>JASJET010000155.1:2960000-3560000 GCA_034092305.1 Diaprepes abbreviatus | reverse complement strand
ATTTATTTCATGTATCCATGAAATCATTATTCGCCATCCTATACGAACATATTTAAAACCCAAGGTACATTTAATTACTAACTTTTTGTTAAAGCAAGTTAATTAAAAAGTTTCGTCAGTACTTACTGAATTACTGCTCTACATTCACTGTAATTTAAATAGGTCAGTACTCTTGTTTAATTGGATACCGTGGAAGGATGTAGACCATTTGTACTTATCGACTCTGCCTTCTGAAACAAGTAATTAACGAATTAATGGTGCATATTTGCTATTACATGCGTGTTTTCTAAGAGCATATCCATGTAATTTATACACTTAACGTCCGGTGATCACCTTGTATACTTTTAACGCACAGGCATTAAGACGTTGGTACCTAGAAATGCAACTGATTTTATTACACAAAAAAACTAACTAAAGAAGTTGCTTAATTGTTTAGCTTGATTGCATGATGTTTGGACCTTTTAGCAAGTCAAGTACCGTTTGAAGACAATGATTAATAAAGTGTAGACGGTATTTGCTTTAGTAAAAATTATCTATATTAAAAGATTTTAGCAGGTTCAACAACTTATTGGTACAAAACTTTGTGGCCAAGTTGTGAATTGGTAAGGTAATCAGGTATTAAAAAATTAGCAATCTTTTTACATTAAACATTTTTTTATATAATTAGGATAATTCTTGAATATACCTATCGTAGGCTAAATTTTTTCTACTCCCATTTTCAATTTATTTTTTGTTTTAATAAAATTTTGCTTTTAAATTTCCACACTTTATTTATAGTGCAGCGCCACACTATAGGATTTTTGGAATTAATTTCTCCGAAAATCAAATATCTTCATTCGGAATAACGCTAATGAGATAATTTTTTTTAAATTTAAGGTTAAATAATTACGAATTTTGAAAAAATATCGAAAACTTCCAATGACTTTCATCTGGCCTTAAGAACTATCTTTAAACAATTTTTCAAAAAAAATTCATATTTATAAAGATAGAATCCACGGTGATTTTTCCGTTTACTTGGCTGAGAAGAGACCAATAATGTAGTAAAACTAAAGAGTGTTAATAGATATCCAGGTCATTGGGAGGTCATTTTTGAGATAAAAACAACGAAATTTCTTATATTTTTGAACAATATTTTATATTGCATTCCCTCCAAGGAATATTGACTCACACCAGGTATATAAAGATACCAATAGTATGTAGCTCTGTGGAAATCATTTCCATGTTATCGGGTCCTAGGTGACGTGTCTGCTGTATTTTCTACGAACTTTTAGACGGCCCGCGCGGTTGCAAGGAGAACTGGTTTCTAAATCGGTTTATACAAATGCTCAGTAAGGTCTAGTCCCTTGATGTTCTGCAGGAGATTCTTTGATATCACTCCAGGTCTTGATAAAATTATGGGAATCGTGTGGACGCTGTTCATTTCCCACTGTCCCCGGATTTGCACTTCCAGATCCCTGTATTTTGAAAACTTTTCATTGTATTTTGGCCTTAGATTGTTGTTCTTAGGTATAACAATGTCAATTAGTGTAGGTGACCTAGAAATGTTATCTCTTAGTATAATGTCTGGTCTGTTATGAGCAAGTGTCTAGTCCGTCAGAACCGTTCGATCCTAATATAGTTTGAACTCGTTGTTCTCAAGATAGGCTCTGTATGTATGTATGTAATAAAACACTTTTCGTACCTGCAATAGATTTAGCTTATCTGCTAACTCTTGGTAGAGTATCTTGGTGGCTGAGTCATGTCTTTCTTTATACTCCGTTACGGAAACGCTTAGTATCCTCCAGTTATGTGCTGGACTGGCTCTGATGTTCGACAGCCATATTTATATTAATCATTTTCTATTGTGGGATCTCTGATGATGAAATCTCGATAATTTTCATCGGAATAACCTGGTCCTCGATAGCTAATGAAAAACCCTAAGTTTCCTCAGACATCAGTCTTGAAACTAACCAATAGTTCGACGCTGAGTTGTAGACATTAATCTGACTGACCTCATTTGGATGTCGTTCATGAAGGAGCTCGCATATTGCTCGATGTAATGTGAAAGAGTCCGCTAACTTGTGGAAATATGAAAGTAAGTTTATTATTTTTTGGTGCAGCTGCTTACCAATATCCACCAATCCTCTTTCTACTTGATGTCTTGAAAGCATTGTACGTTCAACAACACTACAAGAATATTGTTTGTGTGTTTGTTAGGAGTGTTCTTATATTTCTTTGCAGGTTTTCGATATTCGTCCTACTCCATTTTACAATTCCAAAAGAGTAGCTAAGTACAGAGCGGGCGTATGGGTTAAGCGCCTTAAACAAATTTCTACTATTTAAATCAGTTCGTAATACATGCCTTACCCTTCTAATAAATTCAGTTGTCAATTCGGCCTTGACAGTGCGATGGTCAATTTTTTTAGCCTGTTTCATACCTAGATTTGTTCCGCTTCCATTGCAGCTATAGTTTTACCGTTCTGCATATTAATAATTATACTGCTATTATATTGTGCAGAATTCAAATATACACCTAAAATAATTGAAAAGTGCAACCTAACCTAACAACAATTTTTTATGTATATCTTCAATTTGAAGTATTCTTGGAGACCAAAAAAAAATTTAGGTAAACAATAATTTATTAGGGGTAAAGGGTTTTTATAACGTTTCTAGTTAATTTTCTAAGTTATTAACTCAAATCCATAGCTATTTATTGGGAATCCGGACCCGAAACTGGCAAGGAAATTACTACAAATGAGTAGAAACCAATTAAGGACTATTACGGGTATAATGACGGGACACATGGACGTCAAAGTACATCTGAATAGAATGAATCTATATAACGGAAACCTCGGCTGCAGACTATGTGGACAAGCCGAGGAAACGGTGAAGCATATCATATGTGACTGTGAGTCACTGGTGAGATTTAGACAACAAACTTTCGGGTCAGTAAGATTGGAACCGGGAGAAATACTCACTCACTCCTTAGCAGGACTGTACAGATTGAGCCAGGGGGCTAGGTTGACAGCGTGGCTGTAATGTCTAGGGTGAGCACAATAGGCCTACTCTGGTCGCAGTGCATCCGGCTTTAGGACGGACCCGGGAATATAATAAAAAAAAAACTCAAGTCCATGATCTAACTTGGTTAAGACATGTATTTTGATATCCCAAAACATATATTTCAAGATGGTCAAAATTGGTCTCTACGAACACTTTTTAAATTGAAAATTTAGCAATTAATAAATGTTGAGATCAGATTGCACTTTAGAATTTTTTCAGGGAATTTGAATTTTACACATATCAATAAAAGTATAATTTTTGATATAAAATATTGTTGAAAAAGATAAGAAATTTCGTTGTTTGTATCTTAAAATGACATTCGAATGACCTTGGATGACCTTCGAGTGATCTCTATCGATTCTTATTAGTTTTGGAACAATATTAGTGTACTTTCAGTCAAAAATAGAATAAAAGGAAGAATTATTATAAATTCTAAGTACATAAACATGATTTTTTTTTTAAATAGTTAAGTTTGAATGCAAATTTCAAAGTCAGATGAAAATCATTAGGTCTTTTTAACATTTTTCCCAAATCCGTAATTGCATAAACTTTAATCAAAAGAACATCTGAATAGTTTTATCTTAAGTGGAGATATTTGACTAATGGAAAAACTAGTTCCAAATATCTTACAGTGCGCAGTAAGTCTTAAAAAAATGAAAAACCTCTAAACTCAAGTCCTCTGAATGGCTTGCAATGAAAGTATACAGAATGTCTTTATAAGACCCATTAGAAAAATTTTGAACTGTTAAAATATGTTCAACAAAAAAAAAATTAAAAATATAAAAAAAAAATTATCGGCTTGTAGCTAACAAACCCTAAAAATAGATTACTAATTTTATGAAAATGAATAAAAATATTTTTAAAAAATTGTACACTTTTCATCACAATTTATATTTTTCATTTATACAACAATTAATAAATGAATGTAATATTTGTGGGTTATTTCGTTTTCATCATCTTCAGTCTCTCTTAACTGCATTACCAGTCAGGGATTTAAACTGCTATTTCCACTGCATTCTAAACATGCAACTGTGCAATGTAAATCGTTTTTCCTCGTACCCCAAAGCTGCTCCTTGTATGTACAAAACGAATTTTCAGTAAATTTTTTAAATTTGCTGGCGCTGGTGCCTGGATCCTAATTATAGGTTTTAATGCGTCATTTTCTAGTTTCTATTCCCATCTCTCTGGTTAAATATCATTTTCTAACCATGACTGAACCTTTAAATGCTCAAAACCTTCATTCTATGTGGGAGGTAAAAATAAAAATCATAAATATGTCGAATATTTTCAGTAATTGTTTATTATTTGTTTAAATAATTAAAGAACAATTAGCACAATGATTTATTGGTTTAAGATTTTAGTATTATGTATGAAAATACTATCCAACAGGTTTATTTAAATTTATTCAGAGAACTCGAGTTCTGAAGTATAAATCTAAAGGCGTCCCGCTCTAAAATAATATTAAAGTTTTTTTTTACAAAATTCAAATTTCATATGTCTTTAAGGACATAACATCTTTTTTTTTAATGGACAATTAATTAACTGCTGAGATTTGGCAATATGCTTAAATATCATCTAATATTACTAAAAATTTTTAAATTTACATTTATATCCAAAAGGACCTTCTTTCAACAAAGTTAAATATTTTCATTTGCAATACATATCCTGAATTATTGATTTTCTGGTACAAGAATAGACTTTATATCTCAGATAACAAACAAAAAGAAATATTTTTCATTGAAAATGGTTTTATTGTTTTTTGAGATATCCTTCATGATTATTAATACACTTTTTCATTCATTGGACACAATCTGAAAAGCGTGTGTGAAACGGGTTCTTTTTTAACGCATTAACCACCTCTTCTGGTGATAAACGTTTACTACACAGTTTGTTCTTTATTTAAGGAAATTAAAAAATCCCTCCCTGTCAATCTCTGTCCATCCACTCCTGGATGTAGGTCTCTCTCAATTGTTTCCATCTTTCTCTATTCTTCGCCAATCTCATCCACTCTTTGCCCGCCACTGTCCTTATGTCGTCTACCCATCTTTTTTGAGCTCGCCCCGTGCTTCTTGTTGTCTCCCTCGGTCTCCATTCCAGGATTCTTCGTGTACATCTGTTGTCCCCATATCGGGCTATGTGACCAGCCCGTCGCCACTTCATCTTTCACGATGTCTTTGACTTTCGTTCTGCGTCTTATCTCGATGTTTCTAATCCTGTCTCTTAATGATATTCCAAGCATGTTTCTTTCCATCGCTCTTTGGACTGTTTCTAATTTTTTAGCGGGCTTTTTGGTGAGGGACATCGTCTTTAATCTATACGTACACATCGGTAATATGCATGTGTCGTATACTTTTCTTTTTAGATTTATAGGAATTGAATTATTTTTCAAGATGTATACAAGTTTACCGAAAGCGGCCCATGTCAGCTGTGTTCTTCTTTTTATTTCAGCATCCTGGTTTGATTTCCCTAGTCTGATGTCATGACCCAAGTATACATAGTGTTCGACGTTTTCTATCCTCTGGTTCTGTATTGTTATGTTTGCCTGTTCGTGGCTCATTATTTTTGTTTTGTTGTAGTTCATTTTAACGGCTACAGATGCGGATACGTCATTTAGCTGTTGTAGCATTTCGTTCAATTCTTGGAGATTACTTGCTATTAAGAGTATGTCATCAGCAAATCTGAGATGGTTCAAGTATATTCCGTCTATGTTTATACCTTTGATGCCCCATTTGAGTTCCTTAAAAATGTCCTCTAGGACTAGGGTGAACAGTTCCCTTCGAAGATTTATGGGGTTCGTTTTCGTCTTGTCGTCTATTTTTATTTGAATGGTTGCATTTTCGTATATGTTCTGTATGTATGTTTATGTATCCTGAATCGATTCTTGCGTTTTCTAAGGATTGTAACACTGCCCATATTTCGACGGAGTCGAATGCCTTCTGGAAATCTACAAAAGCCATATGGAGCGGTACGTTATATTCGGTGTACTTCTCAATTAGTATTATTATGGTGTGTAGGTGATCTGCGGTGCTAAAGTGTTTTCTGAATCCAGCTTGTTCGACAGGTTGGTAAAAATCGAGTTTGTTTGTTATGCGGTATAAAAAAATCACTGGGTGCCAAATCAGGACTATAAGGCGGATGACCTATTAACTTCACGTTTAGACTTCTCAAAAAGTTTCAGGCTAGCACGCAATATCCATCATCTATCAAGAACTTATAAATGAAGCACTGCTTATTAAGTTTATTAATGCACTTTTTTTGAGATATACCACGTTGAAAGTTGTCAAAAGTAGTCTCACGGGAATCGTCATGGGTTAATGTAATTTTTTAATCGAGATGAAATTTTGAAGTTACTGCAAACAACATAAAATTACATCAGTAACTTCACAATAGATATGTCAGATGGCACCCAACAATGCCAATATTTCCAGTTCCCCTAAATATGAATAGCTACCCTCGTAAATGAACCGAATTTATTAAGCAGCAAATTTAGACTAATTTTTTCTTACGGTTGCCAAGAAGTTCCTAGGTGATTTATGAAACTAATAACATCTAGCTCTTTTTAACGAATGTTTCATGATAGATATTAACATGTCTTTCTGTGAGAACCTGATTACGGCTCGTTATTGTTGTTATTGTCTGGTCACGCGGCAGACAGGGAGTTTCAAGTCGTCTTGAAGTTATTCGTTCACCAAGAAATTCTGTTGTAGACTGTAATTTTAGAGTGGATCATTAAGGCTTTCTTTGCCTCTCTACAACATTTCGACCTACAGGATATTTTATACGTTAGTATGATATTTAGACTTTGCATGAGGTCTATTATTCTTCTGAGGTGTAGTACCATGCATTCATATAGCTGGTGGTCTGCTGTTTCGGCTGCCCAATCACAAAATCGGCAAATATCGCTCTTACCATTTCCAATTTTTTTTGAGATGATATCTCAGAGGGTAGTTTCCTGTGAAGATATTTATTATCACTCGAACATCTCATTTTTACGTTTTTTGGCAATTAATTTATGAATTTTTGCGCTTATCTGAGTCCAGGTAACTTATCCCAACTTAATTTTATGTAACTTTGTTCCCAGCTGTGGAGCTCCTCTTTTGTATGACTTTTTGATGGTCTAAAGAAAGATTCTGGGCAAAGAAAGATTTATTTTGCCTCAGCTTCTGCGAAGCTGCCCTCTTCCTTGTTTTCATTGATTCTCTTATTTTCTGTCAACAACATCAGGATTATCTTTTTGTTCCTTGTCAAATGCTTTAGATCTTGCCTTTAGTCCAAAGTCAACTTAGACTCGTAGCTGTTTGATTGGAGAACTTTTAGCGCTGTTTAACTATCTGATAAAATGTACGTTTTGGTCCCCTTCGTGTTTCTATTGAGACATTCGTTAACGCAGATTTGGATTACATGTATTTCTGCTTAGAATATAGTGGGGTTGTCTCGTACGGATTTGGCAAGTTAAAAATTTGTACCTAGTACTCCTACTTCGACCCCTTTTTTCATCTTAAATTCTTTTCTCGTTGAGGTAAATTCTCTTCATTCATTTGGTAGAGGTCGTTACTATTTCATAGTTTATATCAAAATCATACCTAATAGACACGATATATGTTGATTTCGATATGGATTATATTGGAATTGTATCCAGAATCTTTCTATTTTCAATAAAATTTCCAGGTTAGAGGCTTTCAGTCAGACACAGCTTGAGGGCATTTGTTGCTACCTCCCTCATCACAGCTATATGCAGTAGAGAAAGGTTCACTATTTTGCTGCGGTAGGAAACGGTGGCATGTCCTGTGACTCGTACGTAGACTAACCTCCTTATTTTTTGCAGCTTGCTGCTACCCCCGGATATTTAACCTCTTTGATAAAGATCAACGCTATTCTATTTAAAGTTGGAGCGTTGAGGTCTAGCTTTCATCTTCTAGCAAATGAGATGAGAATGGTTTTGTTGGGATTAACGTGTAATCTTTTCTTTGGGCACCAGTTCATAATTTTGTTTGAAGCAGTTTGCATAAAGCTTGTAATAGTTCCTTTAGTCTTGTCTCTGATACTGACAACTAGATCATCAGTTTAATTTTGCGCTCTGCCAGTTGAGTCGCTCAACTGGCAGAGCAGACAATCCACTACCAGAGACCATAGTAGAGATGATAAAACTCCCCTTTGGGGATTTCCCATAAATGTAGTGATGATTCTGCTTTTTAACCGACTTCTAAAAGAAAGAGGTTTTCAATTCGTCGATTATGTATTTTTTTATGTATGTAAACCGATTACTCCGGAACGGCTGCACCGACTTGAATGAAATTTTTACGTTATGTTTAAGAAGTTGCTACGGTGCTCCCATATTTTTTTAGATGAAATTGGTGCAGTAAAATCCAAGATGACGCTTACAATAAGGCGGCCAAAAAAAAATTATTTTGTTCGATTTTCTTCAAAATTGGTATGGAGGAATTTTCGGAGCTGTACCCAACGAATCTGAAATAATTCTTAAAAAATTCAAAATGGCGGATCCAATATGGCGGGAAAAAAATTAATTTTTTCCGATTTTCTCCAAAATTGGTATGGGGGAGTTTTCGAGGTTGCACAAAATGAATTCGAAACATTTTAAAAAAATTCAATATGGCGGATAAAAAAAAAACAATTTAGCTTCCGATTTTCTCCAAAATTGGTACGAGAGAGTTTTCGGGGTCACACATGAAGATTCTAAAATTATTTTTAAAAAACTCAATGTGGCGTATCTAATATGGTTGATAAAAAATTAATTTTTTCCGATTTTATTCAAAATTGATATGATAGCACATTACGAATATGATATTATTTAAAAAAAAATTTAAATATGGCGGATCTAAGATGGAGGATTAAAGATTTTACATCTCTCGATTTTGTCTAAAGTCAGTATTGGGGGATTTTTGCTAGTGTTAATTACGAAACTAAAATATTTTTTGAAAAACTGAATCTGGCGGATTCAATATGGTGTTCTAAAAATTTTACATTTTTCGACTCTCTCCAAAATTGATATAGAGTGTTCTTGAGGGTGTAAATTATGAAATTAATAGTATTTTTTCTGGATTCAGTATGGCGAACTCAATATAGCTGACTAAGAATTTTACATTTTTCGATTTTGATCAAATATGGAACTGAATCGTTTTTGAGGATGTAAATAGCGAATATAAAATTATTTTAAGAAAATCAGATGCAATATGACCGTTTAGAAATTTTAAATTTCTGGATTTCATCTAAAATTGGTATTAGGGGGCTTTGAAGAGTTTAGATTTAGATTAGATTAAGACGTTAAAATAATTTTTTTGAAATTCAATATGGCGGTTCGAATATGTTTGGTTGAAAATTTTACCTTATTTGCATTTTTTCAGATTTGGTATTAGGGGCTTGGGGGGGTTGTATATTACAAATATGAAATTAATTTTTTACAACTATTAGGTTGATAAGAGGGACTAAAAATTTTCAGGTTTTATCTAAAATTGATATTGCAGTGTTCTTGGGGCGTATACAAACCTAATATGCAATAAAAAATATATCGGGCTAAGAAATTTACTTCTCAGGTTCTTTAAATATCGATATTGGAAAATTTTGGGGCCCATATTACCAATCTAAAATTAATTTGAAATTTAAGATAGTGGATTTACTATGATAGACTAAATATTTTTTTGACACAATTTCATTGGTATTTGGAGAACTCTAAGAATCAAAGAATTTTTAATGATTCATTTTAGGGTGATTAACAATTATGGGTACTTTCTTGCCACCTTGGAGTCATTGCGAGGTACACTAATCTGGATTAGCACTTAGTTCAAATAATTTATGAATATCATAATGAATTCAAAACTAAAAATCGAAAAATATTTTTTTGTTAAATTGAACAGACTTCTAAAAGTAAGCTAAAAGATGAAAAAAACTATAAATTTTTATATGAAAATGAAATTTTTGTAGTCGGCGCCAAATTATTTCTAAATAAAATAAATAACTACTAATATATAAAAATTATGGCAAGAAAGCAATTACAAATAAAGTATTTTTAATCTGTTCATGCAAATTACATTTTGTCATGTATTAGTTTGGCGCCAACTTCAAAAATTTCAATTTCATATAAAAATTTCTAGTTATCTTTCAATTTTTAACGCACTTTTAGAAGTCGGTTCAATTTTTTTATAAACATTTTTTAGTATTAAGTGAATCCATCTTGTTAGAGGAGGCTCGGTTTGCATTGGCTCCAGTGCTCCAAGTATGGATTCATTCCGTAATAAGCTGTATTATTAGCATGAAATAACTCTATCTTGCACAGATCACATATGTGGTATATTGTGTAAGTTTGGTTGAATAAAATTTTATAGTCTAACTCTATATTATTTACTATTTATAGGCAAAGGAGTCCGTCCTCAGTTTCAAAGAAATAGGGTCAGAAGATGTCTTAAGCCATCACTCCCTACCAAACGATACTTTTTTGGAGAGTAAACGGTACAAGTTAAATGGAAATGAGCTGAGATGACTCAAAATATGCAGGCTCATTACAATCATGTCTAATCGATTATTCTGAATCTTCTAGAGCGCTTGCTTCAAAAAGCTAACTATTTTGCGCTGCAAATGCAAAGCGTTTTCCAGCAATGCGTCAGGAAGCAAATCAGCCACAGAATCCGTTTGTTGAAAACGAATAATTAGGTCATCTCGTCTAGAGCATTTTCCACATAAAAAGTTTCCTATATGCCTGTTCTCTGAATCGCAATAATTGTGCCTTGATTTTCAAAATAAAGTTCTACAGGTTTGATGTTCTGCTCAAAAGTGAGCCCCTCCATGATTAAAGTCTCAAGTATCTAGTTTCTGAATAAGAAAAGGAAAGAAAAAAATCACTATTGACTAAATTAATCGATTTTTAAAATCACATAGGAACTAATGGGTCACCCTATATGTTTAGGATTTGCCTTAGCTTGGCGATATTATCATCATAACAATAAAGTTCTGGTATTAAAATAGCAAATTACAGTTGGTAAAATGCTGGTTATTAGCATATGAACTGTATGAATATTATTTTAAATATTTTTAGAATTATTTCATGAAATTTAAATATAAAAATTAAGGTCTGTTTTTTTCAAGGATAGGAAATAATGTGTTTTGGTATTTTTTCTAACTTAAATAACATAGACCACTCTTCAAGAGTTAAAAGGATGTCGACTTATTTGCATAGTAATTTATGTTATTATTAATTAAAAAGAAAAAAAATTATCAACCATAGTAAGCAAAAATGTGTTTGCTTGAAGAAGGAAATTAGCTCAATATCTAAATTTTTAATTTTATTATATCTAGGTGTTCTATAGTCTCTATTAGATCTTGAACATTCTCTACTGAATTTTATATACATTTTTCAAGTCTGGACCGTAAAAAATACGACACAAAAACTTTATTTATATATCTTGTATCTTGCAAACAGAAGTAGTTATTTTAAAGCACATTCTGATCAATATATATATATATATATATATATATATATATATATATATATATATATATATATATATGTATATGTATAGAAAGGGTAGTCGTTGCTGATTAGTTAGGATAAACTAGTTAATAGTGGGGTGTGCAGCAAGTGAAAGAGTACTCTTTAAAGTTAATACAACCTTTCAAAAATCTTTATTATCATTTTCATCTTCAGGGAGACTACAATAATTACAAGAAAAGGGAAATTAGTGAGATAAATTTTCCCTAATAATATTGATAACTTAAATCTTTATTTGAGGATGGTCACTAAGATGTTAAATGGTTTTATGACAAAGTACATTGGTAAAAGAGACTAAAAATAGTTACATAAAATTGATTTTAAAATTTAAATTAAAATAAAAAATATAAAAAAACAGGAGGAACCATTTTGTTCGTTCCTTCCCGAGTCGCAGGTAACTGTAAAATGAGTTTGAAAATTATGAGGTTAGGAAATTTGTCAGCTGTCAGTAGGGCTGCCAACCTTATCCAATTAATATTAAGTTTAGTTCGGATGAACCGATTTAAGGTTAACTATACAGTAAATGGCCAGCCATGCTGAAGTTATTAGGATAGAAAAATTAAAAAAATTTTTCAAAAAATATGAAAAACTCTCTTATATTAGGAGTCAGCAGGGCTGTCCACTATTAGAATTGTATTAATGAATTTTGTTAGGTTGAGATTGCAATTAAAGGTAATTATGCAATGTTTGGTCAGCCATACTGAATTATTAAATCGTTAATATTTAAGGAAAACTATGATCATTATTGTTAGTAATATTTGTAGAGCTAGATAAAGAGTTATCCAAATATAAAAGATAAGAATAAATTTCACTCAAATGTTTAATATCAGTTTTTTTATTTAAGCTATTTGATTCTTGTGAAATAAAGGCCATCTCTAAAAAAGCCTCTTGGCAATGATTGACTGAGTTGAAAGTATCCTCACTGACCCATAATCCATATTGTGTAAGTGATTGTTAGCATGTTCAGCAAGTGCACATCTTTCAGGATGTTGTATACAATCACTTCGGTGTAATGTAATTAAGAATTGCATTGTCCAAGAGCGTAGTACTCTCTGACTCCTGTAGTCTTGCCGAATACTCCGGCTCCATCTTGTCGAGATCCATCAGTATACCACCAGGATCCATTTTTCGGAAGATTTTGTTCTCCCTCCCAATCTTCTCTACTTGGCATAAGTATCTTCAGGGAGAGGTTGGGTTTTAAAAACGGCGTCATATAGTCTGTTCGCATGGGGAGTGATGGACACCTGTCCACTACGCTTTCCCAGACACCTGAGTCAAGTTTTGTATACAGATTGAGTTAACAAATATTTTTTATTTAATTGTATAAAGAATCTTCGATATTACAGATTTTTGTATTTTTAAAACAAAATTATGATGACAAATTTTACATCAATTTTTACATTGTTGAAAACATAAAAATACAAATTAAACCGGATAAAAACAGTTCTCAGGCTAGTATTTTTTCACTATTAATATTGTTAATGACACATTGTTTCTGGGCTCCTACGTGCATGCTAAAAATTTAACTAGAAAATTTCCAAATATATAAGTAAGCGTCACGTTTTGTATCATAAAAAACGCTAAAAATTATAATTTATAAATAAAAATAATTTAATAAATTTTGAGTTATCGTAAAAAGAAACGATTGTTTCTATGTTTTTTTATATGAATATATATATATATATATATATATATATATATATATATATATATATATATATATATATATAGATCTCATATCAAAAAATGTTAAAAAAAAAAGTCAGGAAATTTTATATTTACTAATGCGTAGGAACCCTGTGTTTGCATTTAGATCGATAATAAAAAATTAGTAATTTATATACAATTCATTTTACACAAATAAATATAACCAAAAACGTATAATAAATTTCTTATACAATATCAATATTGTATCTTCAATTAAAATTAAATCACTACATTATATAAATAATTTTACCAAATGATATTTCCAACCTACAAAAAAATATTCCGACAATTATTTTTAACATAGTTGGTTTAATTGAACACTCTTCTGGTATGGTATCAAGGACTTTGGAGAATGGGGTCGATGCCAACTGTCAAAAGGGTGGTCTAAATTATCCAGAAGCCATATGTTTCTTTTATCAGCAACAATAAAAAAAATTTTGTACTCCATATCTATTACGTACTTCTAAATAAAATTAAATATTTTGAATTTAAAATTTTTAGATATCTGAATAAGTTAGTGAACTGAAAAACTTATACCTCTAGTCTAATTACTTTCGTTAGAGCTGTTTTCAAGAAAAGTTCTAATTTGGAATGATCTCTAAATGAGTGAATCTTGAAATTATTGAGAAAATCTGAGATCAATATGTAATATTTCCAAGTTGTAGTTGAATATAATTTGCAAATTCTTGGACAGCAACCCTTTCCTATTAATTTCCTTTTCTGTAGTTGGTGTAATAGAATAATAACTGTATATAGTCTATACGTCCAATCATTCCCTAAAAACCTTCTTATTCCATGAAACCTACTTGATCCACTGATCCTTTAGCTGGTTTATAATGATCCCCTGACCTTCGAAAGACATCAAGAAACTACTGGTTCACTTGAAAATAACCAATTTTTTTTCCACCATTATTTTGGTTAAAAGCTTTCCGTTGCCAAAAACTCCAGAATAATTAGAAATTGTAACACCGGTTTTTAAATTCTCAGCCGATGATGCAATTTTATTAATTAAAAAACTCTATATGGGAACATTGTATTTGCATTTTATTGGATTTGTAACCTGAGAAAGTCAAGAAAGAACTATAAAATGTTATATTTAAGAATAAAAATGGCTATCATAAAGTTAGGTTATGCTTTGTGATGGCAAATGAAGTTTGAACATATTCAGGAAAATAAAACAAAAAATTGACGTGTTTAGAATAAATGGTATAAAACATTCCCCATATACATAAAGATACGTGTATACCCGAAACTCAACGACATGAAAAGAAACTTATTGTAGAATGGGAATATTCAAAGAAAAAAGGATCCTTTCAGTATCCCTTTCCTTGTTTTCCTTTTACCGTATTCTTTTTTCACATCCCTTTATAAAATTCTTCTATAATATTTATTAGAAGAGGCTATATCGAAAGCTGCTTCCACATCTCGAATAATCTTTGGTGCAGGTTTTTTCTAGATCGATAAAAGTAATGTGAGTTCCATTACCTTTCATGTTCATTTCCCCCATACGTTTTTGTATTATAAATAAGTTGTCTACACAGGACTCAGCAGGCATAAAATCGTAAAACTGTTACCGTAAAATTATATACAGTCATACAGCATACATAAGCTTAGAAAATGTATTATCAAAAAAATGATGAATCACTTCCTTATTTATTTCATGGTTTACTTTAAATTTATGATATCGATCTTCTGAGCATGCTATTCGTAATTTAATTAAAGAATTTTTGTCAACTAATAAATATTGATGCTGTCAATCAAAGTGTGAATATTAATCCCGATTATTCAATTGAACTTCGATTTCAAGAACTTGGAATTCCTTATAACAATAAATAGAGTATTTTCTATAAAGATTTGCATTCGAATGAGTATAATATTCAGTTAAGCCAATGACTTAACTGAGCAGAAATTTATCAAATTGTGCTTTGGAGCAACTTGAAAAAATCGTCTTAGGCGATAAAGCTCTATAGCTTTATAAACAAGCAAAATAGTCACATTTAGAGTGATTCCAATGCATTTGATTTCATTGAGATACCACTATGTTCACAAAATTTAACTATGTCGTATGATTCTTGGTCCGATGAGCATGAGAATGGTACTTCTGTTACAGTCAATGAAGAACGGTACAGAAATATGATCATTAATTATTTCTAGTGTATATTGAATTATTTTGATATGGACAATCGTTGAGAGATAAATTTGGCATATATTATCTAGAATTGACGTTGTGGACTTGCCATTATGTGAATCTTTTGTTTATGCTAATAAAATAGAAACGTTAAGTATCTTAAAAACAATTATTCAAGCATCTCATTGGTGAAATAAGTGCCGATTTATGTGAAAAAGTTCCTGGAAATTGGTGTTTCAGAATAGACTTCTTAAAGAAATCGGGAGGTTGAATCATTTGTAAGAATTAATTTAAAATACCATGTTTACTGTACTTAACTTGATGATTGATATATAAAACATCTGATTAATCGCTAATGGTAAAGGTAAAAATAGTTCGGATTTTGTTTGTACCACAAATTTTGAGTTGAGACTGGTGATTCCTATCAAATGAAGAAATCTAAAGAATTTAATCCGAGTGAAAACACCTGAACTATTTTGGCTTTTAAAAAAATGCTGAGCAATATTGAGATCCCTGTCGAAGAATATTTCGGTCCTTCATCTTCAAGAAACAGGTTCGAAATAACTATCAATGAGGAGCACAGAAATATGTTTACATTGCAATAGCAGAAGTTTGTAATGGATATGAAAAGAAGTAAACTGTTTTCTTAAAGGGTCAGAATTTTTTAAAATGCATTGAAGCTAGGGGATAACATTCGTCCCACCATTCAAAGTAGGCAAACATGTACCTGATAATTTTTTGAAATTTGAAAGAAATGGCCTATTATTTTCATAATTTCATCTGTTTAGCAAACCAACAAATAGAAATATCTGTAATTAACAAGGAAGTTAGAGGGGATATGAAAAACTACAAAAATAGGAAAAATGCCGAAAAAATTATTCTAACATGTAGAAAATAAATGTCATAAATTGACATCAAGTGGCTACGTGGAGGAAGCGCAGAAAGAAATTTGATGGTAAATTTGTTGTATGGTTGGCAATATGAGAACCAGAAAATCAGAGCAGGATTTGTGAAAGTGGCGATCGGCGTCCAAGCGTATTCTTTGTGTTAAATGTGGTCGTTTGTCATTGTCCTCCATATTTAAAATTCTCTTGATTTTTTTGTTGTGCCGTGCAGAGACATTAGGTAAATTTCGGAATTTATATTTGTATATGTTATCAAGACATTTGTGCAAATTTTGTATTTATAAAAATGCATCAATGTATGGCATTGATCGATACTTACCGCCTATTTCGAGGTCGTAGAATATGGTTTTAGCTTTAATTTTTCACTTTTATTTCTCAGTTTCCCGAAAAACTAAAAGAACGCCCAGCATCACTTCACCAAACACTTTTAATTTTGAAGAAAACACTGAACTTACATATTTATTTTCAATGGTACTAGTTAAAATATCATGTATGTAACATATTTCGACTATTTTTTTCACAAATTTTAGTGAATAAATTTAGAAAAACTCCTATTTTCAACCAAAAACTAAAAATACGTTCCGGAAAGGCCATCGACCATCAGACTCGCGAAAATGACAAATATTCGTTTGACACGTTGCCAGATGTAAGATACTTTTGTAGTATAAACTGTAAAATTTATCCATCTCAGTCAATAATATAGTTTCATTCTTGTTATGTTTTATACAGTGTCAAAATTTGTGTCTGGTTCAGGTTTAGCTTGATTTTGGTTAATTTGTAAAACTGAAACTAATCTGAACTAACCTAAGTTGATCTAGACTTTCACGTAATATAAACTATTAAGTTTATCCATTACAGTTAACAACATAGTTTATGTAATGTATAAAAACCACCCAAATTTTTGGGTCAGTTTTAGTTAGTTCAGGTTTAGCTTAGTTTTGGTTAGTTTGAGAAACTAAAACTAACCTGCACTAACCTAGATTTATTAATTAAAAATATTAGTGTCCTGCAGAGACCACGTAAAGGCGAGAAAGAAAAGAATATAGGTGAATATCACATAAACTGGCAATCTGGCAACGAGGAACGAGTCACACGAATATTTAGTGACCAAAGCCATTTTGTTTTGATTTATTTTTTGATCATTTTCTTAATATTTTCGATAAAAATGTGCAAATTTATAAATTTTTATTTATTACAGAGGCTTTTATCAGTGTAGAATTTGTGGTTGTAACAAAATTTTAACGATTTAGTATATAAAATTGAACCTAAAGTGAAAAGCGTTTCTCACTGTATTTCGCAAAACTGAGGAAAAATTATGGAAAACGTAGGTCAGAATCGTGTTCTACAACCTTGAAATAGGGAGAAAGATCGAAATTTTTTCAAAAAAAAAACGTCGTTTTGCTAGATTTCTTATAATGCAAATTTTTACCCAGAGAATTATGATTAAATATATTTTATGAGAGTATTTATTTTATTAATCATTTAATAATGAACTCTAAATTGTAATGTTTCCAATATAATAACATAATAATAAGTTGCTCAAGTCCACTCCTGTCCCCTGACCTACTGTGCAAGTAGAGTATAGCCCCTTTAAGGGGAGTACAGCTTTACATACTCCTTGGTAATTCAACTCTAATATAAGTCAAAAAGGAATATACTGTTTTTTGTCAGGTATAAGTATCTTTGTATCTACTAAAGCTAGGGAGTGAATATGTGTCTATTTTTTAGAATGTCACCCTTGTAGGACTCCCATTGGCCTAAATATACTAAGATGTTTTAAAAACTCCATACCCCGAATTCACTAAAATCGTCTAGCCTTACAGTCTAGAGAACTTAGCCTGACAAGAGCAATAATCAGTCAAGTCAAGCAAGTTTTAAACACTAACAAAAAATATAATATTAAAAATAATTTTCTTTTATTACTGAGTCCTCAAAAATAGAGAATTTTATTTATTTTCGGAATACAACATATTCTCTATATATTTCAAAGCTTTATCGCTAGGTTCTTATCCTTAATATCTCAATATAAGCGTTTATTTCTTAGCGTATGTAATATAGATTATGACAATATTATGAGCAAAAGAAAACTGGATCTCTTTTTCATGATCACTAGATCGAGTTTAAGTGTTCAATCTTCTTGGTAAATCTGACTGTATAAGAATAATTTCAAGCTAGTCGCTGACTTCCGCAGAGAACATGACTCATGATGGTATCATTTTAGAAAATTGGGAAAACTGAGAAATAAGAAACTGTGACATTTCTTCTTCACGAAGGCCGCGTTAAACAACTTGAAGCCTAGCTATTGGGAACTAGATCCCCGAAATATCATAATCTTTACGGAAGTTTAGGAGATACATGAAAATAAAGAAAAAAGCTTAGATCTTCTTAGGACAAAGTGAAGTCCTATACGTAAAAATATTCACCTATATTCACTATTCTTCTAGTATGTCAATCCTAGTGGGTATAATCTAATTGTAAGTCTCCTTAATTAACGTTCCATCTTTAATAAATCGCAGACATTACATGTTAGCCCAGTTTCTGAGAAAGCAATCCTGATTTATTGTATCAACTTAACTTTCATGTACCCCCGAGACCCGTCATATCCTGTCCCATTTTTTCATTACTTAGCCCTGAAATAAATTTTCTTATAAAAACGCCTCTATTTCAAGCCATGAGTATATTCAATAACACTTGCAGTGACATTGATGTTTACAGCCTACCCCTAAGAGATTAACACAAGCTTTAAAGTTAAAGTTTCTAATAAAAATGTAAAATGTTTTCTTTTTGTGAATTGTTGTATGAATTAATCACTAAATTTATTTTTTTTCTTATAATTTTGTTTAATATCTTATGTAAAGTTGTATGTCATATTGTCTTATAAATGGATGTTATCTGTTAGACAATAAAGATTATTATTATTATCATGATTTACAAGCCAAACGGCTTCGCATTCCCTCCAGGGATTATTCACTCATACCAGGCATACAAAGGCACCACAAGTATGAAGCTCTGTGGGAACCCTTTCCATGTTATCGGGTCCTAGGTGACGTTGTCTGCTGCATTTCCTACTAACTTTCGGACGGTTCGCGCGGTTGCTTTCTGCATCGGCTTATAAAGATGCTCACTAAGGCCCAATCCCTTGATGTTCTGCAGTAGGTTCTTCGGTATCACTCCAGTTGTTGACAGTATTATGGAAATCGTTTGGATGCTGTTCATTGCCCATTGTCTTCGGATTTGGACCTCCAGATCTCTGTATTTGGCGATCTTCTCGTTGTATTTTGGCCTTAGCTTGTTGTTGTTAGGCACAGCAATGTCGATTAGTGTAGTTCGCCTAGAAATTTTATCTATTAGTATAATGTCTAGTCTATTATGAGCTACTGTTTGATCCGTCAGAACCGTTCGGTCCAAATATAACTTGAACTGGTTGTTTTCAAAAACAGGCTCCAGATTGTACTTGTAATAAGGCACTTTTCCTACCTGTAATAGGTTTAACTTTTCTGCTAACTGTTGGTGGAGTATCTTAGCGACTGAGTCGTGTCTTTCCTTATACTCGGTTGCGGCAAACGCTTGGCATCCTCCAGTTATGTGCTGAATTGTCTCCGATGTTCGACAGCCATATCTGCATTGGTCATTTTCTATTAAGGGATCTCTAATGATGAACTTCCGATAGTTCTTCGTTGGAATTATTATTATTATAAAAGGCAGGTGCATTCCTATACCCATTGAAAATCGAAATATGAATTGTCGGAAATACTTTCTTTATTTAAACTAAAAGACCAGCATAAGCTAATTTCTTAAAATAAAATACCTATATTCTCTTTGTTTTTTGGTTTTCTGCCATTTATATTAAGATTCTGGAGAAGGTAGAGAAGAGTTTTCAAACTTATGTTGACATGAACATTTTGCCCATATTTCTTTAAGTAGTAGTAGTAGTAACACCATGTAGTAAAGTAGTAAAGTAGCGGGTGAATTCAATATAAACTAAATGGATATTTATCCGGAAAAACGCTCGGTTCGTTGAATTTAATTTTTAGTTTAGAGTTTTTTTGCTTGATACCGAATTACTCAGGAAGAAGCTATAACGTCATCAATTTTTTTTTAAATTATTAACCCTATTTTCTATTTTAAAATCAGAAAAGGCACGTTTTTTACGGCAAAGTAAATATTGACGTTGGTTACATAAGGAAATTGATAAGAAAAATTTCTATAAGTTTAAAATATTTTTAAAAAAATTGTTATCACCTAAACTAAATATTCAAACTGGGCTCTGTTAACAATCTTTCAATAGCCAAATCGATGAATAAATTTTTTTGAACACTGCCAATTTTATCTGCGGCTATGTTTCGGATTTTTGGTGTATTTGAATGTTTAGGAGTTTTAAATTGTCGGGCTGGGTAAAGTATACTTTAGCTTTTCACTATCCTCACAAAAAATAATCAAGGGGGGTCAAATCTGGTGATCTGCTTGGCCACTCGATTGTTCCTCTTCTCCCTATTCAACGATTCAGAAAAACTTCATCCAAATAAACACAGACAAGGGCAGCGTAGTGGGGCGATACTCTATCTTGCTGGAAAAAATGCTCACATTGGAACATGTCGGGTTCTTGTGGATCTGGATACAAAGTTATTGATGCAGAAATGTGGTCATATTCAAGAAATTTCAAATATCTCGCACCAGTGAAGGTACTGTCAAAGAAATAAGGACCTAGGATTTTTCCGTCAACTATACCAAACTACACGTTTTACAGTATTTTTTTTTGATAATTTCTTGATATAAACAACATCAATATTTACCTTATCGTATGTAAAAAAAATAAGCCTTTTCTTATCCTGAAATCAAAAATTGGGTATAAAATTGTAAAAAAATATCGATGACTTTTTAGCTCCTTCTTATATATTTTGGTGTTGAGAAACTCTAAACTAAAAATAAAATTGGATCCAAACAAGTATCCATTTACTTTATACTGAATTTACCCAATACTTTCCAAAAACACTGATATCTACATATGCTAGTTAACTAGTCATGTTTTGTTTATTTCATCTCTTGTTTACTTTGTCAGTGTTCTTTCAAAACTGCAACACAATTCCAAAAAAAAAATTGTACTGTAGTTAATATCATCTGGTAATTTGTATGAAAAATAATATGAAAATTCATTGATTGAAATAGGTCAGAAATTTAACCGCGGTGTGATCAGCATACTAATTTACAATTCACCCAATGGTACTAACTCATTCACATATTATCGCTGTGCCATTATTTAACAATGCTGGGACAATACAAACAACAAACACCTAACTGTAATTTTATTCGCTAACAACAAAGTCTATAGTCAGACTGCGTAACGAACATAAATTACTTTTATCATTCATGGTGCGATTTGGTTTCGTGCCAATGATGTAATAAAAAGTAAAAAATATTACTTTTATTTTATTATTATTATGGTGGTATATGTACTTATATATTAGGTGATTTGAAAAGTTTATAAACTACACACGAGATACCATTAGCTAATGATTAAAGATATGCTTATTTTTCAGTACAATCTCCCTTAAGTTCAAACACTTTTTCCAGCGATTCTAAAATGAACGCATCCTTTCTCTAAAGAGATTTTCCTGAAAGTCTTCAAAATATCCTCCTACCGCTGCAATCACTTCTTCGTTTGATAAAGTCAAAAGAAGCTAATACTGGTAAATAGAGTGGATATTCTAACGATTCGAATTGTAATTTAGTGATTTTTACCACTGTCAAAACGTTTTTATGAGCAAGTACCTTGTCCTAATACAATATGTTAATCAGGTCTTTTTATATCCAGCTAATCTAGAAGGTTGGATTACTATTCTCCTGTTACTCTAACTTCCCTTTTTCATCCCAAAAAACTGACGTCGTAACTTTTGGATGACTTTGACTCATTTGCCTGCTTTGGGCCAGAACAACCAGATTCAGTTCATTCTGCATTTTGTTGTTGGAGTTCAGAATAATAGTGATAAACTCAAGTATGATTCATAGTTGTAAATTGATGAATATAATCTATTTTTTTCTTTGTCAATCAACCGAAATATTGTTGTGAAAGTCTCACTCGATTCAATGTTAATGAATGTCACATCCACCTAGTCACTAGCTAATTCAGTCTTTAAAATATGAAACATCCATTCCTTTTAGATGCCCATAGACTCAGAAATTATATACGTCATTACTCCTTTATTACCCTATGCCATATAATCTATAGAATGAATAATCTCTTCATTAGTGGCAGTTTTTGGAGGTCTAACCGTACCTCATTACTGACGTCTCTACGACCACGTTTAAATTCCTCAAGCCAATTAGATACTATTGCTCGTGAAGGAACATCATTCCCTAATACATTTACCAGATCGGTATAAGCTTCATCGTCTTTGAAATCTTTTTTATATAAATATTTTTTGACTGCACAAATTTGCAGTTCTTTCTCTGTGACGAAAAAAGCAAAACAAGCCTATCTCAAATAGCTGTAGGAAAAAATTATTTAAAAGATCACCATGAAATTACAGATATGTTCAGAAGGATGGAATATTCTAGCAATAGCATATATTTTCTAAAAACTAGGCCATCTGTGTAGCAATATAAAACTTTTTAAATTACTTACTATATATATGTAAGTACGTGAAGAGAGTTTCTAAAAATATAATACAATATGGTATTTTTATAACGAACTTCATTTTTTAGTTATCTCATTTGGTTATCGAAAGAACATTTAATTAAATATATATCAACAAATAATAATATTCAAATATATTGACAAAGAAACAAAGAATGGTATTAGTAAATTAGTAGTGTTAAACATAAATGTGGTTTAAGTAATGTGCAGAAACTGAATTACTACTTAATTTGTCTAGTTTAATCTCTATAACAACTATAAAAGGTTAAAAATATTAAAATAAGTTTTCCAAAATAAAGTTTTGTAACCATTTAATTTTAGGGAACATTTTTTTCCTGTTTGTAACAAAGTGAAAAATAGTAAAATTTTCGCCGATTCTAATTTCTTATCAATTAGACTTTTTATTTTAAACGGTAGGGTATATCTAGCTTGAGCTGACAAAGATAAACTGTCAACCAAAAAACTGAAGATTGCACATAGAGCACAGGAAAAGCTCTTTGATAAAATGCCTGCAAGAAACGTTCATTCAAAATGAATCTTATATCACTGAAAAGCTAACTGCCACATTCTTCTAAAAAGGCAACCCACTTAATTTTATCAGTCAATAAAGAAAACACCCTAACACTAGCTCATAATTCAAAGCCACAATAGAAACCCTTTTCACCAATATAGTCCTATATAATAGGTGGAGAAACATTAACTGTTTTATTTTATTAATCATGGAAAACATTCGAAAAAAAATATTAAATTATCGGATTGACCGAAAGAGAAGAACGCAGATTCCGCGAGGAAGAGAACGAAACCTCTATTCACATCCCTTCAGTGCAGTGCTTTCGAAAACCCTAGAATGCGGTTCTTTGGAGCACACTATATAGATAGGGAATGAATGAATCAATTAATGAAAAAGAGGTGGTGATACCGGATCATCGATGCCTAGGCCTCCATTCGGCGCTTTACATCCCACCAAAGCTGCAGGTCATTCGAGGCCGATCGCCTTTGCGAATCCAAGCAGCCTGGTTGGTTGAACTTGCCTAACTACTTCGGGTAACAAAATGACATCTCCTAAATATCTCTGCCTCAATCCATTAAGGGCTGGGCACTCTCTGAGGACATAGTCAACATTTTCATCCTTCTCCAAACACCATCTGCACGTCAGGTCGTCTTTGCATCGATTTTATGAAGATGGTCCCTCAGGTGGCAATGTCCTGTCAACAATCTCACCACAATTCACAGCTCTTTCCTTCCTAAGGAGAGAAGCTCCTTAGTACGCTGTGGGCTAAGTCCAGTTATATGCTCCTCAGCACACCTCATTTCAGGAGCTCCTCTTCACGATTCAATAAATTTGTCTTCCAGCAACGATTTTAATTCCCTTTTGCCAATTGCAATTGGGACAAGTAGAATAAGTTGAGGTCTATATGGTTCAGTTGCCGAACCCAACTTTGCCAGACGGTCTGCTTCCTCATTCCCGCGTATGCCCGAGTGACCCGGGACCCATACGAGTCTGACTGTGCAGCCTTTTCTTATCATACCATTTAGTATATTCTTGCACTCAGACACCAGTCGCGAAGTCACGACACTTAACTTTAGTGCCAATATCGCAGCCTTACTGTCTGAGCATATATTTATTACTCTATTCCAGTCTATGCCCCTCTCACAGAGATGGGCACACTGCAGAATAGCATAAATTTCCGCTGTGAAAATTGTCGCACATTGTTCGAGAGCGTAGTACTCTCTGACTCCTGTGGTCTTGCCGAATACTCCGGCTGGGTTTTAAAAACGGCGTCATGTAGTCTGTCCGCATGGGGAGTGATGGACACCTCTCCACCACGCTTTGTCAAACACCTGAAAAGTCGCCCGTTCCATTTCCAAGATGCCCTAGGCAACTGAGACGATAAACAATCTTCAGAGCCTCGTTCTCTATGTATAAGTAAAGAAGAGGCAGGTTAACCAAGATTTCAAGAGCCTTAGTGGAAGTAGTCCTCTTCGCACACAATATCCCCACACAAGCCACTCTTTGAACTTTGTCAAGTTGCAGACTGTGTTTGCCCTTTCTTGTACTACGCCACCATCGCGGCGTAGATAATCATGGGGCAGATTACCATAGTATATATACAAAATAGCACTTTAGGTGTCAGCCCCCATGTGCGTCCAAAGGCTCGTTTACAAAACCACATGATCAATCCAGCTCAGTCGCGAGTCTAGAATTACTCCAAGGATTTAACTGTCCCCTTGTATTGAAGGATCCTTCCAACCAATATAATTGTGGCAAGTCTTCCCATTTTCTTCTTTTTGTACACAGCACCACCTCGGCTTTGTTCGGGCTTATTCCGAAGCCTTCCCTGCTGCACCATCGTTCTGCGATCCGGAGACCTCACATCATTGGCCCCTTCAGGTCCCGGGTATCGCGACCAGGGTATAAAATGACAGGATCATCGGCATAGACATGTGTATATAAATCGGCATCATTCAGTTCACTCAGCAGGCTATCCACCACAAGGCTCCACAGTAAAGGAGATAAAACTCTTCCTTGTGGACAGTGCTTTAACAGTTACATTGTAAGCTCAGCATATATTCTCTGAGTTAACATTGCTCAGATTCATGAGACTACTGTCGGTTCAGAGCCTCGTCGTTGTAGAGTATTATATATCGAATCATGAGATGTGTTGTCGAATGCCCCCCTCGATTTCGATAAAGGTACCTAAGGCACATCGTCCACCCAACAGCGCGTTTTCGACTCTTGTGACGAGTCGGTGTAGCGCCGAATCTGTGAATTTTCCTGCCTGATAAGAAAATTGTAAAGGATGTAAGGAATATTGCACCATTATCCATTCCTTAATGTGTGGATCCACCACCTTTTCCAGTGTCTTTAATAAGAAACTGCTCAGGTTGATAGGGTGGAAAGACTTAAGATTTGTGTAGTCTGTCCTTCCTGCCTTGGGAATAAATACTACTTTTGTTTCCTTCCACGCCATCGGTATGTATCCTAAGCTCAAACATGAGCGAAATAGTTTCAGCAGGTAACTTATTATAATATCGGAGGAATTTTGTAGGAAAGCTAGAAATATACCATCCTTACCAGGTTGCTTGAAAGGGGCAAAAGAATGGGAATTACCCACTTTAAAGCAGTCCAACATTCTGAGGAAAGTAGGTCTGGAGGACCTGGTCTAATCGGTAAGGTATCACTAACGACTTGGCAGTAGAAGGAGAATACAGATCTGTTAGGTCACAGTGTATCGATCCCCAATTTCACATACATACATACATAAAAAATATTAAATTAATATCAATGTAAGAAATTATCGACATAGACAATAAAATTGTTTGTAAAATTTCGGTTCAAAACGTTCTCGGTCTTCCAATTTCTAATCACCGTTGCTCATTATCTTCTAAGAGATATTATTCTAGCTCTCTCACTCTTGTTTCCTCTTCTATCCCGTTTTCCAGCTCTTTCTTGACCTTCTCCTTATTTTTTTCCTTACAGGTTCCACTTTAGCGCTAGTTTTAAGAGTCTTTTCTCAGATATCCCCTGTATATGTTCTTAGCTATTTTACCCTAGTATTGTCTACTATGTCATGAGTTACTTCTATGATCTTTCCGATTCTCTTATTTTGAACTTTCCTTCAGTATACCATTTCAGTAGCTTCTTTCATCTGCCATACTTCACTACTCTATGTTACAATATTACGTTTATTATGGTGTTATTCATTGTTTGTTTATTTTTAATATCTGTCGGTCCCATTATATGGCATTCATCATTACTATAGTTCATTTTACTTGTACTGTTCTTTTCTCTGATTATTCAGTAAAATATAACATAGTTTGTTATTTCACTCCCTGATGGAATAACCATCGTAGTGTTTTATAAGTTATCCGTTTTTAATATCTATTAATTAGGTCTTGTAGTAGTTCATTTTTAAACATTTCCCGAAGATTATTAACTACCACATAGTAACGGCTACCAGCATCAACTTTTTAATTAGGTCTTGTTATTTATTTATAGTTCCCACTTTATGTATATCAGTTTTTTTTGGCATGTACTCTCGAGCTCCAACTATCTGATCATTTGCAAAATACAGTGTAAAAAACATGGTATATTGTGCTACACTTTTTTCACTGTTTTTAGTTATGAACTTATTTTTAATAGTGTTTAAAACAACATTGAATACCAAATGGCTTTTTTTGGATAGCAACAGAGTAAAAATATCCTTACTTCTCACAAACGTCAGAACTTGATAGATACAAGAATAAAAATAATCTCTTTTATCAAAACTACTACTTTACAGAAAGAATGAGGTGAATTTGAGCTGTAAGAATGGCTTAAACTCCAGATTGAATATCACAAATTTCTTATTAAAGTTTCATGTAATAGAAATATCGATGTTTGGAAATAAATATTGCATATGTCTTAAGTTTTATTCTAACAGAACTTTATTTTGTAAATAGATATAATTAAAAAAAGGAAGTTATTTAAATCTCTTTCTGTTGAATATTATTTTACTTATGTCTATGGCAAGTTAAATTATTATGCAAAGAATCTAATTAAGTCTTTCTTATCCTTTATAAAACAACATAAGATTTATTAAATTTTGTATTATTTCTTTTAATTACACTATGAATGAAATTTATGGTTGGAACACAAAAAAAAAAACCTTTCACTATAATCTCACTTTCAGAAAGTCCATGAAAGTTTATTGTAAATATAACTAAATAATCAAGCTATAGATACTACAATACTATAATATCATTTAATTGAACTAGCCACTTCTGATACGTCGTTCAATCCGTTGTGGGATAGTCTGAGATTAAAATTTTAAGAATTCTGTCCTCTTCGCATAATGTTGTGATAACATTAGAACGATAAGATCACATCATAAAGCCAGCCTTAATCAAGAAGTAGTAAAAACTATTTTCAGTTTTGAAAAAAAAATTAAAAAATTATACATTACGTATTGAAATGGACAACAGGGTGTTTTAAAGTCGACGATTAGGCTGACTTTAGTTGTTACAATTTATATTGGTTTTCCAGCGAAGAGTTTTATTCTTTTATATTTATATTAATTGGGCCCAAAAATTCTAAGTAAAGTATGTACTTTAAAATAAAGAAGACAAAGATGTTAGATGCAGTGACTCTTAAAGTAAAATAAAAATATAGAAATATAGCATTGCGCAAAATTACCCACTAGCTAGGGTAATTCCGCTACTATAGTGAGGTAATACTATTAATAGAAATAAATATACATTAGGTAATTAAGTTAAGTTTATTTTAAAAATATAAAACTATGAAAAAAGAATAAAAATATTTGTTTTCTTATGATTGGCAATAATCACATACAAAGTCTTTTGCGGTATTGGCTGCAGTGCACTCGGCTTGCGCCCATATCGCTCAGAAAATACACCAATACCATAATTCTTGATTTTGACCAAATGCATGGCAAATAATCCATATTTCATCTTGGGTGCCTGGATCAAATGTTGGGGCAACATCATCTAATTCGTCGTCATCGTAAAAGTCGTCTAAATTTATTTCGTTTACATCGCTTTATAAATCATTAAAGTGCACTTTCCTCTTAAACGACTTTTTTTATTCTTCGTTAATTTTTTATTTTCTTTTTATTTCTTGTTGTGGACTGTTTTAGCTTTTCTTTCTATAGCAGCGGCACTTTTGATTTCATTTTCTTCCAATACAAATTTCATTGGAGTGCTGACCAAAATTTAAGAATGTTTTTGTTACTAAATTTTGGAGCATTTGGTTGTGGAATTGGAAATAAGTTTGAAAATAGAATTACTATTCAATCTTGCAAATTATGCTCTGGAGTTGTATGATTTACTTCTTTTAATTGACTGGGTTGTTTCTCTTTTGAAAACGAGGGTTGTTGCTCGTCTACAAGTTTTAACTGTGACTCCTGTGCATATCCTGATTGTCCAGCTGGTAAATTTTCTCGTTGGATAGTCTCTTGCTCAATGCATTCCACAGGCTTAAATTGTTGTGCAGGGGCAAAACTGCTGGAATCAAATTTATTTGGCTGAAATGGCAACATACCAGCAGCTCTAAAAGTTGCTCGAACTTTTTCTACATAGCTCTTTTAATATATTTTTTTCATAACAAATACGCCAGCTAATAGTGAGTAATTTTTTTTTATAAAGAGTGGCCCTATGACAAGCGTCACATTTCTTATTGTAGGCATTTTTTATTGGATCGCAAAATGTTAGGTCAAGTAGTTGGAGTGGGTGTGAGGTATGTGACGGAAGAAACACCATAACAATTCTACTGTCTTTACAATATATATATATATATATATATATATATATATATATATATATATATATATATATATATATATATATATATCAAGAGATGAGTGGAACACACGTAACCCTGAAAGCGTTTTAGCCACTCAAAAAATAAATCAGCATTGATACAATCATTTTTGGAGAATGACTACTTTGCACCTAATGGTCCACCTTTTTCTAATTGGGGAGAATGCCTTTGACGGGGAAAAATGAACATCGGCGGAATAAATATTCCTAAAGAGCTAAATGCGAAAAACATTTGTAACGGTTTCGCCTCGTTCTCACGAAATGGCAGACCCCACTTGTTTCTGGCCTTTTGAACTTAAGATTTTAGAAGGTTTTTGAACGATGGAGATCCCTGTCTCATCTACATAAAAATTTGATTTAGCTCAAAATTATATTTCTTTAAAACGTCTTCCAAATTAGCAAAATTCTTCGTTACTTTTTCTTTGTTAAATGCCTAGATCCTGTTAATACTAGTACCTTTACCAGTCCTTACCTGCTGTTAGTAATTGACAGTTAAACTTGTGAGTTATGTTACTTCTTTCTGAATAACTAAACACCAATTCCCTGAGTTGTAACGGAGTTACTCCAAAAAGATGTTTGCTAAATTCTTAATATGTTATGCAAAATCTCTTTTTTGGTGAGTTGTAAATACTGTTTTTCGTCAAATATTTGGAGCTGTTACAATCAGTGCCTTCATCTTATTTCGCAAGGCTGACTCAAGAATATTAAATTTTCTTCCTACAGCTCGAATTGGTCCGTCAGATTTTATTTCTGCAACAGCTGCATTTAATATTTCCAAGATCCAATTGCGTTGATTGGATAGTCTTTCGTACTTTCTAGGCATATGTAATAAAAAAAATATTTAAAAGCGCATCCTTATATGGAAATTATGATATGAGGTAATTTTGCATTGCACGAAATAACCCCCTTAAACATGGCTGTTATTTTTTTCTAATAAATTTGTTAAAATAAAGAAAAACGTTTCAAGCATAAAGATATTTGGATAGGAATACAGTATAATTTAGTTATATTAGAAATATAATTTTAGTGATAGCCTTCAACATACCTGTAAAAATCGCTGCTCACTTTTTTACACTAAATCATGTGTTTTCATTGGGTCGGCTATAAATGAACTAATAGCTTCCTTGTAGAGTGCCAAAATCGTTGTACGTACTTTCTATATTTATCGCTAGATGACAGCATTGTAGCATTTAAATTTACCAGTTTGCATCAATGCTACATGTTTTTAGTAATATGACATAATTTGTATATTTTTACCTGATTAAATTTAATTATTTATCCTGTAATTTAAAATAGTAAACATGGAATTTGTTTTTTTGGTTCACAACTCTTTTGGTCTTGTAACTTATCACTCTTTCTTCTTAACAGAGTTTGTAAAATGCTGTAGTTTATATATCACATTATTTGGTTTGAATTTAAAAGTCGTAAAATATTTTATTTTTAATAAATTCTCATTTGTTTACGTTCCATTTCAGTATTAAAAATATAAGGTTATAGTCGGTAATATAGTTCAGTTAGCATTTGTTGTGGATGTATACCCGATTCGTTGACACGAGCAGGGCATGTCGAAACCGATCATTTAAGGTTGAGTATACAGTATGGAATTTGTAGCAATTTTTTTGAACTTTGTTTTAATCATGATTAGTAACTTTGGACTGTTTGATCATAATTTTCTTTTTGATAATTTTCCATGGCTTGCCAATATTTGATGTATTACCTGGTAATCAGTGTAAGTTCGGAACTAGGTTAGAGTGCTCCAGGTTGAGAATAAGGTTGACAAAAGTAACTACAAATATCCCTAAGATTTATCACGTCTGGTTGCAAGAGAGATTTTCATTTTCGTTCCCTTTACTGTTGAACCGTCGAAGGCAGTAGACCAATCCTGCCATTAGATTTCAAAGGGCAGACAGTCAAGTGTTTTTTTTTTTCGTTAAAATCCACTAATCAATGAGGGCTATCTGAGGCAAGTCTTTTTCATCTTTGGCTTCATCTCATTCCTTTTACTGTGATTTACATTTTGATTTTCCCGGCTGTTAAGGCTTTCTGATGCTTCCGGCCCTATTTTTCCTGTCCGTGTTACCAAAACGATTTTAACCCTCACCCTGCGTTTGGTTGGTGAGTTGGGATTGACCTTGTGAAACCCCCAGTCATCCACAAACCACAACAAGAATCTTAACAACAGCGCTGGATCAAATAAATAGAAGTGAGAGGTACCATAGCATAGACCAGGTAGGAGAACTGGAACTGGAAAATCAATTTTTTTACATTCAAATAAAACAATATAAATATATTTTCATTTGACATAATAAAATGTAAGAACCTTTTTGGTAACTTTCTTTATGAAAATTACTTTCTTGGCAATTGAAGATTCTAGAACGTTTGCAGCCAAATTTTATATAACCTTTTAAAACGATGTAATACTAATAGTTATCAAGAAAGAGTATATAAAAAAAATTGTAGGTACAATTCTGATTTATGTGCATAATAATTTTTTTTGGAATAAAATGGAATTGTTATTTTGTTTTAATTAAGTCGTTTCATTATGGAGCTATACACCAGCAGTCAATAAATTAAAATCATTTCTAATTCCTATGTATTTTCCTGTTTAATCACTAGGTAAGTAACACAGATAATGTAAAACAGGTGGCGCCTATTGGGTAATCAAAGCAGAGCACAACTATCTCTAAAAGAGATACGAATCTAGCCTCCGACATATTGAGCTGCCGTACGCATCCGTTGCCGTACCCTATAAAAAGGGAGACGCTGCACACTATTAAATTTTTGAAAATAGAGAATTACAGTAGAAAAACTACAGTGCGCGGATTTGTCCACTGCGCGGTATTAGCCGTGTTTCCCCCAATATAATTTGTAGCTTAAATCGAAAATTCTTTCTAGGTTTGGAGACATAGAATTGGTGTATACCAACATTATCTCTTCCCTCTTTCCTCTATCAAAATTTATGTTATTATTTATTTCTTTAGATACAATATATTTACATATATTTGGAAACACTAATAAATGCACTTCCCACCTACTTTATATCTCCTCAGACATAAACAATGACGACAATAATGTAACAACCTACGATTTTCAATGATTAAGTCAATCATGATATCACCATGATATTAAAAACAGTTCCGAGAAATTTAAAACACAGTCACAAATAAAGCAATAAATTTCGGTGCAATAAAGCTGCACCTATATTTTATGTATATTTTTTAAACAGGTTTCATATATTACTTTTAAATCGAGTTTTTCAAGCGTCTAGAAAGCTCTAATCCCCGGCACAAAGGAAAAAAAGTCGAGCTTTCTCTACCCGTATATAAAGTCTTGAAAATACGTTTACAACCTTTGGTGACAGACTTTTGACTTCAATACTACTTCGTTTAGGCGTTAGTAAACGTCAAAGTTTTAAGAATATATAAATTTATTCCCAAACCTAGAAACCTGGTAACTGAATTTAATAAATTTTGGTATGTGCTCTAACACTATAACAATATAAGTTTTCCAGTGGTATAGCGGTCGGCTATAAAGTAGTATAAGTGTTATAAAAGTAACGTCACTTGTAAACATCGCTTCTAATCTGATTTTATATGCCATCAACGTTATGACAACCTAGATGTAATTATCGGATAATCTCATGTAATTGAAATTTTTTTTACTTCTTTTTCTTCCTCCTTATATATATATATATATATATATATATATATATATATATATATATATATATATATAAATATATATATATATATATATATATATAAGCAATTTTCTTGTTATTCTTCGTCTCTTTGCCTGGTTTCAGTCTATTGCGAGGTTATCGCTCCATCGTTTACGGGGTCTTTCGGTGCTCCTACGTCCTATTGGTGATTTGTCCCTCGTTCCATTTCCTTTTTCTTTGTAATACCCAGTCATTGATGTTACCGACTTTACACACTCTTCTTATATCCTCGCTCCTATTCCGATCCATAAGTGTCCTGCCAACCATCCTGCGCACCACTCTCATCTCTGTTGTTTCCAGAGATTTGTTTTGTTTTCGAGGTTTCTGTTCTGGTTTCTGCAGTGTATGTTAGTATGGGTCTTATTGTTGTTTTATAAATTATGGATTTAACTTCCATTCTTATATGTTTATTGCTGCATATGGTACTGTTAAGACATGCGGCTGTTCTTGCTGTTTTCATGGCTTCTCCCCTCACCTCCGTTTCAACATCCCCGTATCCGGATATTTCTATTCCGAGATACTTGAACTTCATTTCCTGCTGTATAATTCTGTTGTCTATTTCTAGTTTGCATCTGAGTGGTGTTCTAGATGTAGTCGTGGCTTTAGTTTTTTTCGCTGATATATTCATGTTAAACTTTTTCACTGTTATGTTAAATTGGTGCAATAGTCTTTGCAAATCGTCTTCGCTTTCAGCTATTAACACTGCATCGTCGGCGTAGCACAGTATTTTGATTTTCCTGTCTCCCATTTTATACCCTTTCAATCTATGTACCTGCTTTATCAACTCGTCCATGATGATGTTAAATAGTAGGGGGCTAAGAGAGTCACCTTTTCGGATGTCATTATTTACTTCTATTTTTTCGGTCAATTCACCGTTTATGCTAGCTTGAATCGTATTTGCCTGATATATATTTTCAATCGTTTTGATAATGTTTTGAGGTATTTGTCTGTCGTAAAGTAGCTGTATACGATCGTACGCCTTCTCTAGATCGATGAAACACATAAAGGCTGGACGATTATATTCAATTTACTTTTCAATTATTTGTCTTATAGCAAATATGGCATCCATCCATGACCTTCCCGACCTGAATCCCTGCTGTTCGTCTGCTAAGGAAGTGTGTTCATTAATTTGGCTTGTAAGAATTTTTGTGGTTAGTTTTAACGAAGTGGAAAGAAGATTGATTCCTCTGTAATTAGCCGGCACCTTTTTATCGCATTTTTTGAATAGGAGTATTGTTGTGCTAGCCCTCCATTCATCGGGGATTCTGTGATGGTATATGGTTTTATTGATGAGAATTTTCAGTTGTTCTGTCAAGCTTTCTCCTCCGTATTTCAGTAGTTCATTGGTAATTCCGCCAGGTTCCGCACTTTTCCTGTTTTTTAGTTTTTTCTAATGCTAGTTCTACGTCTTCCTTCTTTACAACTATATCGTCGTTAATTATAATGTCGGGTGTGTCAGGTTTCATTTTTGTCTGTTGTTCCTTGTATAATTCCTTCAAGTAGTTCACCCAAATTCCCTTCGGTATGAATTTACTGCTAATTAACTAATGTGTTTCCTTTCTTTGGTCTCTGATTAGCCGCCATATCTGTTTTTGGAGTCCATAGAGGTCGCTTTCCATTCTTTTTGAAAAGGTTTCCCAGTGCTTGTTTTTAATTTGTCTTACTAATGTATTGGTGCTATTTCTAATTCTTTTGTACTCTTGATAATCTTCCGGAGACTGTGTTATCCTGTATTTTAAGTAGGCTCTTTTTTCTCTTTACATTGGTCCTTAACTTCCTTACAGAACCAGGGAGTTTTGTTGGGTCCTCCTTTTCCTTGGTTTGTTTTTCGTGTTCCGAGTGCTTCAGTGGCTGTTTCGTTGATATTTCGCTTTGGTTTCTCCCAGCTGTTGTTAATGTCATCCCTTTCGTCTAATGGCTTGTTTTGTATTTTTTCCCAAAGTCGTTTTTGGTATAATTCCTTAGTGGATTCATCCCGCAATGATTCTACGTTTATTTTCTTATCCGGTGTGCCAGATCTTGTATTTTTGTTGGGTTTTAATTTCATTTTGATTTTTCCAAGGAGTAGTTTGTGATCGCTACCGATGTTAGGAGAGTTAAGAGGTCGTATGTCCAATATCTGAGGTGGTTGTAAGCATCTCTTTATTATTATGTAGTCGATCATTGACTGTTGTCCTCGAGTGTTACTGAAAGTATATTTGTATTGTGGTTTGTGGTCGAAAAATGTGTTATTAATTCGAAGTTCATTAACTGCACATGTGTTGATTAGGAGTTCTCCATTGTAGTTCAATACATCCTCGTTGAACCGTTGTTTAACTCCGGATAAAATTTCATTACCAATACGAGCATTGAAATCTCCTAGCATTATCATTGGTTTGCATGGACTCGATGACGTTTTGAATTTGATCATAGAACTGTTCCCGTTCTTGTCTTGTTTTATTGTCTTCGGGTGCGTACGCGGATATTATATACAGTTCTTGGATTTCTGTGTGTATTTTGATGACCAGTATTCTTGAGGATATGTATTGGCATCCTTCTATGCAATCCTTGTATTTTTTATGTACGGCCACTGCTACTCCTTCTTTGGCGCGTTCATCTTCATCCACCCCGCTATATATCAAGATGTATTCACGGTACAGTTTCTGACCTTTTCCTTTCTTTTTTGTTTCCTGAAGTGCGAATATGTCAATGTTGTGGTCATCCAATTCTATTATTAGTTCTTGTTCTTTACTGTTAAAGGATCTTATATTCCAGGTGGCACAGCGTAAAATGTCTATTTTTTTCCAATTCGTCAACCTTTTTCTAACATGGGTCTTCATCCTTAATTCAATCCTGTTCCAATACAAAGTTCCGGTTCTGTGAGCATTGTGTTTTGTTTTACCCTAGGTAGAGTGCTGGTGTACCCAGGAACCCTTCTCCTTTATCCGGGCTTGGGACCGGCAGTGGCAGTTACCAGGCTACTCAATTCACCCGACAACCAACCCCAGGCGGAGCTGAATTTTTTTATCTCTTGAAAAATTTTCATTGAATTGGCGGTTTCGCCAGGAAAAAAATATTTTCAATTAAGTGCATAAACCAATTAAATGTAATAACAAAAAATACCTGTAGCAATAGTTTTTCGAGGGATTTTGTTACTCTGATATTTAATAATTATAATCACTGTCTAAGAAGTCTGCTAAAGTAAGATCAACATTCTAAATTTCTAAGCCTATTTAACTATTAAAGATGGACAACTACATGCATTCCGGTAAGTTTAACATGCTCCTGGTGTATGAATTTTGTAAAGAAAATGGGCGCCGAAGTGTTAGGGTTTATATAGAGAAATTTTAGAACATCAAACCACCAAATATTTGCCTATATTGGGCGTCATATTCGAGAAACAGGTAGCTGCTTTGAGAAAAAATGTGAAGGTTGGGGTCGTATTCGTCGAACAGTCGAAAAAGAAGAGAAAATTTTGGAAGAATTGGTACCCGTCGCTTAGAACGTGAGTTGGATATCCCCAAAACTATTGTAAATGATACTTTAAAAGAATAGTTATTATATCCATAGCAGGACAAAAGATTTAGGAACTTTTACCGATTGATCCCCCAATGCATTTTACCTTTTGTGAACTTATTCGAAATAAAAGAACCAGTGATCAAAATTTTGATAAAAAAAGGTTGTTTACTGACGAGGCTTACTTTACAGGATCTGGAGTCCAACCTGCACAACGAACTTGTTAATGTGAATGAAAATCCATATGTCATTAAAGGTGTACACCACCAGCATAATTTTAAACTAAATGTTTAGGCAGGTATTATTGATGATGATGGAAATATTTATCTAAATTTTTTGCAAAACACAATACTAGTGATTATTTTATTTCGCGAGACCTATGGTATATGGATGGATCGGAATAGGTAATGAGACACCAATAAGATAGCTATCACGTTCTTCAGAGCTAAATATATGTAACTTTTTATTATGGGGAGCTCTTAGAAGTATGCAGGACTCCGGTGAACACCCGTGAAGAATTATTGATGAGCATTTTAAACGCTGGGAACCTTTTTAATAATCCTGAGGTTTTAAATAGAGTCCAATTTCATTTTTAATAAGCGTATTCAGTAAAATGTCGGCAATTTAATTAATGTTTTCTTTTTAGTAAGTTTTTTTTCAATCTTTTTAAAATACGTATATGTACTTCCAACATTTATTTTAAAATTGTTTTATTATTACTGCAAATTGGTGTATGCATGTAATTGAAAATATTTTTTTCTTTCCCAGCGAAAATTTTTAAAGAGGTGAAAAACCTTCCAAATACGTCATAACGTTGATGACATAAAAAATCAGAGGCGATATTTACAAGTGACGTCACTTTTATAACACACACTACTTTATAACCGGTCGCTATACTACTAGAAAACGTTATATTATAGTGTTAGACCACGCAGAAAAAAATAGTTAAATTCAAGAAATTTGAAAAAATCAATATTTTCTTAAAACTTCTACCGCCTAAATGAAGTAGTATCGGATATAACTCACGAGGAAGGTACTTGAAGTGTCTGCCTCCGATTTTAATCAAAATTCAATAGGTTGTAGAGGGTACAAAAATAAGAGATACGTATTTTTTTTATCTGCAGAGATTCATTTTAACGGGGTGAAAACTGCCCCTAAAGATCACACCTGAAAACAATATTTTTAACACATCGCAAGTTCAAACAAAATGAAAATTACTTGTTCGAAATGATGATAAACTGTGGTTTTTTCACCCCCAAGGATGTCATCGCATATTTTTAATAAGGGTAAAACTTATATTCGATTAAATTACGAAATTTAATATAATTGTTTGAAAATATTTTTTTCACGAATTTCATAAGTAACTTTAATTGATGGATTTTGGGGTTTCTGACAATAACTAGTAAAAGGGGGTGAGCCACCCCCAAATAATTTTTTTTCCTAAATTTCAAGTTCTAATTGAGGTCTATCTTTATAAAACAATATGGAAATTTCTTGTTACTTGAAATGATGTTGAACTAGAGAATTTTCATCCCCAAGAATATCATCCCTTATTTTTTATAAGGGTAAATCATCTATTCGCAAACGCAATTTAATTATAAAAATTACGAAATTTAATAAAATAGTTTGAAAATATTTTTTCACAAGTATAATAAGTAACTGAAGTTGGCAGCTTTCGGAGTTTCCAAAAATAAACTAGTAAAAGAGGGTGAGTAACCCCCAAATATATTTTGTTAAAATCTCAAGTTCTAATTAAGATAACTCTACGAAACAAAAAGAAAATTATTTGTTATTCGAAATTATATTAAACTATAATATTTTCACCCGCAAGAAATAGGAAAGCAGGAAAGGGAAAAGAACCAATCTTGTTAAAAACGTGGAATTGACTAGCGCCCGCTGATAAGACTAGGTTAGGATCTAAACTAACATTGTGGATATTTTAAATGCTGTAGATGGCACTTCTTCAACGAACACTCGAAAATTATCAGCGCAGTTTAATACGTCGAAAACAGCAGTACATGAAATATTTCAAGAGCAGTTGTTATATCCTTATTATTTGAAAACAGTGCATAAACTGATTTCTGAAGAATATCGCCGTAAAATGCAGTTTGCAAACTGGCTATTGGATCAGCAACAAACTAATGTAAACTTCATTAGCACTATTTTTTTCACTGATGTAGCAGGGTTTATCAAAAATGGTATCATAAATTTACACAACTCACATGTATGAGCTGATGAAAATCCTTATGCTACTATTGTTTCTCATCATCAACATCAATCAATCATCAACTAAGGTCTGGGCAGAAATCCTTGGCAATGTTTTGATTGGATCATTCTTATTGCAGGCACGACTGAATGGGGAACTTTATTTGGAATTCCTCTACAACGCTTTGCACGATTTAGTAGAGAACTTACCAGTTAAAACCCGTCGAAACATATGCTACATGCATGGTGGGACACCTCCTCATTTGAGCGTTGTTAGTCGGGAGCACTTGAATAAAGTCTATCCAAACCGTTAAATAGGTAGAGAAGGACTTACTGCCTAGCCTCCTCGATCTCCCGACCTAACGCGGTCGGATTTTTATCTGTGGAGACAACTCAAAACGAAGTCCGTCCCTACAGCTCTAAGTAATTCACAACATTTCCTTGGATAGTAATTTGAATGGACTTACCTGGTACATGTATATTAAATAAAATTGAAATATACCTGGTGGTTAAATAATTATGAATAAAAACTTGATTTCATTGCAGGTCTTTGGGAGCCCATATCTCCGAAGAGGAGACCTATACGAAAAAAGTTTATATGAACTTGTAGTATTCCTTTCATGTGTTTTTTCGTATCGGGGAGATTGCTCACATTTTTCCGGAGACCATGTATAGTAGCGTCAACAATTTTTACTAGTAACAGCATTTTACTAATAATCCCGCGAATTCGTTAGAAACAGCGCCACGAAATTGTTACAATAGCTTTTCTACCGTTTGTTTGAACGTTGTAGACAATGTTGAAGATTGCATTGTCTTTATTGTTATTTGTTTGTACGATGTTCTATTAGGTTGTATATCTAATCTTCTTCTTCTTCTTCTTCCTTTTTTATGTAAGACGACGTCCTGTTTTTCTGCGATATTAAGCTTCCTGTGATGTTGATGTCCAAGATTCATGTCATCGATTTGGAGGTTGACCAGTGGGTCTGCTAGTGTTTGGTATGTCGTTCTTGGCCCATTTTCCCCATCGATCGTCGCCCATTCTGTCCATATGGTCCCTCCAATATCTGCGCCTTGACCTTATGAACCGTATCACATCAGGCACCTTCAGCTCTTCCCTTATTTCGGAACTTCTTATTTGATCTCTTAGGGTTACTCTTTTGATTATTCTTAATGTTTTCATTTGTTTTAGATGTTTCGGCTCGAGTTTCCGATGCATAAGTTAGTACTGGTCTTATCACAGTTCTGTAGATGCGTACTTTGCTCTCTGTGGACATATATTTATTTTTCCAGATTATGTCCCTCAGACATCCTGATATCCTTGAGGCCTTGTTAGCCTGTGCTCTGACTTCCTGGTATAGATTTTTATTGCTTGATACATCAACTCCCAAGTATCTGCATGACATGCTTTGTCTGATAGGATGGTTCTTCACCACCAATTTGCATCTGAGAGAATCTTTTGAATTTACCGTCGTTTCGGTCTTTTCTGTAGATATTACCATATTAAAATTTTTTTATGTGGTCTGGAATCAGTATAGTAGTCGTTGCAGATCGTCTTCATTTTCTGCTAACAGTAAGGCGTCGTCGGCAAAACATGAGATTTTTAAAGATTTTCGTCGCATTTTGTATCCTCCATTGACTTCTTTACATTTTGAATTATCTTGTCCACAGTTAAATTAAAGAGAAATGGACTCATACTGTTGCCTTGTCGTATTCCCGTCAAGATAGGTATTTCCTCTGTTACTCCTTTTTGTGACTTTATGCGTGTCTTATTGTTTTTATTTAGCTCTTCAATTACCGTAATATAGTTGTGGTTAACGCCATTTTCCTGAAGTATTTGCAAGACGTCTTTAAGTCGAACTCTATCAAACGCTTTTTTAAGATCCACTAGGCAGATGAAAGGAGGTTTATTGTTTTCTATTGATTTTTCAGTAGTCTGTCGGATAATGAAAATCGTATCAACTGTCGATCTGTTTTGTCTAAACCCGTGTTGTTCTTCACTTATTGCAATTTTACTCGTTAGTTTTGAAGTCATGATTTTTGTTAATAATAAAAATTGTACTGTTTAGTAGTGTTATTGTTCTATAATTATTGGGGTCATTCTTATTTCCCTTTTAGAAGATGGGTATAGTCAGGCTGTTCCTCCACTGTTCTGAAATACTGCAGGTTGATAGAATTTTGTCGAATAGTATTGTTAGCGCTTTTTCTAGTTCAAAGCCCTCATATTTAAGCATTTCATTGGAAATATCGTCGGTTCCCGGAGCATTTCTATTTTTCAGTTGGGTTAGCATTTCGTGTACGTCTTCTATTTTTATGTTCTCGTCTTCTATCATCGGTTTTACCTTATCTAAATCTATTTGGATGTCCTCATTATTATATTCCTGGTTATTGTAAAGGCTCTGCATGTATTCTTTCCAGTTTTCTGCTGTTATAGAGTTGATTACCACTTCTTCGTTGACTTCTTTTTTTATGTTCTCGTCTTCCATCATCGGTTTTACCTTATCTAAATCTACTTGGATGTCTTCATTATTATACTCCTGGTTACTGTAAAGGCTCTGCATGTATTCTTTCCAGTTTTCTGCTGTTATAGAGTTGATTACCACTTCTTCGTTGACTTCTTGTTTCCTATTCCTTATTATGTTCCAAACTTTCCTTTGCCCTCCGTATAAATTCCTTTCCATTTCGGTGGAAAACCTTCCCCAGTATGTTTCCTGTAGGTCTTTAATCGCGTTATTAATTCTATTTCTCACGGCTTTGTATGATGAGTATTCTTCTTGTGTTCTTATATTTTTGTATTTTAAGTATGCTTCCTTCTTGTGTTGTGCCAATGCACACTTCTAAGGTGAACCAAGGTTTGGTGTTTCTTCTCCCATTTATGTTTGTTGTTCTAGTACCGAATGCTTCTTTTGCACTATCAATTATACTTCTCTTGATTTTGTTCCAAGTATCACTAGGACTATCTTCCTCTATTGTGGGATCTAGGGCTAATTTCTCTTTCAGCCTATTTTGGTATAGAATTTTTGTTGATGTTTCCTTGAACGATTCTATGTTAAACTTTTCGATGTATATCGGAGGCTTTTTCTTTTGTAAGTTGGCTTTGAATCGATATTTGCACAGTACTAAGTCATGTTCTGTTCCGACGTTCGCAGATGTTAGGGTTCTTACATCTAGAATTTAGTTTGGAAGGATTTCCCTATTAGTTATGAAGTAATCGATTGTCGAATTGAATCTTCTTGTATTGCCAAAAGTATACTTGTGCTGTTGTTTGTGATTATAAAAGGTGATTTATACCAAGCTCGTTATGTGCGTATATATTTATTAGCATTTCTCCGTTATTATTAATGGTCTCTTCGTTAAATTTGAGCATTATACCCGGAATGGGAGTATTCCTTATTCTAGAGTTGAAGTCACCTATTATGAAAGTTTTTGATTTTTTTGGCAATCTGTCTATTATTTCTTAAAGTTCTTCGAAAAAGGTGGTTCTTTCTTCTTTGGGCTTAGTCATGTCTGGCGCATATATGCTTCCGAAGTTAAGATTCTCCGTATTAAAATTTAAACGGATGTACATAATATTGCTGTTTATATTTTGAACTTCTTCTATGTGATTCTCAAACTTTTCATGTATTAGTAGTCCTGCCACAGCGTGCGCTCTCAGGTTCTTTTCTTTGCCACTATAGAAAAGTATGTAGTTCTGGCATTTTGTGTTGCTTTTATCTTTCTTTTTTAGTTCTGATAGTGCACAGATGTCAATCTCGTGTTTATTTGCTTCGATGATGACCTCTTGATTCCTTGTATTCCATGATGTTATATTCCAGGAGCCTATACGCATTTTTTGTGCTCTCCATAATTGTTTATTCCTTTTTTTCGCCGAGTCATTTTTCCGTAAGATCCGTCCATTTTCCGAGGCTCTCTTAGCAGTTCTTTGAGCATATATTGGTTTTTCCTATAGGTAGGTTGCTAGCCTCGCCTATAAACCCTCCTCCTTTACCCGGGCTTGGGACCGGCAGTGGCAACTAGTGAGCTACTCGTTACACCCTCCAGCTACCCCAGGCGGAGTTGTATTTTTAATCGTTATCATATATAAACTGAATGTTTATTCTTGATAACGATTAAAGATATAACCTAATCGTAACGTCATACAAACAAATAAATATAAAGACAATGAATGTTCTACAACCAAATTTTAGTCAATAGTTTTTGTTCTGCCCATTTACATTGTAATATTAAAATCGATTTATTATACTATTTGTCATATGTTCATTTTGGTAGGCTGTTAATGTGCTAAAAAATATTTATTGCTTTCATGTTGTTACCAAATATATGGTTGTGATCAGATAAATGAAGGAACTTTGAATTGATTAAATCATAACCCACTCAGCATATTGCACCTGGTAGGCGGTCAAACGGAATGGTATTTTGGAAATAAATTTATTACTTTTCAAACTTATATATAGAAACACATATAAATAAAACAAATAGGAGATTTCAGATACGCGCAAATATTATATATATACAGGCGCGGATCCAAGGGGGGGCGGTGGGGGCGATCGCCCCCCCCCCCCCCAAGAGCTTTGAGTTCAGGAAAATATACCCGATTTTACCTCTTATACTATAGTTAATTCAAGGACTAGAGAGAGTAATAAATCATTTTTTACCCTTTTTCCTTCGCAAACTACCTGTGTTCTTTAATTCGGTGTCTTTGGCAAAATCTGTTAGACATATATTTTTCCTAGGAATGGGTTAGAAATTTTATAATCAAAAATACCGGTCTATAATAATGGACTATTTGGGTTGGATAACATAGGCGTCGGAAAGAGGTTTATTTTATCACTAAGTATTTATGGCATAGAATATTATTTCGGTAATAAATTTAAAATAAAAAGTTTTTATATTATTATTTTATTTCTTATAATTTCTTAATAATTCACATACAGTACAAAATACAAATAATTTTGACATATTTAACACAAATCACAACTGTATTTTTATTATTTTTAATTTTGGCATAAAAACCGTTTTAGGCACATTCTGACTAAAACGTAGCTTTATTCTTTCAGAAAATTCGAAGTTACAATTTAAATACTTACAAAATACTCATTGTCAAAAAGAAAAGAAGTTAAACATATATAAAAAAATAAATTCGTCCATATAATATTAAAATTTTTTTTGGGCTATCCGTCATTTTATTATTAATTATAAACATTTTTAGGAAATTTGACGTTTCAGTTTATTTATTTTTTAAATTAAACACTAAAAATGGATTCAAATGTAATTAATTTTTATATGTTACAGTTAAAATTGGATCTACTTATTTTTATTTCTATTGCACTGGCATCTTAATTTAATTTCCTTTATTATATGAAATATCCGAGAGGCTTAAAAAATTAAAATAAACATATTAATTCTACACGCTTAAGAAAAAGACACAAATATAATAATAAAATAATAAAGAAATTACAGCTAATTGGAATTAAACATATATAAAATTAAAGAATGGAACACACTAAAATAAAAATATATATAAAAAAAAATAAAAAATATATAAACTGCATTAAACAATTAAATAAAACAAAAACAAATTATGTTTACATTGGTAAACATTAGGTATCTAATTCGTAATCAAATTCAGTGAAGCTATCGTCTCTCAATTAATTAAGTTTCCACATTTTGTTTTATTCTTTTATTATATGGATTTTTCCCAATTTTCCGCAGTAACTTTGTCCAAAAAAATCTTTCAAAAGTTCAGTTAAATTACTAATTTTGTACACTGTATTATTTCTAGCAACTCTGCCTTTTACTTGAGAGAGATATTCCCTTCTCCAACGGACAGTTTCCGGACGATCTGTAAGAACAGATTTCCTATCTGGTTTTTTCCATCAAAAATTAAGTTCTCTGAGCAATTTCTAGAGCTCAGTTCTTTTAATTTCAGGTAAATCCCGATCTTCATTGATTTTAGTAAGAATTTTGTTGACGGTGGGGATCTGCTTCTCATAATAAAATGTATGTACAATTCCTTTTATTGCAGTTTTCATCTCTTCTTCCAATGAGGTTTTTTATCTGCCTGTGATGGAATGGGGGAGTACGAAACATTCCAGTCGTTTTTTCTGCTTCAGTATTCAGTACATAGTAGATTTTCCTGTCATGTTGGAACACATCTCAACAGAGCTTTTAACATTATTATCTAGATATTGATATCTTAGGGCATCATAAGCATTCATCGTAATAAGTTTTTCATTGAGGAAAAATACCTTGGTTTAACGATTTTGGAATATCTTACTAATCTCAAATAAAGGGTTTTCCAATAAGAGGTGTTATTTTGATATTCAAAGAAAAATGCCATTTTTTAAGATAAATGATCGGATATTTATTACATTATAAAGAGGAAGGTATGCCGTTAATGATGGAAAATAACATCAGCCAAATGACCACCACGACCATGCCTACAGGACCATATCCTTTTCATGAAATTTTCCATAACCAAATCGCAAAGTGGCTGCCCTATGTCCTCGATAGCCTCACGAATTCCATCTTTGAGGTCTTGAATCGACGCTGGGCTGTTGGCGTAGACCTTGTCTTTCACGTGGCCCCAAAGGAAGAAATCGCAAGGTGTTACATCACAAGATCTCGGTGGCCAATTGTGATCACTTCTTCGAGAGATAACACGGCCAGGAAACTTTTCCCGTAAAAGATCAATGGTTTCGTTGCTTGTGTGGCACGTAGCGCCGTCTTGTTGAAAGTAAACGTGGTCCAGATAAATACCATCCAATTCCGGCCATAAAAAATCATTAATCATCTCTCGATAGCGCAATCCATTCACCGTAACTGTTGCTCCAGCCTCATTTTCGAAAAAGTAAGGTCCAATGACCCCGCCGGACCATAAACCGCACCAAACAGTCACACGTTCAGGATAGAGAGGCTTTTCAACAATAACTCTTGGGTTTTCCGAGCCCCAGATGCGACAATTTTGTTTGTTGACGAAGCCACCGAGGTGGAAATGGGCCTCATCACTGAAGATGATTTTTCGATGGAATTCCGGATCATTTTCATGCATTTCAAGAACCCAATCAGCAAAGGCACGACGTTGTTGATGATCGGCCGGCTTGAGTTCTTGCGTTAACTGAACTTTATAAGCCTTAAGACCCAAATCTTTATGCAAAATACGGTGTAATGACGTTTGTGGAATCCCTAATTCCAAAGAACGACGAGGAACCTGGGTTTTCTTCAACACTTTCGGCTACAGCAGCAATATTCTCGGCTGTTCTTGAGCGACGTGCACGGGTTTTCTTCTTCACATAACTAACTTGTCCCAACAGCTCGAATTTTTTCACCAATTTCTTTATTGCGCTCCGACAAGGTGCTTCATGACGACCCAAAAATGTTCGAGTTTTACGAACCGTCTCTGCCAAATTTTCACCATTTTTATAGTGAATTTTAATAATTTCAATGCGTTGTTGAAGCGTATATCGTTCCATCTTTATTTATGGCGTAGTTGCTACTTGTCAAACGTCAAAAACTTACAGCTTCAAAAGTGACATCTACCGAAATAGCGGGATTTTCAAAATGACACCTCTTATTGGAAAACCCTTTAATATATAAAACCAAGCATAAACAAGATAAATCACTAAGGACACACTGTAAGGTGTACTTTTCTCACTGACAGAAATAAAAATGAACTATCAGAAATTTTATTATTGCAGTAAATTTATAAAAGCTCATAATATTTAAATATAATTAGATTTACGGCAGTTCTCCGTTATCTGCGGTACTGGAGCAAATACGTTGGAGAATTCGGTAACATTTATTACTCTCTCTAGTTCTTGAATAGAGTATAGGGATGTGTATGCTTGCGATCGCCCCCCCCCTCCCAAGAGCTCTGAGTTCAGGAAAATAGAACTGATTCTGCCTTTTATATTAGGAATGTGTATGCTGCTGACACTTCTTCCCCGTTGACAACTTGTTTTTTTTGCCGTAGCCGCACCCCAAGAGCTTTGAGTTCAGGAAAATAGACCCGATTCTACCTCTTATACTAGGAATGTGTATGTTGCTGGCATCCCCTCCTCTCCAAGAGCTTCAAATTCAGAAAAATAGGCACCACCCTGCCATTTACACTAGAAATAGGAATATTCCGGTGTCCCCCCCCCCCTCGTCGACAGCTTGCTTTCGCTTTTGTGATGTCACCGCCCCCCCCCCCCCCCAAAGAGAGTGGCTGGATCCGCCCCTGTATATATATATATATATATATATATATATATATATATATATATATATATATATATATATATATATATATATATATATATTCCTACCTATTATTTATATTAGTAAGTTCATAATTGAGAGGATATTGGACTTGGAGAGTTGATTTTTCGTATCCAATATGGCCGACATATGATTTTCGATATAAAAGTCATGTCCAAGAGTTCAGTACGTTCCTTCCGATTTTTACCTCCGTATAAAACAATAGCCCACTTTTATGATTTTGTAGAAGACGTTCTTGATTAGATTATTGGAAGGTGAAGTATGGTGGCTTCAAAAAACTGAACTTCTGCGAATAAAAAATTGATATTGAAAACAACGGTTTGAAGTGATTTTTGACCAACAAGATATTATTAGATATTTCAGACGGATTTAAGTCATTTATAAAGAGTTAAAACTCCATAAAAGTGGGAATTAATCAAACTGTACTGAGTTTGAGATCATCAATTTTACAATAAAAAATTGGAAAAAATTATTTAGTGTTTGCTAATATTAGGTTCTTTACCAAAAATGGAATATGTATTATTAAATTTTAAAAATTTACAGTTGTATTTTTGGGGTCGTCTTATTTCCTTTCCAAATAAGTACATGCATAATGTTTGTCTATTAAATAGGGTAAATGTCGCACTTTTTGGATGAAAATAATGTCTCGGAAAAACTCTTGTTAGTTAACAATTTCTAACTTAAAACCTATAATATAATTATAGTAAGGTAAGGTCTTTTTCCAAGGAAATATACAACCGAGATAACGAAGAAGCAAAAATGTAATGATTGGCTGAAAAAAATGATACCTTTAGAAATGAGTGCTGAAAAAATGAGTCAGGAGGAAGAGAGTGACAAAAGCGATGAAGATTTCTTGCTAAAAAGGTCGATGCTAGCTTTTACCCAAAAAGATAAAACTCTTAAATTGTTAGAGATGTTTAAGGGTAGTCCAGAAAAGTATGAAATAGAGAAAAAAGAAAAAAATTGACAATAACAGCATGTGTGAAATTATAGAAAAGGAAACAGTTCGAGGGAGAAGAAACAGGAGATTGGTTCCAAAATGAAGACCAACTATTGTGAAGATTGCTTTAAAGTATGGTGTAAAACAAAAAAAAATGTGGATTAGATTCGTTATCTAGATTGCCTTTATTAGTTACATTAAACTGGCACAATGTGTCTAAATATTTGTAATATAAATTAGAAAAGAGAAATGAAAAATTTCTGTGAGTGTCCAGTTGTTTTATAGAATCAAAAGTTTAAATTGTCAAATTTGCCACAAATATAAATGACAAATAAAATTGGTTCGTGTTTATATAAAAAAATTAGCCGATAATCCAATACTCTTTTGTCGAATATTTTAGAAATAAGAGCCTACATTTAATTTCGTCTTATACCAGTATCGTCTCATCTTCATCTCGATAGCATAGTCCAGATGAAACAAGTTTAAAGGTTCCTCTTATCTTGTCTCATCTCCGATCTCGACATGAAAACAATAAAACATGTTATGAAAGGTGCTTTCATTGAAATGTAATGCCAAAATATTGATATTGCCATTTCGGTTCAAAAATATATTAAAAATACATAAATATAAATGTTGATGACTTCTAAAAATAATAGAGATCCTTAAAATTGAAAAATTTCAGCACTATTCGATTCATAATGATTTTTCAATCGCCTAACAATAATTTATTTAAAAAGCCCTGTCGTGCAAGAAGCTACAGCCCAACAACAACAACATAAGAGCCAAACAACAGCGAGAGTTCCACCTTCGAAGGTGCTGCGCAGGAACTTCAGCCAGCGCTCACTCAGGCGGGACTTCCAAGACAGCGCATGATATGGACTGTGTCCATGAATGACTCAACATTGCGCATTTTTGACAGGACAACTCATCTTGGACGAGAGATAATCGGCTACAGACAACAATTTCACGGTGAATTCTGCAGGAAGTATCCACACATACAATTGTCACAATAGATAATAGCTGACCAATATAGAGTTACTCTCCCAAACAGCCCAATGTAACAGAGCCGAAACCCAGGGTCAAAAACAGTAAGAACAGCTGAATGACGATACTCAACAGGTGCAGCGGTGTTGGAGTATAATGGAACCAATTCGTTATGCAGACCGGCACTTTCTAAAATTAATTCATCTAAAAAACTGTTTATCATGTTGGACATCATGAACAATCGGATTTGACCAGCTTATATTACAGAGGCCTATATTCTGGAGTCCTTACATACGACAATCTATTGTGCTGTGATTGCGATTGCTTTAGAAATTAAAATTACAACAGAGCTCCAATCAGCAACAACGGAACCCAACACTCCACCATGGTAGAGACGTCTAAACAACAAAATCGAATATCTTCGAAAAGATATAGGATAGTTGACGGAGTATATTCGGGGCATGAGAACAAGTAGACTTCAAAGACGAGTTGAAAAAATAATAAATTGAGCCCGGTACTATTCGAAACACGATCCAGCCGATGGTACGAGACTAGCAATAACTGAAAACGAGTTAGTGCGCTGTTCCAACGATCAGAAAAAACTTTCTACCGTAAAGTAAACTCTCCACCTAACACGGCAGATAATAGATATCTCAGCATAGACAGCAGAAGAGTTTTGAGGAAACCAACTTCCCACACCCGCCAATTGTAACATCGCAGCCGGCTGGATCAATGAAAAACACCAAATCTGCCAAAACAACAGCTAGATGCAGTTTGAGCTATTTACCGGCGAGGAAATCTCAGGGAAAATCAAGGAATTCCATAACTGGAAATCTCCAGGTCTCGACCGGGTCTAGAACTACTAGCTCAAGAAGTTCTGGTATATACACAACCAACTGGCTAATCTTATTAATGATGATTTTCTAAACTCAGCAAAAATTCCATTGTTTCTGATAGAAGATATTACGTATTTCTTACCAAAAAACCAACATAACAGACATGACCCAGCTAAGTGTAGGCCAATCACCTGCCTACCCACACTGTATAAGGTGATCACTTCCAGCGTGACCCAACGCATCTATGCACATTGTGAGCAAAATAACATTATTGCAACTCAACAGAAAGGATGCACGAGGGGAGCAATGGGATGCAAGGAATAATTGATTGTTGACTCTGTCATATGTAACCAAGCCTATACCAACCGAAAAAACCTCTTTGCTGCCTACGTGGATTATAAGAAGGCCTTCGACTCAGTGCCACATGAGTGGCTCAAAACTATATTGAGAATAATTCCGTTCCTTTTTAGAACTCATCATGACAACCTGGAGAACTAGGATCCAATTGCAAGTACCATCCAGCCACACCATGGAAACTAACACAATTCCGATATAAAGGAGAATATTTTAGGGCGATTCCCTTAGCCCACAGTGGTTCTGCCTTGCAATGAACCTACTATCACGCCGTTTGAACTCAAACAGATACGGCTTTAGTATTAGAAATAACAACGAACAGGTAGTAAGAGTGAATCATGCATATACATGCATGATCTTAAACTGATGACTGCTACCAAAAACCAGCTGAAGCAAATATTCAAAATTGTGGAGGAGTTTTCAGGGGATATTGGAATGCAGTTTGGACTTGACAAGTGCTGTATTTTGAACATCGTTAAAGGAAAGATATAACCGGGAGTATTTGAGATGCAGAACGGTGAAACTATAGCTGCAATGGAAGCAGAACAAACATGCAAAAACCTAGCTATGAAATAGGCTAAATGAACTGACCATCGCACTATGAAGGCCGAATTGAAAACCGAATTTGTCGGGAGGTTAAGACGGGTGTTACAAACTACTCTAAATAGTAGAAATTTGTTTGTTTAAGGCGCTTAACACATACATTTGGTCTGTGCTTAGTTACTCTTTTGGAATTGTAATATGAAGCAGGACAGGCATCGAAAACCTGCAAAGGAAAATAACTCTTAACAAAAGCACACAAACGCCACCCTGGGAGTGCTATAGAACGTACTATGCTTCCTATGCCCCAAGGAGGAAGAAATTTGGTGGATATTGGTAAGCAGTTCGATTAATAAATATTAAACTTACGTTCTTATTTCCACAAGTTAGTGAACTCTTACCCACTACATCAAACGATATGCGAAAAAGACGATTCAAAGCCGCTATAACTGAAGGAATGCTTCTAACCACCGAACAGATCAAGAGTAGCTACAAGCCTGGCTGCAGAAATCACTTCATGGACGTCATCCCAATGAGGTCATCCAAGACAATGTCGACAACTAAGCGTCGAACCACTAGTTGATTTCAAGCCTGATGTTTCTGGAAAAGGAGGGCTTCATGCCAGCTATCCCAGACCAGGTTACTCCGACGAAAAACTATGGGAAGTTTATCATCAAAGATCCCTCAATAGAAAATGACCAATGTAGATATGGCTGTCGAATATCACAGACAATCCAACACATAATTGGAGGATGCCAAGCGTTTATCGCAACCGAGTATAAGGAAAGACACAACTCAGCTGCTAAGATACTCCACCAAGAGTTAGCAGTTAAAACTATGGCAGGTAAAAAAAGTGCCTTACTACAAATACAATCCGGAACCGATTCTTGAAAACAACGAATTCAAGTTACATTTAGACCGAACGGTTCTAGCAGATCAAACAGTTGCTCATAATAGGCCAGAGAGAAGATTGCCAAATACAGAGATCTGGAGATGCAAATTTGCAGACAGTGGGTAATGAACAGCATCCACACATCAGCAGCTGGAGTAATACCAAAGAACCTCTTGCAGAACATCAAGGGACTGGGCCTGAGTGAGCAACTATATAAACCGATTCAGAAAGCCGTTCTCCTTGCAACCACGCAGACCGTCCGACAGTTTGTAGGAAGCACAGAAGACCATGCCACCTAGGACCCGATAATATGGAAAGGGTCCCCACAGAGCTTCAAATTTTGGTGAATAATTTATAGGGGACATGTTTAATTGCATTTTACTGCATTTATTTGAATGAACAAAACAAACGAGAGATATGAACTGGGATGTAAATGGTTTTTCAATTAGGGCGGGTCGATGTTGAAATGAAATAAAACAAGCTATGTGTGAGGTATTATTGAAATTTTGTTCTTATTCGAAAGGCCCATGTATGCCAATATGTATGGCCGTGGCTTCTCACGGTGGCATGGATCCGAGTGGTCCAGTTTTCAATGACGCTGCAGCACAGATCTGGCTGAATTTGAGCGAGGGCATCGGTCGGTTGCGGCTTATTGACATAGACCTGCGACTTCAGGAAAAATATAGCGGGGTCAAATTGCATGATCTTGGTGACCAATTCACGTCTCCCCTGCGGGAGATAACCATACTTTCAAATTGTTCATGCAGATTATTCCTCGTGGCGTCCGCTGTGTGGCACGTAGCGCCGTCCTGCTAGAACCACATGTCGTCTACCCACATTTCTCCATATCGTTCAATCTAGGTTAAAAGAAATCAGTTAGCTCTCGCCATTGACGGTGATAGCCTCACCAACGTCGTTTTCCAAAAAATTCGAACCAATGACACCACCGGCCCAAAATCCGCACCCAAAAGTAAATTTTTGTGGATGCATTACCACCTGGTGAACCTCGTGTGGGTTGGCGTAGTACCATATATGGTATTCAGAGATTGCTTATAGCATATATACAGTTTCAATAATTCTGTTCTTATAGTACACTCCTGAACAAAATTATCGCAACGACATATTAAATCATACAAATCGCTATAATTAATTAATTTCAATAATTTTTTATGAAATTATGAAATAGTGATACAAATAAATTAATGGTTTAACTAGAACACTAGTAGCGTGTGATGCCTCCTCTACATCGGACTACAGCATTTATGCATCTTGGCGTGCCTCTAATTAAATATTGGATAAAATCTTGAGAAATTTGTTCCCATTCGGTGATAATTGTATTTTCAACTCCCTTCAGGTTTCTAGGTACAAGTACATGACGTTTCACATTTCTCTTGAGGTAATTCCACACATGTTCGATCGGATTCAGATCCGGGCTTTTTGGTGGCCATTGCATAATTGGTATAACAACTTGATCAAGATAATCGCGTACCTCCTTGCCACGTGAGGTCAAGCGTTGTCTTGTATAAAGAAGAAATTGGATCCCACCAAATAGTAGAAAGGTATCCCATGTTCTACTACAATATTCTCAAGATAGCAATCAGCACTCGTAGATCTTGTACGGACAGGAACTAATTCTGTGTGAGCGTCAGAGCAGATGTCACCCCAAAACATAACAGAGCCACCGACAAATGAAATTCTTCCAGAAATATTGCAAGTAACAAACCTCTCCCCCGATCTTCGCCATACTCGCTCACGATCATTGGATGTTTTAGGCTAACCCTAGTTTCATCTGGGAAGAAAACTTGTTTCCAATCATCCACAGACCAATTTTGGTGCTTTTCTGCAAAATGTAACCTGGAAACTCGGTTCTCTATCGTAAGTAAGGGCGTAGTGGCCAGTCTTCTGTCTAATCCAGCTTCACTTAACCATCTTCTAATTGTTCTGAAAAAAATTTCGACATTTCGGGTAACTTCAAGTTTGTTTTTCATCATAGGACTAGTGACAGTTCTGTTTCGTAAAGCATATTGCCTAAGAAAACGTTCATCTCGGTCGTTGGTACATCGTTTTCACTCTTGCCTTGGCCTTCTAGAATAAGCTTCTACTTCAATTAAACCATACGATTTATTCTGCAACCATGTTTACCTAACAAATTGGCAACACAACTCTGACAATATCTCTCGTCCAATAAAACTGATTGTTGAAAAGTTGAAAGAAACCGCTGGGAATATAGAAGGAGAAGACCAGGCGTATTGGTCAATCAAGACAACCAGATAGTTCTTGATAGCATAGAAAAAAATAATGTGTGGGAAAAGTATGTAGAAGCACTCTTCTATGAGGACAGACCTCTGGATGCTGGTAATAGGAGCGACTGTTTAAAGGGCCCATCAATCACCAAAGAAGAGATAGAAAAAGCTATACAAAAGTCAAAAAACAACAAGAAGACTAGCTCAGACGAGATACCGTCTGAGATATTGAAACTTCTGGATGAAAGAGGCATCGCGGCACTTCATAAAATATTTAACATTATTTACGAAACTGATTGCTACCCCAAACAATGGCTATGCTCTACCTTCATTCCCTTGCCTAAGAAGACCAACGCAAGAAAATGTGAAGATCATACACTCATTAGTTTGATGAGTCATACACTAAAAATATTTCTAAAAATAATACATCAAAGAATATATAATAAATGCGAAAGAGACATAAGCGACTCATAGTTTGGGTTTAGGCGGGGCCTAGGTACGAGAGAAGTGATAGTCGCTACACAGGTACTTGTTCAGAACTGTTACGATCAGAGAAAGATGTGTGTCTATGTTTCATAGATTACGAAAAAGCATTCGATCGTGTACAACATCATAAACTAATCCTGCTTCTTAGAAAACTTGACATATATCAGAAAGACATACGATGCATTGAAAGCTTATACTGGGATCAAACCGCGCAGATAAAATCAGACAATAATGTATCCAACCCGATACAAATCCGAAGAGGAGTGCGACAAGGGTGTGTGCTGTCCTCTCTCCTGTTTAACCTTTATTCGAAAATAATTTTCCAGGAGGCTTTTGAAGATATTGAAATGGAAATTAAAGTTAACAGAATATGGATTAATAACATCCGTTATGCGGATGAAGCAGTTCTAATCGCCGCCAATATAAACGACCTCCAAAAATTCATCAACATAATAGGAGAGCGCAGTAAATCAATGGGCTCGAACATCAATACAAGGAAAACAAAATTCATGATTATTTCAAGGAATCCCAATTTATTCCAAAACGGCAACATAAGATTCAACGCAGTACCCATCGAAAGAGTAACCAAATTTAAATATCTAAGCACATGGATATTCGATGACAATGAAGTAAAATGTCGCTTTAAACAGGCGCGACAGGCTTTTGTAAAACTCAGGCGAGTGCTTACGTGTTTGGATTTTGACTTGAAATTAACACTGAGGTTCATAAAAGGTTACGTATGATCAATACTTCTTTATGGTGTGGAGGGTTGGACATTAAAGACAAGCGCTATCAATAAATTAGAGGCTTTCGAGATGTGGATATACAGAAGAATCCTTAAGATATCATCAATGAAGAAGTTCTCTCACGTATTGGGAAAGAACGTGAACTATTCAATTTAATCAAGAAAAGAAAGGCGGCCTATCTTGGGCACATCATGCGAAACGAGAGACACCAATTCCTACAGTTGATGATTGAAGGCAAGATCGAAGGCAAAAGAGGAATTGGAAGAAAGAAGATGTCCTGGCTCCGTAATATCAGACAGTGGACGGGGTTGCACACCGCTAGAAGTAGGGAAGAAAGGGAAACTGTAATCGGAAACATCCATTAGTGGATATGCATTTGAAGAAGAAGACGAATAAAACTGATGTTCGCACTACCTTCTATTGAGTTAAATTCCCTTCTCGATTCATTTTTACAATTTTTCGGAGTTACAAATAAAACCATCTACTATAAAAAGGTATTACTTTCAAAAAGGTAAACAAATTATAAGTTTAATTTTAAAGAAAATCTATAGCAAGAATTGTACAAAATTGTTTATCTTCAAAAAAATTATTTAAAACGGTCATTTCATAGAGTGAAAAACCTGGGGTGAGCCAGGCGCGGATCCAAGGGAGGGGGGCGATCGCCCCCCCCCCCCAAGAACTTGGAGTTCAGGAAAATAGACCCGATTTTGCCTCTTATACTATAATTTATTCAAGAACTAGGGAGAGTTTTTCATTTTTTACTTTTTTTTCTTCGCAAACTACATATGTTCTTTAGTCCGGTGTCTTTGGCAAAATCTGTTAGACACATATATTTTTCATAGTAATGGGTTAGAAATTTTATAATCAAAAATACTGGTCTATAATAATGGACTATTTGGGTTGGATAGCAATAGATATTTGGATATGTGAAGTGTTAAAAAGGATTTTAATCCTTGTCATAGGCATCGGAAGGCGTCACAAGGAGGTCTATTTTATTACTAAATATTTATGGCATAGAGTATTATTTCAGTAATAAACTTAAAATAAAAAGTTTTTATAATATTATTATATTTCTTATGATTTTTTAATAATTCACATATATTAGAAAATATAGATAATTTTGACATATTTAACACAAATCACAACTGTAGTTTTATTATTTTTAATTTTGGCATAGAAACCATTTTAGGCACATTCAGACTAAAACGTAGCCTTTCTCTCTCAAAAAATTCTAAGTTATAATTTAAATACTTACAAAATACCAATTATCAAAAATACAAGAAGTTAAACATATATATAAAAAAAATTGGTCAATATAATAATTTTTTTGGAGCTATCGGTCATTTTATTATTAATTAAAAACATTTTTGAGATATTAGACGTTCCAGTTTATTTATTTCTTAAACCATCTGCAGATTTACAATTAAACACTAAAAACGGATTCAAATGTCATTAATTTTTATATGTTACAGAAAATTTAAATAATAAATTGTATTAACACTGGTAAACATTACGTATCTTATTCGTCATCAAAGTCAGTGACGCTATCTTCGCTCAGATTAATTATAATTGATTCCTCTCTCAGCGATTATGAGATCGAGTTTCCACATTTTCTTTTATTCTTTTATTATATGGATTTTTCGCAATTATCTGCAGAAACTTTATTCAAAAAAATCTTTGAAAAGTCCAGTTAAATTATTAATTTTGTAAGTTGTGTTATTTCCAGCAACTCTACCTTTTATTTGAGAGAGATATTTCCTTCACCAACGGACATTTTCTGGAAGATCTATAAGAACAGATTTCCTATCTAGTTTTTCCCAACAAAAATTAAGTTCTCTGAGCAATTTCCAGTGCTCAGTTCTTTTAATTTCAGGCAAATCCTGATCTTCATTGATTTTAGTTAGAATTTTGTCGATGGTTGAGATCTGCTTCTCATAATAAAATGTATGTACAACTCCTTTTATTGCAGTTTACATCTCTTCTTCCAACGAGGTTTTTCGTCTGCCTGTGATTGAATATAGCTTGGAATTACTAACAATTCCAGTTGCTTTTTTCTCCGTCAGTGTTCGGTACATGATCGATTTTCGAACTCCTGTTATATTGGAACACATCTCAACAGAGCTTTTAACATTATTATCTAGATATTAAGGCATCATAAACATTCATCGTAATAAGTTTTTCGTTGAGGAAAAAATGCCCTCCATCTTTTGAGTATCTCACTAATCTCAAATAATATATAAAAACAAGCACAAATAAAATAAATCACTAAGGACACACTGTAAGGTGTGCTTTGCTCACTGACAGAAATAAAATTGAATTATCAGAAATTTTATTGTTGCAGTAAATTTATAAAAGCTTATAATATTTAAATATAATTAGATTTACGGCAGTTCTCAGTTACCGGAGGCACTGAAGCAGGTACGTTGGAGATTTCGGTGACAGTTTGATTACTCTCTCTAGTTCTTGAATAGAGTATAGGAATGTGTATGCTTGCGATCGCCCCTCCCCTTCCCAAGGGCTTTGAGTTCAGGGACATAGAACCGATTCTGCCTTTTATATTAGGAATGTGTATGCTGCTGGCAATCCCCCTTCCCCCCGTTGACAACTTGTTTTTTTTTGCGATAGCAGCCCCCCCCCCTCAGGAGCTTTGAATTCAGGAAAATAGACCCGATTCTGCCTCTTATACGAGGAATGTGTATGTTGATCACATCTTCCCACCCCCTGTCGGAAACTTGTTTTTTCTTGTGATCGCTCCCCCCCCCCCCTTTCCTCTCTAAGAGCTTCAAATTCAAAAAAATAGTCCCGTCTCTGCCTTCTACACTAGAAATGGGAATGTTGTTGGTGCCCCCCCCCCCCCCGGGGACAACTTGCTTTCGCTTGCCATTCGGTACTTTTGTGATATCACCGCCCCCCCCCCCCCAAGGAGAAAGGCTGGATCCGCCCCTGGGGTGAGCACTCGTAAGTGAGAACTGGCCTTTGGAATCCTTGGCTTTTGTTTGATTAGAGTAAAAAGATCGTCCAGGTGTAAGTGATTTCATGAGCTCAATTGCCCAAATAGCTCACTTGTAGTGTATAATCTAAAAATGGGTAAAAAATATAAAATAAACACCAGTTTTTATCGGATTGGTATGGTTTTTTGTAAACCAAAATCAGTCGCCACTCGAACCCTTTACTTTTGTCTCATTTCGATCTCAATACGTACCACAATATTTACGCATCTGGATGATGAAAAAAATTGTTTGTTAAATATTCCATAGTCTACAGAAATTAGGTAAGAAAATTTTTGTAATTAATCAACTGTCATTATCTTATTGTTTTATTTGTAGATCACTTAATTAAAGGCACGAATAAGCATACTTGATTAAAGACATTTTTTTTATATGCACCTATGTATATAGCACTAAACCGTTACAGCACAAGGTCTAATTCGCACTTGATGAATTTTATTATAATATTATGTTTTAGTTGTCTAAAAGGTTATCTTGATTTTGTTATTATATATTTTATCTGGGTTGTGTTCTGCTTGTACCAGCATAATGACATAATTAGAAGGCACGTGCAAATAAATGATAAGCGTAATTAACTTCGATATAATTTATTTAAATATCCTGTATACACATTAGATAACATGTTCGTTTATTGCTAATGTGTCTTTAACCTGCCGTAACTACTTATGGTAACTTATTTCTTAGTTTTTTTTCATATCCAGCATACCTTTCATATAGTTACTAACCCAAACAACCAGTATGAAATACTGAATAAATTATATGTAGTCTGATGTATTGACCGGTTCTCTTACGATTTTTTTGATTGCTACTATTGCTTTTCGGACTAACTAGTTAGGATGCACATTGAACGAAATAAAAAGATAATCAGCTGTTGTGTTGATATAATTTTTTAGTGTTTATAGCACTAGTCAACAAATACAAAAAAAAAGCAACTGATGTTATAATGGGCTGTCCGTAGGAGTTTAAAGCGCCCTGATTTTGAATTCAACAACGAAAAATTTCCACCACGTACTGATTTTGAATTATAGAATATATCACCTATTTTTTTTTTAACACAAATATTTTTATATAATATTTATACATAAATACAAAACATTAAAAAACAAGATATTTTAAGGATAACGAGATTTATTTACAAAAATTCACATGAAATAATATTCAAAGTAAGTTTATTGTATGTAACTTTTTTTGCAAATGATGACTTTCGTTTATATTCCTGATCTCACCTGCCTTGGTAGCATTGCTCCATTGTTAATACGTCTTGGTGGAACCTTTCCCTTGCTCCGTCACCAGCCGTATCCAAATTTTCTGGGCAAAAATTGAAATGGGAGTGCAAGAATTGTATTTTAAGAGACATGCGACAGCCCATTTTGTAGTAGCTTTCAAGTAGTTGTTTTACAAGTTTATCATAGTCTTCTAATTTTTTGTTTTCTAAAAACTCTGAAATAATTATTTTAAAAGAAATCCACGCAGTTAATTTGATATTACTTAATTTTTTATCAAACTGTTGATCAATTAGTATTTTTATGATTTGTGATCCTTAAGCTTAGCATAACTTAGTTTAGAAAAAATTTGTTTAAGGTATTTAAATATATCTCCTTCTCTATCTAATGGTTAGCGAAATGTTCAGTCAATCCCAGTTTAATGTGTAATGGAGGTAACAGTGCTTTTTTGGGATTACCAAGAGGTATATTCTTTACATTAGCTTGACATGAAATTTATTGATCCCTCAGAAGTCATTCTTTTACTTGGTGATGGCTCTGTGTTGTTTTATTGTTCCCAAGACAAATAAAATTGCAATACTTCGTAAATCCACCTTGAAGCCGTAGTAATATTCCTATGACTTTTAGGTTTTCACATATTTGCCACTTATACGTGTCATAGCTTATTGCATTTAGAATAAGTAATAAATTTTCGTATGTTTCCTTCATGTTAAGTGCCTGTGCAAGAGGAATAGAGGTTATGTTGTTGCCATTATGAAGCAAAACTGCTTTTACACTTATTTTCCAAGAATCTGTAAATAAACTCCATTCGTCCGGGTTATGTGTAAATCCAAATTTTTCCATAACACTATTTGGATTAACACAGAAACACATTTTATCCTGCAAAGTAAAACATGGGGATAGCTCCTGATCACGGTTCCTAAAACTGTAACTTTGGTTCCAGTGGCTAGTAAATTCTATTGTAATCTAGACTTTAATATTTTAGCGTGTTTTTTGGACAAGTGAAGGTCCCAGACTCGGTCATTTAATTCAGGCTGTTCGATTTAATGGGATACTTTCCTTTCATTTTCGGGTTCTGCCTTATCATCATATAAAACTTTCTCCCATTTTACTGGGATGCTGAGACTGGTCAACCTTCTCCATGAAAAACCTGTTTTATTGCTGAGGAATATTCGGATATTCAATATTATGTTTAGTCTTTAGTTCTTAAAAAACCAGACACCTTTGTCATGCAAAAGTAACAGTAGTTAAAATGATTTGATTTGAATGATTATTCAACACACAGATAACACTAATACAAGGCTCCTACGATTTGATTGTTTGTCCACTCCACTTCTCTATCTAATACTGACCACTACTCGTGCTAAACCAATACTGATGATACGACTGCCGGCCAGCTGCTTTTATAGCCGTTCCGTACTTCTGGTATTTTCTAGAAATATCGGGTATCGGAAGTTCGAAAAGCGACTGCGTACTTCTCGTTTACAGGGACCATCTATAAGTAGATTAAGCTACGGAGACAGTGAAATTTGTAATTATATGGGTTCAAATGAGTACTTCCGTTATTTTAAGCTCTAAGAGGCTGAGTCTTCGTGGTTGACTTGTCATGCCTAGACAACTCCACGTGGTGACGTTGCATATTTTGCAGATGTGCATCCAGACTTGCCATTTTTTGAAGTCTGGTTGAAATATTATCCTATAGATACTTCCAGGACAAGTAAGCTCAGAGATCATGAAATGTGATCCTTTAGATACTTCCGGCTGAGTTACATAAGGAAATTGCCAAGAAAAATTCCTGTAAAATTTTATATATATATATATATATATATATATATATATATATATATATATATATATATATATTTAGATGTAAGAATATATATATATATATATATATATATATATATATATATATATATATATATCTTTACTTTGTCTTTTCTTGGGTTTAGGTTCTATACTTAATAAAAAACACAAAACAATTGACGTTTCGCCCTTTATTTAAGGCATTTTCAAAACTTTTTCCTCCACGTGCGGCCCATGTGATACTTCTATTTTCTCATAAAATATCATAATGGATGTTGTTAGTAGCTTCAACCCAAACTATTAATATTTATTTTCTCGATTCTTGAACCATAGATTATATCATTTTTCTTTACTTTGTCCTTTTTTCGGTTTAGGTTTTGTACTTAATAAATGGGCCGCACGTGGAAGAAAAAGTTTTGAAAATGCCTTAAATAAAGGGCGAAACGTCAATTGTTTTGTGTTTTTTATTAAGTATAGAACCTAAACTCAAAAGGACAAAGTAAAGAGAAATATATATATATATATATATATATATATATATATATATATATATATATATATATGATGCAAAATGCGAACAGGAAATGCAAACTTCGTTTCAACCATATCCTTTCCGTGTTAGAGGTTGCACAGTTTGAACAAATTGCTAAGGAACACTATTTATCCTATTCCACCACCATCGAGATGATGGCCTACCTGTACCACCATACCGCATTTACTGTTCGCATTTTGCTTCATTCATATACGGAGCTGCATATAGTTGTATGTTTGCTGAATGTGATTTTAGCACTACAAAGGTATAATGTGGATATATCCACTGCAATTGCATCTCACACGGAGGAATCCGTGAAAGCCGCACAAACATATATACGCCATCCGGCGGGAGGTAGGCGAAGCCGCGTTCAGTATTTGCACGCTTCCTTCCGATCTGTCCTTTGCACAGCCAGGTTCATGTCGGTACCCTGATGATTCTAGTAGAGACGAAACATATACCTCTGCCGTATCACTGTGGCGGGGAGGGTAAGTTTTGACTTTCTTCTCGGTATGGTGGAAAAGGTAGGCCATCATCTCGATGGTGGTGGAATAGGATAAATTGTGTTCCTTAGCAATTTGTTCAAACTGTGCAACCTCTAACACGGAAAAGATATGGTTGGAACGAAGTTTGCATTTACTGTTCGCATTTTGCTTCATTCATATACGGAGCTGCATATAGTTGTATGTTTGCTGAATGTGATTTTAGCACTACAACGGCATAATGTGGATATATCCACTGCAATTGCATCTCACACGGATGAATCCATGAAAGCCGCATAAACATATATATATATATATATATATATATATATATATATATATATATATATATATATATATATATATATATATATATATATAGATAGATATATATATATATATATATATATATATATATATGTATATATATATATATATATATATATATATATATATATATATATGTATATATATATATATATATATATATATATATATATATATATATATATATGAATTGATACTGCCATATAATGTATATTTCTGAGGCTCTCTAAGTCACTATCTGCAACATTACTATGCTCTGACCATTGAAAAACTACTTTTAGAGCTGGAAAAACTTCTAAAATCGACACTTTTGTTGTATGTGACTCAATATTATTAACTTTTAATGCAATGTTGTCAACCTCTAAGTCTTTGTTCTAGTCCTGGTACTGGCCCTAAAAAAATTAATAAAAAAGTTAAATCACTTAAATCTAAATTTTTCTTTGTGTTTCCTTTACTAACCGGTCCAATCAATTCCAACAAATTCTTAGTTTTCTGTAAAGTAGTTGTGATTTTTTTTAATTCCGCCGCTGGTAGGGTTGGGTGGATTGAGAAGCTTAACAACTGCCAGTGCCGGTCCCAAGCCCGGATAAAGGAGGAGGGTTGGTCGTGGGGCTAACTACCTCACACCGGAAAAAAGAACAAGTTATGAAACAAAACGACAAGCCTCGGAATAGGACGGACCACAGGAGACGACGTAAGCAACGGACATGGACTATGACTTTGGGAACATGGAATGTACTTAGCTGGTATAGACCGGGTGCTGCTAAGAGAACCATACAACAGCTAAAAAAGTACCAAATAGACGTAACAGCCCTTCAAGAAGTTAGATGGCCAGACGAGGGCACAGTGACTATGGACGGCTACACAATTTTTAACGGAGGGACCATGAACAACAAACATGAGTTTGGAACGGGCTTTGCAGTAAACACAAATTCATAGGACAAATAATAAACTTTAAAGCCCACGTCTAACAAACTGGCAGCGGCTAGTAATCTAATAGTAATGTCAACAATGTTCCCGCACAAAAACATTCATAAAGAAACATGGGTATCCAACGATAGAAAAACAAGAAACCAGATAGATCACGTGCTAGCAAACGCAAGGTACTCAAGAAACATACTAGACGTAAGGAGCCAAAGGGGAGCAGATGCAGCGTCAGACCATCTCTTAGTGAGAGTGAAAGTACGTGCCAGGATAAAAACGGATATAAGAAAGCAAGAACAATCGGAACGAAAAGGATGGAACACCGAGATACTGAATCGGGAAGAAACACTCAGACAGAAATACCAAGCAGAAGTAAAATCACAACTGGAACAGAATAAGATACAAGGGGAAACAGGAGTAGACGAATGCTGGAGCAAGATTAAGACATCGATAGAGAATGCAGCGAAGAGAACTTTAGACAAAAATAAAACCATAAAAAGAAAACAGTGGTATGACGAGGAATGTCAACTAGCACAAGACAATAAAAACAAAGCTAGATTAAAAATGCTGCAGTGCCCAAATGACGATAACATCCAGCGATTTAACACACTGCGAGCGGACACAAGAAAACTTATAAGAAGGAAGAAGAGAGAAGCCTATAATAGAATCATAACAAATGTAGAAAAGGAATCAAATACAAAGAGCAGCCGGAAATTCTACAGGGAGATCAAGAACATAAAGAAAGGGTATATGCCACGGACCAGCATATTAAAGAAAGAAAATAAAGATCTCATAACAGATATAACAGAAATCCTACAAACCTGGCACGAATATTTTGACAACTTACTAAATATAAAAGGCACAGCTCTCATCACAAATACAATATACCAGGGAGCAGAGGAACAGGTAGAAATTCCATCACTGACAGAGATCAAAAAAGCAATTAGCCAACTGAAGAACAATAAAGCACCCGGGAGCGACAACATAACCGCGGAGCTTATAAAATATGGCGGAGATCAGCTACATGAAGCAATACAAACCCTTGTGGAGAAGATATGGGAATCTGAAGAACTTCCAAAAGAATGGAACGAAGGGATAATTATCCCAATACATAAAAAAGGAGACCGATCAGTATGTAAAAATTACAGGGGAATTATGTTACTAAACGTTGCCTACAAGGTGCTATCCAACATATTAAGAACCAGAATATCCCCTTACGCAGAAGAAAACCTCGGGGACTACCAATGTGGCTTCCGACCAAGAAGATCAACTGTTGACCAAATATTTACTATTAGGCAGCTTCTGGAAAAGAGTTGGGAATTTAACAAAGATGTACACCAGCTGTTCGTTGATTTCCGCCAAGCATATGATAGCATTGTAAGAGATAGTGTATGGATCGCCATGGAAAAGGTAGGCGTGCCAAAGAAGATTATTAATCTGACTAAAATATGTATAGAGAATGCAAGGGCGAAAGTCAGAATCGGTAAGCACACTACGGACATATTCTCTATTGCCAGTGGTTTAAAACAAGGCGATGGCTTATCGCCACTACTCTTCAACATAGTGTTAGATATGGCCATCAAAGAGGCTAACATAAAACTGGAAGTATTCTCAAACCAGGGCCCCGAAATGATCCTAGCATATGCAGACGACATCGATACCGTAGGAAATAGCACAACTAAAACAAAGGAAATGTTTATCAGAATGGAAAGGGAAACAAAAAAAGTAGGACTCAACATCAAAGAAGAGAGGACCAAATACATGCACGTAAACCGAAGAGCAGATAGGGATAGAATAGGACAGAATATAACTATGGACACATACAATTTTGAATGTGTGAAAGAATTTCAATATCTAGGGGCCAATATAACACACGACAATGATGTGAGCAGTGAAATACGTACACGAATACAAAAAGGTTTTAAGTGCTTTTATGCATTGCAGGAGATACTAAAATCAAAGCTGCTGTCCAGATCAGCCAAAATCCGTATATATAGAGCAGTTATTAGACCGGTAATAACATATTGCTCAGAAACCTGGACCATCACAAAACAGAACGAATTGTTATTAAGACGTTTCGAACGCAAGAAAAATATATGGGCCTAGAGTAGATGAAACAACGGGACAATACCGCATCCGAACAAATGAAGAATTAAAGAGCTTGTATGATCAGCCAGGCATCATTAACGAAATAAAAGCCCAAAGACTTAGGTGGGCAGGACATGTTCATAGGGCCCATGACGAACGTCTCATCAAACGAATATAGGAAGAGAACCCGACCGGAAAGAGACCCTTAGGTAGGCCCAGACTAAGATGGAGGGATAACATCACAAAAGATTTAAATGTACTGGGAGTACGAGATTGGAGTAACGACATGATGGACCGAAGCAAATGGAGGCAGGTCGTGGATGCAGCGAGGACCCACGAAGGGTTGTAAAGCTACAGAGAGAGAGAGAGAGAGTTGTGATTTTTGGAGAATTAAATGCTCCCAAAGCGTAGCAAGGGGAAGGTCATCTTCGTAAACATAATTTTTATGAAAAATATTATTCTAACATTAATGGTACCAATTGCTGCCATACTCTGTTTAAGTAAACAATACCATTTTTCAAAATTAGCTTTTTAGGGTATCTGCCATATTTTTTTCCAATGGCCACAACAAAACTTAACAAATATTTTCTATAGTACAATTTAGTCAATCTTAAAGCATTATGATCCATTGGTTGAATAAGATGTGTTACATTTGGTAGCATAAACATAACAAATATAGCATCATCTTCCGTTTTAATTATTTCTGGTGAGAAGCAACATTACCTAAAAATAGCATTACTTTTTCAGGAAGTTTTTGACTTTTGAAAAATGCTTTAACCTAAAAAAAACTCCAAATATACTTAAATGCAAGAAACTTAAATTAAATAAATTGAAAACGTACCTCTGGAATTAAGTTTTTATAAAACCAATCCTTAAAAATTTCCTGGATTATCCATGCATTTTGCTCATTTTTGTAAATGAATGGGTTGCGAAAATTTTTAAAATAGCGGGAAGACTTTATTTTGCCAATTATCAAAGGAGTAAGCTTATGTGATCCTGTAGCATTTGCACAGACCAGAAAAGTAATTCTTTGCTTGGACTATTTAAAATCTGATGCAGTTTTTTCAGAACTCGAAACATATGTTTTGTCAGGCAACAATTTCTAATATAGTCCGATCTCAGCAGCGTTGTATTTTTGATGACGTGTCAAGTTCAGAGTTCTTATCAAAAAAGTCTACTTTAAATGGACCAACATTCTCTGAAGCTAATCAAAACTTCTCACTAGACATTTGTGGAAACCTTATTCCATGTCGAACTTTACATTTTTGCAACCATGCATCACTTACATTAAATGTTTCAGTATTGATCCGTAAACGTTCATGTAGTTCAATAGCTTTTTGTTTAAGAATCTCACCTGATACATGCAAACTTAATTCTCTTTGTCTAATAAACTACTTCTAAAGAGCACTTTCTGCTGTTGGTTAATCTACGTTTTTAGGAGTGCGTGTTTTAATCTTACTTAGCCTAATACTTTGGTTTACAACTTTTATCTTCTCTTTTTTTTTAAGGATTAGGCATACGGTTGAGTTGGTAATTTCGCATTTTTTAGATAAACTTATAGCCGACATACCTTTTTGATAATCTTCTATGATTCTGGACTTTCTCATAAAGAGTTAAAAACTTCTTGTTAAAAACTATTTTACACAACTACTATAAACTCACTAATAAGCCTACTAACTAACCACCACAAAATAAAAATGAACAAGACAGAGATTTACATGCTTTCTTCCGCTGCGTGTCTCTCCAGTAAATCCCAATGGACACAAGGGGAAACACCGAATTAGACAAAGATAACTAATGAGAAGAAATATTGCTTATTGAGTAGCTAATAAGAGTTTGACAGGTGGTTCATACTATCAAGATGCTTATTTGTTCCTACTACTGGATATATACAACACATTCATTTTGACTGTTCATACTACTGGGACGTTCACATGAGCGCGTGTTCGTACTAATGCGAGTCTACTGTATTTCCAGACTATTTAGTAGCCTAATAATCAAGCGCGGATCCAACGGAGGGGCGGTGGGGGCGATCGCCCCCCCCCCCCACTAGAGCTTTGAGTTCAGGAAAATAGGCCCGATTTTGCCTCTTATACTATAGTTTATTCAAGGACTAGAGAGAGTAATAAATCATTTATTACCCTTTTTTTCTTCGCAAACTACCTGTGTTCTTTAGTCCAATATCTTTGGTAAAATCTGTTGGACACATATATTTTTCATAGGAATGGGTTAGAGATTTTATAATCAAAAATACCGGTCTATAATAATGGACTATTTGGGTTGGATAACAATAGATATTTGGATATGTGAAGTGTTAAAAAGGATTTTAATCCCTGTCATAGGCGTCGGAAGGAGGTTTATTTAATCACCAAGTATTTATAGCATAGAATATTATTTCGGTCATAAACTTAAAATAAAAAGTTTTTATAATATTATTTTATAGATAATTTTGACATATTTAACACAAATCACAACTGTATTTTTATTATTGTTAATTTTGGGCATAGAAATCGTTTTAGGCACATTCAAACAAAAACGTAGCCTTTTTCTCTCAAAAAATTCCAAGTTATAATTTAAATACTTATAAATTACCCATTGTGTAATACAAGAAGTTAAACATATATAAAAAAATTAATTCGTCCATATAATATGGGTCATTTTGTTATTAATTAATAACATTTTTAGGATATTTGACGTTTCAGTTTATTTATTTCTTAAACCATATGCAGAATTAAAATTAAATACTAAAAAGGGATTCAAATGTAATTAATTTTTATATGTTACAGAAAATTTAAATAATAAATTGTGTTTACGCTGGCAAACATTTCGTATCTAATTCGTAATCAAAGTCAGAGAAGTTATCTTCGCTCAAATTAATTATAATTGGTTCCTCTATCTCATCGATCATGAGATCGAGTTTCCACATTTTCTTTTATTCTTATAGTATATGGATTTTTCCAAGTTTTCTGCAGTAACTTTATTCAAAAGAATCTTTCAAAAGTTCAGTTAAATTACTAATTTCGTAAGTTGTGTTATTTCTACCAACTCTTCCTTTTACTTGATAGAGATATTTCCAACGGACATTTTCCGGACGATCTATAAGAACAGATTTTCTATCTAGTTTTTCCCAGTAAAAATTAAGTTCTCTGAACGATTTCCAGAGCTTTTTTTAATTTCAGGTAAATCCCGATCTTCAGTGATTTTAGTTAGAATTTTGTCGACGGTTGTGATCTGCTTCTCATAATAAAATGTATGTACAACTCCTTTTATTGCAGTTTACATCTCTTCTTCCAACGAATTTTTTCATCTGCCTGTGATCGAATGTAGCTTGGGAGTACTAACAATTCCAGTCGTTTTTTTTCTCCTTCAATATTCGATATATAGTAGATTTTCCAACTCCTGTCATGTTGGAACACATCTCAACAGACCTTTTAACATTATTATCTACATATTGATATCTTAAGGCATCATAAACATTCAACTTAATAAGTTTTTCGTTGAGGAAAAAATGCCCTGGTTTAACGATTTTGGAATAAAATAGATGTAGAAGCCATATCTTTTGGATATCTCACTAATCTCAAATAATATATAAAAACAAGCACAAACAAGATAAATCATTAAGGACACACTGTAAGGTGTACTTTGCTCACTGACTTAGAAATTTTATTGTTGCAGTAAATTTATAAAAGCTTATAATATTTAAATATAATTAAATGTAATGAGATTTACGACAGTCCTCAGTTACCTGCGGCACTGGAGCAGGTAGGTTGAAGGTTTGGATAACAATTTAATTACTCTCTCTAGTTCTTGAATAGAGTATAGGAATGTGTATATTTGCGATCGCTCCTCCCATTCTCAAGAGCTTTGAGTTCAGAAAAATAGAACCGATTCTGCATTTTATATTAGGAATGTGTATGCTGCTGACCCCCCCCCCCCTCCGTTGACAATTTGTTTTTCTTGCGATAGCCCCCCCCCCCAAGAGCTCTGAATTCAGGAAAATAGACTTGATTCTGTCTCGTATACTAGGAATGTGTATGCTGCTCATATCCTCCCCCCCTCCTATCGGCAACTTGTTTTTTCGTGTGATCGTCCCCCCCCTTCTTCCAGAAAAATAGACCCGACCTTGCCTTTTATACTAGAAAGGGGAATGTTGTTGGTGTCCTCCCCCCTCAAAGAGAGGGGCTGTATCTGCCCCAGCTAATAATTATATTTTTATTTCAAACATAATATTGAATTGCTATAAACAATTTTCTTTAGCGTCCACCTTATACATTTTTAATAAAATATTCTTTTACCTATGTTATCTTTTTTAAGACTAAAAAAATAATATTCTCCTGCAATATTTTATCTCTTATAAACACATTGAAAGAGCTGATATACGATATTAAATATAGTTTTTATTAAACATTATGACAAAATTTTTATAATAAATTAAAGTACCACATTTTGATCTCCAAAAATAACTTGGTTAAAGAATTTTTGCTTCCTGATAAAAATACTTCTGAAGACAAATATTTTAATAACACCTTTTAACAGGAAAAATATTAATGTTCTCGAACCTACATTCCGACGTAAAAAGTAATATTTGTTTTTCTGGAACTGAGATGACAAATAATTATGACTTAACTGTTAATTGGTCATCTAATGGGTTTATAAAGCAAAAGTAGTAAATTGAATAGCGACCTACATTTTCTTAGACTTTACTTTGTACGAAGCAACGTAGTTTTTTGATAATGGATTATTTAATGTAAACGATTTGAATTATTTTAGAAGATATCGCAATAGAAATATCATAAAATTAATGTTTTGATCACGTTATTTGAGAATAATTTTCCCATAATTCGCTGTGATTACAAAAAAAATATTTAGGATAATATATAAATTTAGACGTATAAAAAGTACAAAAATTATTTGTACAATTACAAAATTTATAGAAAGTATCTGAGTCAAATAAGACTTATTTTAATAAAATAATACATAATATGCAGAGTTACATTACCGTGAGAACGGTTTATGTCGCAACATTACGCAACCTTGCATAAGCAATTCTCAGATTCTTAAAGCGTCTCTTCTCATGCAAGATCAGCATATTTGAACTTATAAATATAACCAATATGCATAATGTTAGTGAGTCTTATACAGCTTGTATCCCATTCTAGTAATAAAGTTGTTTTTTAAAAAAATTACATCAACCCCGAGTTGAAAAGTGGCGCAGTCGGTAGGATTCACTAGGCGGCTCATCGAACGAAAATCGAAGAAAAGTATTTGTCTCAACAATTAACTAGTGAATCAATCAAGAAAAACGACCTGGGAAGAAAAATAATAAATCCATTAGTAAACTGCATCGAGCAAGAGAAAGTGGCTAGTGTCAACCCCAGAATTGCAGAGTGTGTACAAGATTGTGTGGCTCACCGACCAGGGAGAAGACGAAGTTCTATGTCCTATTGGTGCGAGAAGAGAGGAACAAGCATCGTCCTACTTCTCATAAATAGACTCCAGGGAGGAGACAAGCATCGCTCATCCTATTGGAACTTAGGCTAGGAAGGCAAGAAAAATCAAATGAAATCAGTAATCGTTACCCTCATCGGAATTACACTGTAAGTGCAATCCATTCATTCCTTCATAAAACCTCATTGAAATATTGATAAACAAACGAATTGTTTGATTGTTATATCGAACACATTACCAATTAATAAGCTAATCAATCAAATAATTAAAATACTGTTGATTGTTATATCAAACGTATCGTAAAAGTTTAATTGTTATATTAAACGCCGAAATAATTAATCATACACTTTAGAAATCTTTTAATTTTAGTAATATTAGTAATAGTAATAGTAATAACTATATAATGGCAAACCCAGACTACCAACTAATAAGATTCCAAGCAGAGAACATCCCTCTGTTTGATGGTAATTCTAAACAAATAAACAGGTTTATCAGTGCTTGTGATAACTTTTACAAAAATCATAAAAATAAAACAAATGCTAATGCACCTATAAATGTTTGTCTTTTCGATACAATATTAAGCAAACTTGTAGGCAGAGTAGCAGATCTAATTGCCTCGCGCATAGAATTAACCTCGTGGCCTTTAGTTAAAGACGCGATTATTACCACCTTTGCGGATCAAAGATCAATAGATTGCATAGTTCAGGACATAATTACCCTTAAACCAGAAAAAAATGAAACCTCTCACGATTTTGGCTTAAGATTACAAGACGCAAGAAGTCTTCTTTTTTCAAAAATAAATTCGTCGAATGACACTCGAGAAACAAAATTATTAAAAATCGCAGAATACGGCAATCTAGTTTTAAAAACATTTATAAACGGCTTAAACTATCACATGCAACTAGTAGTAAGGCTAAAAAATCCACAGACTTTAGAACAAGCCATGAATTTCACTTCCGAAGAAGAAAATTTTCTGTACTATAAAAACCGTAACAATTCTTTAAATAAAACAACTACAAATCCCAATACAACAAATAAACCAAAACCAAATAATTCGCATTATCCTGCTTATACACCTAGACCACATTATTCTGTTAATGTGCAACCCTTAAACCCTTATTATTATCAAAAATCACCCCCACCTTTTAATAACAGACCTCAATTTCTAGGATTTAACCAGTGGCGTTACAACCCCTCAAATCAAAATAATTCTGGACAACAACCAAATTTTTTTCACGTCCAAACATTAACCCTCAAAATATTCCAAGACCCTCGACTTCGGGAATTTCACGTTTTACTTCCCATCAAAAACCTGAACCAATGGATACATCCTCAGGGAACTCCAACATAAATAAGAAACCACAAACTTTACAAAACAAACCAAAATGGATAGCCGAAGAACTATTTAATCAAGCAGTTGAAACCGCGAATAATGACGAAAATATCCCCCTAAATAATGACAAAATAAATCACCCGCAATACGATGAAAATGCCTCTTTAGGAAACTATTATTATGACGAGGAAAACCCATACGAAAACCAAAATTACCTTGATGATGAAAATTCACACGAAAATCAAAATTATCTTGATTTCGAAAATCAAAATAATTATTGTGACGGAAATTTTCCAGACAGTTTTACCCTCAACAACCCACCTTAATATATCTACATAACCATACCAACGTCGATCTACCAACTATCTATATTCCCGAATTAAATGCAAAATTTCTCATAGATACAGGTAGCGGCAAAAGCTTTATCAAACCCGACTTTGCTTACTCAAATATCCGAATTCCATATTTCCAGAAACATTCACTGTAAAAACAGCCCATGCAATTTCAATACATAATGAAGTAGCAGATATTCCAATATTCCCCTCTTTCAGAATCGCAGAAAATCACAAATTCTATCTTTTCGACTTTTCACCTAGATTCGATGGACTTTTAGGTGTCGATTTTCTAGAAGCTACTAAAGCAGAGATAAGTTTTAAAAATCATGTCTTAAAAACGCGAAATGTCACTTTACCCATACAATACAAATTCGAGGAAACGTTACACAATTTTGAAACAATTGAATTAATAATACCACCACGTACTCGTCAAAAGGTCAAAATACCAGTCAATCAATCGAACGGTATCGGTATTTTAAAATACACAAATTTCGGAGAAGCTAAAATGCCAGAAGCCTTAGTACAAGTCAATGGCTCATTTGCAACAACCCTCGTAACAAATACACGCGATAGTCCAATAAAAATTACCTTTAACGAACCTTTAGACATCGAAATCGTGAATGAGAACGAAATAAATTTTATCGAAAAAATGGAAACACACACGGAAATTAACGAGTATATCGACGGCTTACAAAAACAAAATTTAAAAAACTTACGTTTAGCTCACTGTAACAAAGAAGAATATCTAGCGATTAGAAAACTTTGTTATGAATATCGAGACACCTTTTATACGGAAGGTACCCCTCTCACCTTTACTAATCAGATTAAACATAAACTCAATTTAACAGACGAAACGCCGATTTTTACTAAAACATACAGGTACCCAGAAGTTCATAAACAAGAGGTAAAAACGCAAATTAACAAAATGCTTGAAAACGGTATTATTCAAAACTCAAATTCACCATGGAGCAGCCCAATATGGGTAGTACCAAAAAAATTAGACGCGAGCGGACAGCGCAAGTGGAGAATTGTAATTGATTAGAGGAAATTGAATTTAAAATCGATAGATGACAAATTTCCCTTACCCAACATATCGGATATCCTCGATAAGCTAGGGAAAGCACAATATTTCTCAACCCTAGACCTCGCGACAGGTTTTCATCAAATAGAGATGGACACCACCGATATTCCCAAAACAGCCTTCTCTACAGACAGAGGTCATTACGAATTCAAAAGAATGCCCTTTGGACTAAAAAACGCCCCTTCAACCTTTCAAAGAGTCATGAATAATGTCCTCCGTGGTCTTCAAAACGAAATATGCTCAGTTTACCTTGACGATATAATTATATTTTCTACATCACTCCAAGAACATATTGACCGATTGAAAAAAGTCTTTAATCGACTAAGAGAAGCAAACTTTAAAATACAATTAGATAAGTCAGAATTTTTACACAAAGAAGTTGCCTATCTAGGACACAAAATTACAAATGAAGGTGTCAAGCCAAACCCTGATAAAGTAAATGCAGTAAAAAATTTTCCTATTCCCAAAACTCAAAAAGAAATCAAATCCTTTTTAGGACTAGCCGGTTACTACCGAAGATTCATCAAAAACTTTGCAAAAATTTCTAAACCCCTAACACGATGTTTAAAAAAGGGCGCAAAAGTCGAACATTCACCAATGTTCATTCAGTCTTTTAACAATCTAAAAAACCTCTTAATAAACTCTCCTATTTTAAAATATCCAGATTTCGAAAAACCTTTTGTCCTTACAACCGACGCCTCAAATGTAGCCCTTGGCGCCATTTTATCACAAGGAAACCCACCCAACGACAATTCTGTTGCATTCGCATCACGAACGCTAAACGAAACGGAACAAAAATACTCTACCATAGAAAAAGAACTTTTAGGGATAGTATGGGCATGTAAATATTTCAGACAATACCTTTTTGGACGAAAATTTAAGATTTATACGGATCATCGACCCCTTGTTTGGTTATTTAAACTTAAAGAACCCAACTCAAAATTAATAAGATGGCGACTTAAACTCGAAGAATACGATTATGAAATAATCTACAAAAAAGGAAAACAAAACACCAATGCCGACGCACTTAGTCGAATATCATTAAACGCGTTAGAATCGGAATCAATTTTAAATAATCCTGGCGACATCAGTCAAGAAATCGATAAATTTTTAGACGAAAGTTATAGTCAATTCAATCCCGAGAATTTAGACCCAGACGACGCAAGTCGAAATATTAATCAAACTCGTGAACAACTAATCAAACCAATAAAAAATCAAAAACCCAAAATTAGAATCCTTCAAAACATTCAAATAAGACCCCCAAATAATTCTCAAGAAACTAACACAGTACATAGTACTAATGCGACAGAAAATTACTCCAACATGACCCTATTAGACGAAATAATCAATAATAAATCTTATCAATTTATAATCAAAAAATCACCCTATGATACTTATATCAAAACAGAACGCGAAAACTTTGACGGAAACCAAATTATTCACGCAACTTTACCAACAAACATGTCAATAATAAATAAATTCCTAAAAGAATTTTTAACTAATAAAACTACTCACGTCTATTTCTTTTCAAAAGAATTACGGCCTTATTTTCAACAATCCATGAGTAATCTTTTCAAAAATCTAAAACTAATAGAGTGCACAAAGCTCATTAATAATGTTAAACCAGATGAAAGAGAATTAATGATAAAATATAGACACGAAGGTAAAACAAACCATCGCGGAATTGAAGAAACTCGAAATTTTCTAAAACAAAATTACTATTGGAAATCGTTAAAATCTGACATTGCAAAATACATTAACAATTGCGAGATTTGCCAAAGAGCAAAATATAACAGGAAACCACCGGATCAACCCCTAATATTAACAGAGACACCAAGCAAACCCTTTGAAATAGTACATATAGACACATTCATTATCGGAAAACAAAAATTTCTTACTATTATAGATAAATTTTCAAAATATGCTCAAGCATTACCTTATGACGGAAACGCTATATCTTGTTGCGAACAACTAATAAAATATTTTTCATTTTTACGTATTCCAAAGCAAACAGTTTCTGATAACGGATCGGAATTCAAAAACGAAACGGTTAACGGATTACTAAAAGCACATAATATAAAAATACATTTCACTACACCCTATCATCACGAATCGAATTCTCCAATAGAAAGACTCCATTCTACGTTGATTGAACATATTAGAATTTTAAAGGAATCAGACCCCAACGCGGATATCATAAATCTTATGCCTTACGCAATTATTGCCTATAATAACACGATACATTCAAGTACGAATTTTGCACCTTACGAACTTGTTTTAGGACACACGGATTCCAGAGATCCTATGAATCTAATACCATCCCACGTATTCACCGAATATTTAGCCAATCATAAAAATAATACCCAAATTTTATACGACAAAATCACCCAAGAGACTAAAGAAATGAAACAAAAAATTATCGATAAAATTAACGAAAATAAAAAATCGAAAGATTTAATTATAGGTTCCCAAGTTTACAAGAAATCCACTGATAGGTCGAGTAAAATAAAAAATAAATTTTCCGGACCCTTCACTTTAACGAAAATACTAGAAAACAATAAGATCGAAATCGAAAACCCGAAAACAAAAACGAAAGAAATTATCCACATAAACGAAACCAAAATAATACCCATTGTTCCAGATGGAGCTGGACCAACACAAACGCAGCAAAATTCCACAACCTGAATGATCACCCAGGAATACTACCCTATAGGTTAGGAACGGTACAAATCAAGTCTTATCATTGGACTTTCATTCAAAAAATTAATCTTGCCCCTTTAATCACAAAATTTGAAACTCTAAAAAATCATGCGAAAACTGTTACCACTAATATGCAAAACAATACAAATTACCACGAGACATATTTTAATTCACTTATCTCCTTAAAGACATTCGAACGAAGAATAGTAAATTTAATCGAACAAATAATTCCGTTTAAATATACACATAGAAATAAAAGAGGCCTATTTAACCCATTAGAAACATTTCTGAAAAGTATTACGGGAAATCTAGATCAAAACGACGCGGAACAAATTAACGCGAAAATCAAAAATCTACAAGAAAATCAAAATAAATTAAAAACAAGTAAAGGGTTTTCCAATAAGAGGTGTCATTTTGAAAAGCCCGCTATTTCGGTAGATGTCACTTTTGAAGCTGTAAGTTTTTGACGTTTGACAAGTAGAAACTACGCCATAAATAAAGATGGAACGATACACGCTTCAACAACGCATTGAAATTATTAAAATTCACTATAAAAATGGTGAAAATTTGGCAGAGACGGTTCGTAAAACTCGAACATTTTTGGGTCGTCATGAAGCACCTTGTCGGAGCGCAATAAAGAAATTGGTGAAAAAATTCGAGCTGTTGGGACAAGTTAGTTATGTGAAGAAGAAAACCCGTGCACGTCGCTCAAGAACAGCCGAGAATATTGCTGCTGTAGCCGAAAGTGTTGAAGAAAACCCAGGTTCCTCGTCGTTCTTTGGAATTAGGGATTCCACAAACGTCATTACACCGTATTTTGCATAAAGATTTGGGTCTTAAGTCTTATAAAGTTCAGTTAACGCAAGAACTCAAGCCGGCCGATCATCAACAACGTCGTGCCTTTGCTGATTGGGTTCTTGAAATGCATGAAAATGATCCGGAATTCCATCGAAAAATCATCTTCAGTGATGAGGCCCATTTCCACCTCGGTGGCTTCGTCAACAAACAAAATTGTCGCATCTGGGGCTCGGAAAACCCAAGAGTTATTGTTGAAAAGCCTCTCTATCCTGAACGTGTGACTGTTTGGTGCGGTTTATGGTCCGGCGGGGTCATTGGACCTTACTTTTTCGAAGATGAGGCTGGAGCAACAGTTATGGTGAATGGATTGCGCTATCGAGAGATGATTAATGATTTTTTATGGCCGGAATTGGATGGTATTTATCTGGACCACGTTTACTTTCAACAAGACGGCTCTACGTGCCACACAAGCAACGAAACCATTGATCTTTTACGGGAAAAGTTTCCTGGCCGTGTTATCTCTCGAAGAGGTGATCACAATTGGCCACCGAGATCTTGTGATGTAACACCTTGCGATTTCTTCCTTTGGGGCCACGTGAAAGACAAGGTCTACGCCAACAGCCCAGCGTCGATTCAAGACCTCAAAGATGGAATTCGTGAGGCTATCGAGGACATAGGGCAGCCACTTTGCGATTTGGTTATGGAAAATTTCATGAAAAGGATATGGTCCTGTAGGCATGGTCGTGGTGGTCATTTGGCTGATGTTATTTTCCATCATTAACGGCATACCTTCCTCTTTATAATGTAATAAATATCCGATCATTTATCTTAAAAAATGGCATTTTTCTTTGAATATCAAAATAACACCTCTTATTGGAAAACCCTTTATTAGTAACCAAATTACAATTTTAGACTCTACAATCGGTAAATTCGAAACAATGATAACAAATATCACGCATAACGAATACGTGTTAAAATCGCATATTCTACAAACAGAAACAATAATAAAAAAGGTTGAACTTCAACAAGCTAAGTTTGAACAAAATTATTTAATATATAATGTAATAAACCAAATTACATTACTCTATCAATCTATTTACGATATTCTCGAAAAAATCGAAGTTTCAATAACCTTCGCAAAAATTAACGTTCTTCATAACTCAATTATTAAACCTGAAGAACTACTAAAAGAAATACAAAAATTAAATAACTATCTAAGCACAGATAAACTACCCTTAGACGGTACTTCTGATAATTTATTAAATTTTGAAAAAATCTTAACAATTAAAAGTTTTCTAGAGGACTTCAATATAATTTTTATAATAGAACTTCCACTTGTCGAAGAAAAGATATATCAATATTTCAAATTGTTCCCAGTACCAATCCCCAATAATAAATCATTTCTTGTAAACATCCCTTATAAAACATACCTGGCACTTAGTACTGAAAAATACGCATACATGGACCAAAGTTGTTCCGAAATCCAGCCAGAAAGTTACCTCTGCAAGGAAGTCCACACGTCCCATATAGAAAACAACCCTTCCTGTGCTGTTCAACTAATCAAACACGAAAAGAACATTACGTCTTGCCACTCCTTTGAAGTTCAGCTACACGATATTCAAGTAACAAAAATCATTGATGGGAAATGGTTAATTACAGTACCCACCAATTTAATTGGCACAGTAAATTGCCGAAAGACAGAAAATAACAAACCCTTATTTGGATCCTATCTACTAGAATCCACAGCCGAATGTAAAGTTCGAATAAAATCGATAATATTCGAAACTTATAAAACAAGTCAATTGGATTTCTCTAAAGTCAATCTACCAGTATTGAATTGGAGCCATATTAATCAGCAAAAATCAGTAATATACGAACCACCCACGATGGACCTCAATTTCATAAACCTCAAGGCGACCAAAGATATCAAGACCAAATTGGAAGAAGAAAGAAGAAAATTAGAAGAAATCAATGTACCAATTTATACTGATAAGTCCAGTATTTGGACAATATTATTGTATATCATTATTGGAATTATTATTATATATATATTATCTATTATAAAATTGTAAAAGAATCTAAGAATGCTTTAAAAAACGAGATACGTCACGAACAAGTTTTCAACTTCATCGCGGAGGAGTTACATTCCCGTGAGAACTGTTTATGTCGCAATATTACGCAACCTTGCATAAGCAATTCTCAGATTCTTAAAGCGTCTGTTCCCATGCAAGATCAGCATATTTGAACTTATAAATATAACCAATATGCATAATGTTAGTCAGTCTTATACAGCTTGTATCCCATTCTAGTAATAAAGTTGTTTTTTAAAAAAATTACATCAACCCCGAGTTGAAAAGTGCAGTAAAGTTTTTCTGAAGTATCCTGACATATCGATTACGAAATTCGGTGATGAATCCTTGAAAAATTTCGATATCATTTTTTTATAATCAAATAAAAAATTTTCGTGGTGTCAATTGCATCATTATTATTGTCATAGGAGAAATTGATTGGTATTTCCATTCCGAGTTTGGAAAAAATGCTATAAATTTTCATTAAATTCCACATAATATTTATTATATTTACGTTACATCCAACAATATCGCCTCAAGTATGAGAAAGATGCACCTTTAATACACAACAAACGTTTAATTACAAAAACATAAATACCACTCTTCCTTCCTATAACATAATCAATTAAATAAAATCTATTCTTAACTTTTAATTATCATTTTTATGGAAATATAAAATGGCGTGGAATTTAAAAAGTTCAAGATAACGGTTTATCGATAAAAGTTCCAATTATATAACTCTCATTACATGAAAGTATGCGAACTTAACTGCCAATATAAAACATTCTAATATTTATAATATTTCTACCATGGGAAGTTTAAAAGATGATTATTCAAAAATTATTTTTTAGCATTATATTATATTATATATAATGATGCCACAAATGCTAAACCCTATATTTTATCAGAAAAAATCAGTCAATGGTATTCTGGAGGAAATAAGAGCTGTCCAGAGGAATGCAATTACTTGCCTTGACAAGGAAGTCCTGATATATGAAAAAACTTAGAAAAGCTTAAAAGTGACCACAACACTTTGGGACCATCGGCAGCGGACTAGCAGTCCTTGCACAGCGAAGTAGATGTTTTGTCGGAGGTCAGTGAGAGGTCTGCATATTATTATGTATAATATTCAAGAAAGTGATTCTGAGCAAAGAGGAGGTCTTGTTAATCATGATAAATCCCATGTGCTTACTTTGTTGGAGGAATTAAAATTGAATACTGATATTAAATGTAAAGTTTTTAGAGTTGGTCATCGAACTGAAAATTTCAAATACAAACCAATAAGGATTGGGTTCTCCGAGAACTTATTGTCTCAAAGCTATCTCAAACGTAAATATAAATAAAAGGATAGCAATATTAGCGTTAGCCCTGACCCTACTTATCTCCAACGTCAACAAATAAAGGCCCTCTATAAGCAGCTCAATGAAAGAAAAGATAGTGATGAAGCAGACTCTCAATTGCAAAATCGCACCAGTCATTTCATAGCAATCTGGTAGCAGAACAGTATAAAATGTGAATTAATGGGCTACAAATTCTTGAAACAAGAAACAGAGACACTTTACTGTGGCCTTAAAAACACGAGAGGAATTCGTACCACGTTAAATGATCTGGGTATGGCTGTGAATGTGTGTACATATCTGTTATAGTATAGGTGGATTCTGACTATCATGAGGCTGAATTGGAAATTTTGACTATTCGTTAATAAATGATTCACGCTGAGTTGATAGAGAATGTTTGGCGTAAGGCATACATTAATCTTCGTAAGAGATAAACATTTATAACAGCTTCACTGTGTGCACGTTGGCTTAGCTTTGGTTAATGCAGCTGCTTTTATGTTTTTTTTTTCTCTTTTCATCGTTATCGCATATTAATTGTATAATTTGTATTGCTGCGTCGATCTTTCTTACATTTAATTATGTATTTTGATTATCTATTTAGATTGTTATGAATTGATAAAATGAACTTTGCGTTCAAATAAAATAAATAAATAAATAGTCAACATAGTTCACTGTCCTTCCTATCACGAAAGAAGGGTGATTTTTTTTTTCTTTAAAATATCTTCTAAAATTCTTCCAGAAGAAAGTTTGTTGCAATTTTGGATTGGAAGGAAAGAAGCAATTGAGTGACCAGCTGGCTAGGTCGCCGGATCTGACACCTACCGATTAATTCCTATTGGATAACGATTATTTAGCGTCTTGTTATTAATCTGCAACTGCACAGATAATACTTTGGTCCTTGTTCGATTCTTGTATAAATTAGATACGATTTTATTTAGGATAAAAGTTGAGGCTAACAATAAAATTATTGTGTATTTTTATTAACTAACCACATCTACTAAATCATGATCATGAAGTAATAATCCTCAGTCGTGATATAATAAATTCGTTATTTAACGGAATTATGCTAATCAAAATACATAATTTCAGAAACACAACTATAAAGCATGTCATGAAAAATTGTAAATAGTTACAGTTGTTCAACTGATTGTAAAGTGTAAAAATTTTGTATTTATTTCTAAGTAAAATGAATGAAATGAATTCAAAGTAAAATGGATGTTTTCGTTTACTAATGATAGTTTAATAAAAAAAAGTTCCAGAAACCAAACGAAATTAAAGACTTTTCTAAATCATTTTTTTGAATTGTTGCACCAGAAACTTATTTAGGATATACACGTTAAATCTCGTGGTCAGATAACAAGCCGCAAAATTGGAAAGATCTTCTAACCTAGACGGTAAAACCATACCATGTTTATAAGACCCTGAACATTTGGGTAGCCCGGGATAGAAATCGTTTTTTTGGAAAATGTAGTCTGTATGGCATAAGAGCCAAAAATTGGTCCAACGGAAACTAACTGGATTACCAAAATAAGGGTGTCTAACATTTGTAGGTACAGTGTGTATTACACCAATGGCCATGGTGGAAGCCCTTTCTGATTTTACTCTTATTTGTTAAATGTAAAATGAAAAATATATAAACTCAACCAATGACATAACACTTGATATTAAATATTATACTAATTAAATTTTTATACAAAATTCGACCAGCTTCTAAAAAAGGATTAAAAAGCGAAAAATAGTATAAATTCTTATATAAAATTGAAATTGTTGAAGACGGGCCAAATTAATACTTGGCAAAATGTGATTCAAATAAAAAGATTGAGAAACACTTTCTTCATAATTGCTTTCTTATTGTAACTTGTTTTTATCTCGTATTAGTAGACTTCAAGAATTTCAATCCAATATAAAAATTTATATTATTATTATTCGATTTTAAGTGCTTTTTTAGAAGTCGGTTCAATTTTTTTATAAAATTTTTTTTTTGATTTTTAGTTTTGAAGTGTGGCGGCTGTACCTCACAATATTTCCAAGATCGAAAAAACTATCCATTTAATTCAAAGTTGTGAACCACATGAAACTAAAAAACAAAAAGTTCTTTTATTCTAAGGATTTGTCAAATACCATTGTTGAATGAAACTGTATCATAGAAATATTTAGTCTGCCATAGTCAATTAGCTATCGTGAGTTTAAAAAAATTACTTTATATTCGTAATCTAGGCCCAATACAGATATCAAAAAATTTGGACAAAATCGGGAAAATTTAAAACATTTTGTCTCTCGTGCAGTACCTGCCACATTTAATTTCAAGAAACTTCAGATTCGTAATCTACCACCCCAAAAGCTCCCTAATACCAGTTTAGAAAAAAATGTGAATAACTTAATTTTTTTAAGCCAGCATATTCAATTTGCCATATTGACTTTCAAAAAAATAATTTAAAGTCTTGATTTCATCTTAATCTACACCCTCGACAACCACCCAGTACCAATTTTGGACATAATTGGAAAATGTAAAATTTTTTGAATGTCTGCCATATAAAATTTTTTTAAATAATTTTAAATTCGTTATTTACACACTCACCAGTATCAATTTTAAACAAAAGCGGGAGATGTAAGATTTTTAGTACGCCATATTGGATCCGCCATATCAAATTTTTTTAAAATAATTTTAATTTCGTCATTTATACCCTGAAGAATCTCCTTATACTAATTGCGGACAAAATCGAGAAATGTAAGATTTTTGGATCCGCCGTATTGAATTTTTCAAAAAAAAAAATTGTAATTCGTAACTTGCATGTCCAAAAAGTCCCCAGTGTCAATTTTGGACAAAACCGAGACATGTAAAATTTTTAATCTGAATATTTTATAAATAAAGTGATTTGTGCGAGCCCGAAAACTCCTCCATACCAATTTTGGAAAAAATTGAACTATATTAATTTTTTTTGCCCGCTATATAATTAATTTCAGCAACACTGAAACAACTACCTGAACATAACGCAAAAAATTTTACTCAAATCGGTGGCGCCGTTTTGGAGTAATTGGCTTTCATACATAGATAATATGAAAGGGAGGAAAATAGCTTATTTAAGCCCCATAATGCAAAACTGCAATGGTCGAAGATAAAATAGAAGGAAAACGGGGTGTGAAAAAAATAAATGTCTTGACTGAGAAATTTCAGAATATGGATGAGTTTAAGAAATATAGCAGTATATGGAAATATGATTTTCGATAGTTGTAGAAAAATAGTCGAAGAAGAAGAATGACAGGTCAAGCTGTAATTTTTTCAACAATTTTATTACTAATAAGTATAAATGATAGAACCCAAAATATTAGTTCATTCTTATAAAAACATTTAAGTATAATTTTGCTATTTCAAAAGATTAATAGTTGATCAACAATAATGGTATCAATCTTGTAAAATATTTTTCAGTTCATTACTTTTATTTTATATTTTCCTTCTGGAAGAAATTTTTGATATTATAAAGTATGTGGATAAAAATTTTATTGAGAAACCCGCCTTATGCTTATTGTGTGTACTTTTTAAAATATTAGTAGGAAACAAGGTTTTCATGGAACTAAAGGCGGTTGTTTAATTTTAGGGAAAAAGCAGTCCTAGGCAAAACTGGAATTTATTGAAACACTATTATTATTAATAATTACAACTAACGGAACTCCGGAAATCAGTTAGTGCGTTTTTTTTAAGCTTTAAGTACCTACATATGTATTTAAATAATACTCTACAATTTTAAAATAACATAATTTTATCGTTAATTGAATAAAATAATAATATTTAGAATGCTCTTCCTGGTAATACTAGTTTGTATAAAGCAGTTTAATATATTTTAAATCCTATTTCTATTGATGAGATTTCCCTTTGACAATAACTTAGCTGCTTATGTCGCTGTCAAATTACTATAACTAAGTTTATTTTCATTACGTCCACATTCCTAAAAGATATAGAAACAATTTGACTCGTTTTGGATGATATGGAATCTCAATAGATGAGTGTTATATGGATTGGGTCCAATTTATGATAAATTTATGTACTGTTTTTTAAATTACAAAACAACAAATACATTATATGCTACTATGGGATGTAAATTTTTTTTATCTCCATAGAAAAAAATTAAGAATTTATATTATTCATATAAAAGTGGTAACCTTTTTTAAATATTTATAGAAATATTTTTATAATGTCACACACCCAAACAACATTTTTTTTTAACATGTCGCATTGATTGGCGGACATTTCATATATCATATGAAGTTGTTGATGTTCTAAGCTTCTAATAATGTGGCAAAGCGAATAAAATATCTACACGATACAATTCGAGATCGAAAAATCTTTTTTAGGCTAGATAAATAACAGCCGACAAGCGCAAGGCGACATAATGATTTCATTTGGTCTCCTCACGAGGTATAACATTCAAAATGTGACTATGTTTTATTTGTCTTATCTTAAAAATACACAATGGCTATATTAGAAACCGAAATGAGATCAAAAGAAGACAAGATGTGAAATATTGTATTATATCGCGGAAATACTGATCTTTTATAATTCTCGAAATTACCCATCACTAATAGTATCACTCTGGTATAGGAACGATAAAATATGTATAATTCAAACATTTAATATACCATTTACTTATGCATAAAGTATTATGTGTGGCCTTTTAGCTGACTGTTTGCATACATTAAATTACTTTTAAAAGTACATTAACGACGTCATCTGGCGGATAAATGGCGTTGCAGGTTGCCATGTGTTATGTAACATCGACACAAAGAATTTTCAATGTTTGTTTGAGGTAAACTACTACACTAATGAGATTAGATTGTTCCCTAAACGGTAAATTGTTAATTAAAAAATAATAATTGTGCCAGGTTTGAAAATTCATTAAATAGTTATTTAAATCGGAGATTAAAAATAATATTTTTCTAGTAATATTACCAAGTAAAATTGTCAATTCATTTTGTAATGGATAATTTCAAAAATCGGAATAATCATTAATTCGCAAAATGGAATTACCATTCACTTCATCAATTGATATTTAATTTAACGAATTAATTAGTAATTTGATTTCCAAAAATTATCAAGTAATAAAGATATTGGTAACTCTGTTCCTACAAATATTAACGAAGTAATTGATAATTCCATTTTTGATCTTATCAATGGCAAGTAATTGATAATTTTATTTCTGAAATTATCAATAGACGAAGTAATTGATACTTTTAGAACTCAAATTATTCATTATCAGAGTAAATAAAAATTTAAATTTTCAAATTATCTATTGTAATTTTCCAAATTATTGAATTACTAATTGGTAATGTACCAGAATTAAATAAAAAAATTTTTGATAATTTATTGACGTTTTTTACAGTATCATAAAAAATAGCAACGTAATTATGATTATTTATCCTGCTTGTGCAATTGGGATTACAATTCACTTTCAATAAAGAACCATAGATGAGAACCATACTAATATTATGAACGACATCTACTTGCTTAAACATAATTTCCGGATAATTTTGCAAAATAATAATCGGTTTCACGGCTATTTAGCGCTCAGTGTGATGTTCTACTATTCCTTGGACATTTTAACATATTTTGTGATATTCTGCCATATATTCCAGTGTTCCAATACATATTTTACGCAGGCAGTAAACACCTATTTTGTGTCGCTATGCGGATAGCAATGTTCTGCATGCAAAACCTCCCCGCCTAACTAATGTGGTGATTCGATAATTTCTACTTATGTAACCCTTACACTAACATGTAAATTTTTGTAGCACGTATGAAAATCTAGAGAAAATCAACAACATATTTTGATTGATAGTAAAGCAGGTGTAAGGATGAACCTATACGATATATAAGTTGTTTTACGATACTAAGGTGCGACGTCGCTAAATTTACGTTATATTTTTGTTTAGAGAAATTCTGTACAATCTAGCAACATTGCATGCTAAGTCTTGGTCAACAATTCAAACCAACGCGTCTCAGATCTGTCATTGTACATATATATATATATATATATATATATATATATATATATATATATATATATATATATATATATATATATATATATATATATATATATATATATGTACAATATGTCAACACAAGCAATATTCTCATTTCTAGTGTAAAAGGCAAGGTCGGGTCTATTTTTCTGAATTTGAAGCTCTTGAAGAGGGGGAGGCAATCACAAGAGAAAACAAGTTGCCGACTGGGGGAGGGAAAGCATGCGAGCAACATACATATTCCTAGTATAAGAAGCAGAATCGGGTCTATTTTCCTGAATTCAAAGCTCTTGGAGGGGGGGGGGGCTACCGCAAGAAAAACAAGTTGTCAACTGGGGGGGGGGGGGAGTGCCAGCAGCATACACATTCCTAATATAAAATGCAGAATCGGTTCTATTTTCCTGAACTTGAAGCTCTTGGGAAGGGAAGGGGCGATCGCAAGCATACACATTTCTATACTCTATTCAAGAACTAGAGGGAGTAACTGAGGACTGCCGTAAATCTAATTATGTTTAATTATTTTTAAATATTATAAGCTTTTATAAATTTACTGCAACAATAAAATTTTTGATAGTTCAATTTAATTTCTGTCAGTGAGCAAAGTACACCTTATAGTGTGTTCTTAGTGATTTACCTTGTTTGTGCTTGTTTTTACATATTATTTGAGATTAGTGAGATACCCAAAAGATATGGCTTCCACATCTATATTTATTCCAAAATCGTTAAACCAAAATATTTTTTCCTCAACGAAAAACTTATTACGATGGATGTTTATGATGCCTTGATATATCAATATTTAGATAATAATGTAAAAAGCTCTGTTGAGATGTGTTCCAATATGACAAGGAAAATCTACTATGTACTGAATACTGAAGGAGAAAAAAAACGACTGGAATTGTTAGTACTCCGATGCTATATTCGATCACAGGCGAACGAAAAACTTCGTTAGAAGAAGAGATGTAAACTGCAATAAAAGGAGTTTTACATACATTTTATTATGAGAAACAGATCCTAACCAAAAATTCTAAGTAAAATCAATAAAGATCGGGATTTACCTGAAATTAAAAGAACAGATAGGAAATCTGTTCTTATAGATCGTCCGGAAAATGTCCGTTGGAGAAGGATATATCTCTCTAGTAAAAGGTAGAGTTTCTAGAAATAACACTACTTACAAAATTAGTAATTTAACTGAACTTTTGAAAGATTTTTTTGGAATAAAGTTGGTGCTGAAAATTGGGAAAAATCCATATAATAAAAAAATAAAAGAAAATGTGGAAACTCGATCTCATGATCGGTGAGATAGAGGAACCAATTATAATTAATTTGAGCGAAAATAGCTTCACTGGCATTGATTACGAATTAGATACGTCATGTTTACCAGCGTAAACACAATTTATTATTTAAATTTTCTGTGACATATAAAAATTAATTACTTTTGAATCCCTTCCCACACAGCACTAGACGTCTTATAGACGTCATTTTTATATCCAGATTATGTCTGAACGTCTTAAGACATAAATAAGGCGTCTTATAGACGTTGTTTTAAAGACGTCCATAAGACGTCTATATACAACGTCTTTAAGATATCTTTTAAAAGTCTACATACTACATTTTAAATGAAAATAAATACAGTTGTGTATAATTTAGTTGATAAAAACTAAAAAGCATTTCCTTCCCTATGGATTATGTCGCAGTTGGGTAATAAGTTTGCAACACCGTACAGAGCTCAGCTGAATACAAGTTGAGGTTAAAATTTTTGATTGAACGACAAATTTTAGTAGCCTCACTACGACCTTGGTTAATAAAACTATTGCATGATCTTTTTTATCAATACTTTGGTGCTTTTTGTCACAGACTGTTTTATGTACCGATAACAATGACACACATAAATATGATGCCAGCGAAACTATAACTTTAAAAAACCCGCCTTTTGTTTCTGTTAACTGTCATTTTTCAGTTTTGTATTTGTGTTTGGTCATGTCGTTATTCATTTTTAATGTTGTTGGGGTGCCGACTGTGAAAATTTAGCTTTTGAAAGAATTTTATTAAAATAGTTGATTTATCTATGTGCCTCTGAAAATCTTTTTTATTCGTGTTTATGTAATATTTAAGGTAAGATCGAGAATCATATGTACTTAGGAAAAACAGTAACGTTATTTATAGGTTGTGTTAGAGGAAATTCCCGAATGATTTACCGCTTATATTTTTTTATAACTCTATCTTATTAGAAGTATGAAATGAAATCTTCAAAAATATTATCTGTGGGAAAAAGGCTTGCACAGCTCATCCAGACCCGGTCCTAAATTTAACAAGAAATATTACTAATGAAGTGGAAGGCGAAATGTTTGTTTATGGAGTGCTCCACCTGTAAGATTTATTTTGTTCCTGATGAATGGTTTATATTTAAAGAACATAGAAAATAGAGTTTTGTTAATTACAAGAATTAATTTTGTTTAAGGTTTTAGAAATTTTAAAACTGGAAGTAGGGAGCATTATGACTTTGTAAAGCGAGCTTGCAAAATTACCATGTACAGTTGATTAGTACGAAAAGGAAAGAGAAAGTTCTACGATTCCAACTTGGAGAGACTTATTATGAGTAAGTTCTGTCTTTCATTATACATATTAACCTTGAAATAGCATAAGTCACGATTCTATAGTAGAGGAGAATTATAAACATTTGCAAAAATATCAAAAAATTGACTCCCACAAATGATAAACTTTATCCTATAAAATTAAAATCAGTTTGTTATTAGGATCTACAGAGACAACAGGACTGGCAAAAAGTCGGAAGAATGAGGAAATTTCAATCCAAACATGGCTGAAAAAGGCATCAGACCAGATTTGTTATTTGACTATATAAAAATTCTTGTTTTTAAAACTATTTAAAGATTTGTGTACTTTTTATTTCAATAAACTTTTATTTTGTTGATAGTCTACCTTTTAGAGTTATTATATTGAAGGGATAAACTAAGGCTTAAATTTGATAGGTTCACTTATAGTTCGAACAGTAGTAGTTCTGAAAATATTTGCTCTTCTACCTGACTTCTTAAATTTCAAATTAGAAAAAGTTTACATTATGCTTAAGTTATGTATTTTTTTGTATAAAGAGATTATGTTGAACATATTTTTTAAAGCAAATTATTCATGCGGAACTTGTAGTTATTTAAAATGGTAGGGTATATTTTTCTCTCGATTTTTTCTTATTTAAAGTTATTTCTTGGACTTTTGAATAATTACAGTTTGATTTTGTAAACAAAACAAACAAAAAAATTAAAGGAACCCTTTTTAATGTACATAATTTTAATGGTGGAATATCTTGTTTTAATGTTGGAAAGGGACGTCCATAAGACGTTGTAAGCAAATGTCTTAAAGACGTTACCTTTTGTAACATAAGACGTCTATACAACGTCTTATGGACGTCATTCGTCTTTAATGGACATCCATAAGACGTCCTGAATGTTGAGATCGACCGTTTTATGGACGTCTTTAAGACGAATTTGTGCTGTTTGGGTTTATGAGTGTTTAATTTTAATTCTGCAGATGGATTAAGAAATAAATAAACTGAAACGTCTAATATCCTAAAAATGTTTTAATTCGTAATAAAATGACCGATAGCCCCAAAAAAATTTTAATATTATATGGACGAATTTATTTTGTTTATATATGTTTAACTTCTTATATTTTTGACAATGGGTATTTTGTAAGTATTTAAATTATAACTTAAAATTTTTTGAGAAAACAAGGCTACATTTTAATCTCTGTATGTGCTTAAAATGATTTATATGTCTAAATTAAAAATAAAAAAAATACAGTTGTGATTTATGTCAAATATGTCCAAATGATCTATATTTTTTAATGTATGTGAATTATTAAGAAATCATAAGAAATTAAATAATAGAAAAAAAACTTTTTATTTCAAGTTTATTACCGAAATAATATTCTATGCCTTAAATACTTAGTGATAAAATAAACCTCCTTCCGACACCTATGACAAGGGTTAAAATTCTTTTTAACACTTCACACAGCCAAATATCTATTGTTATCCAACCCGAATAGTCCATTATTATAGATCGGTATTTTTGATCATAAAATCTCTAAACCGTTCCTATGAAAAATATATGTATCTAACAAATTTTGCCAAATACATCGGACTAAAGAACACAGGTAGTTTGCGAAGAAAAAAAAAGGGTAAAAAATGACTTATTACTTTTTCTAGTTCTTGAATAAACTATAGTATAAGAGGTAAAATATTTTCATGAACTCAAAACTCTTGGGGGGGGGGCGATATATATATATATATATATATATATATATATATATATATATATATATATATAATATATTAAACACTAAACTATTTACCTAAGCTCTAATTCAACCATCCTTTTGTTGGTATTTCCAAGATCCCTGTACACAGATTCAAACTTAAAACCTCCTGAAAAACAAAAATTAAAATGAATAACAAACTTACTTCGGATCTTAAATTTTTATATTTTTTGAAGTAATTAACCGTTTGTTCTTTGTTAATAAAAATCGTTCAAAATATGAAATATCCATTAAAGAATTAAAATCACTATACCATTGCTCATAAAAATGGCTCTAGTTTCCCACGACCAACCCAATATATTTTTTATGAAAAGTGTTTTTTGTATTGATGTGTGCACACCTGGAGCAATGGGTTATAATATGTAAACCAAACAATCTATTTTATACTTTAGCCAGGTACTTCACAATATCAAAACGGGTCAAAGACGTGAGTGGGAGGGCCTTGGCCCGACTATCGATGATGAGAAAAGAAAATTTATGTGCGGAGAATGTCGATGAATTGTCGGCCGGCAGTTCTTACTGCATGCGAAATTGTAACTACGAATGCATTTTATTAAATATAAATGTGATCTGATTTTAGCATTAAATGGTAAATACTACTACATAATTGCAAATAGACTTTATGCGTTTAGAGTAATTGTGAAAATGCAATCTTGCCATCGATTCATAAGACGAAAAATGTTATGGAGGTGACCCCGTTGCTGTAGATCACTTGGAAGCCTGGCGCTTATCCAAGGGGGGGCGATCCCCCCCCCCCAAGAGCCTTAAGTTCAGGAAAATTTTCTCGATTTTGCCTCTTATACTATAGTTTATTCCAGTACTAGAGAGAGTAATAAATCATTTTTTACCCTTTTTTTTCTTCGCAAACTACCTGTGTTCTTTAGTCCGGTGTCTTTGGCAAAATCTGTTAGACACACATATATTTTTCATAGGAATGGGTTAGAAATTTTATAATCAGAAATACCAGTCTTTATTATTAATGGACTATTTGGGTTGAATAACAATACGTATTTGGATGTGGGAAGTGTTAAAATGATTTTAATCCTTGTCATAGGCATCGGAAGAATTTTTATTTTATCACTAAGTATTTATAGCATAGAATATTATTTCGGTAATAAACCTAAAATAAAAAGTTATTGTAATATTATATTATTTCTTATGATTTCTTAATAATTCACATACATTAGAAAATATAGATAATTTTAACACAAATCACAACTGTATTTTTATTATTTTCAATTTTGACATAGAAACCGTTTTAGGCACATTCAGACTAAAACTTAACCTTTTTCTCTCAAAAAATTTATATTATAGTTATAATTTAAATACTTACAAAATACCCACTGTCAAAAATACAAGAAGTTAAACATATACAAAAAAATAAATTTTTCCATATAATATTAAATTTTTTTGAGGCTATCGGTCATTTTATTATTAATTAAAAACATTTTAGGATATTTGATGTTTCAGTTTATTTATTTCTTAAACCGTCTGCAGAATTACAATTAAACACTAAAAAGGGATTCAAATATAATTAATTTTTATATGTTACAGAAAATTTAAATAATAAATTGTGTTTACACTGGTAAACATTCCGTATTTAACTCGTAATCAGTCAGTGAAGCTATCTTCGCTCAAATTAATTGTAATTGGTTCCTCTATCTCACCGATCATGAGATCGAGTTTCCACATTTTCTTTTATTCTTTTATTATATGGATTTTTCTCAATTTTTAACAGTAGTTTTATTCAAAAAAATATTTCAAAAGTTCAGTTAAATTACTAATTCTGTAAGTTGTGTTATTTCTAGCAACTCAGCCTTTTACTTGAGAGAAATATATCCTTCTCCAACGGACCTTTTCTGGACGATCTATAATAACAGATTTCCTATCTGGTTTTTCCCAGCAAAAATTAAGTTCTCTGATCAATTTCCAGAGCTCAGTTCTTTTAATTTCAGGTATATCCCGATCTGCATTGATTTTAGTTAGAACTTTGTCGACGGTTGGAATCTCCTTCTCATAATAAAATGTATGTACAACTCCTTTTATTGCAGTTTACATCTCTTCTTCCAACGAGGGTTTTCGTCTGCCTGTGATCGATTTTAGCTTGGGAGTACTAATAATTCCAGTCGTTTTTTTCTCCTTTAGTATTCGGTACATAGTAGATTTTCCAACTCCTGTCATGTTGGAACACATCTCAATAGAGCTTTTAACATTATTATCTAGATATTGATATCTGAAGGCATCATAAACATTCATCGTAATAAGTTTTTCGTTGAGGAAAAAATGCCCTGGTTTAACGATTTTGAAATAAATATAGATGTGGAACCCATATCTTTTGGGTATCTCACTAATCTCAAATAATATATAAAAATAAGCACAAACAAGATAAATCACTAAGGACACACTGTAAGGTGTACTTTGCTCACTGACAGAAATTAAATTGAACTATCGGAAATTTTATTGTTGCAGTAAATTTATTGCTTATAATATTTAAATATAATTAAATGTAATTAGATTTACGGCCGTCCTTAGTTACCTGCGGCACTGGAGCAGGTACGTTGGAGGTTTTGGTAACAGTTTTATTACTCATTCTAGTTCTTGAATAGAGTATAGGAATAGGTATGCTTGCGATCGACCCTCCCCTTCCCATGAGCATTTAGTTCATGAAAATGCAACCGATTCTGCCTTTTATGGTAGAAATGTATATGCTGCTGGTACTTTCCCCCCTCCCCGTTGTCGACTTGTTTTTCTTGCGATAGCCATCTCCCAAGAGCTTTGAATTCAGGAAAACGTATCCACTTCTGCCTCTTATACTAAGATTGTGTATGCTTCTCGCATCTTCCAACCCTGTTGACAACTTGTTTTTTCTTGTGATCGCCCCTCCCTCTACAACATTTTCAAATTCAAAATGAGAGACCCGACCCTGCCTTTTACACTAGAAATGGGAATGTTGCTGGTATCTCGCCACGCCCCCCCCCCCCCCCCGTCGACAACTTGCTTTCGCTTGCCATATTGAACTGTTGTGATATCACCGCCCCCCCCCAAAGAGAGAGGCTGGATCCGCCCCTGTTGGAAGCTTTAAGTCACAATCTGTAACTATTAGCCATGTAACCTCTAACAGTTTCTTATATCTTTTTTTAGTATAATATTATAATACAAGTATGATATAAATTTACAGGATTTGTCCACATAATACTCTTCTTTTAGAAAAATACACTTGCGCTGCCGGTGCTTGAATGCTTGTATTAATTCTTTGCAGGCGCTTTAATTTAAGTGTACAAAATGAGCGTTTGTCGCATAAATGACTTCATAATCGGACTTTTTGGTCAAGTCGGGTGAATCGAATACATGCCACATGACTTAAAACTTGAATTTTAGCTTCACGATGACAGTATTTAGGTTTGATGGATTGTCCTAATGAAAATTCCCCTTTGCAGAACTGGTTTTTATTTCTTCATTTTAGTTACAGTTCCAGCAGGATAGCGTAATAATCCCGCTTTTTTAGATAATATACCTTAAAATTCCTAAGAACATTGGCAATGATCTCCCCTGCAGATGCGATGTTTTTTCTCTCTGTTCGTTTTCCCTTATCTTTTCACTGTTTGGACTATTGTTTATTCTCAGACGTTTAATGATGGATCGAGAACTTATCCATATTGTCATACCACCGCAAAAAGTCTGTTGTGTTGGAATAATATAGAACCAATTACCCATCTAGAGCCGCCCACCTTGCTGATAATTTTATTACCCAGAGGTAACTAGAATATGATGCGCTTCCTCTTTATATATATATATATATATATATATATATATATATATATATATATATATATATATATATATATATATATATATATATTGATATTTCATGGTATTTGTAGTAGGTTCATATCCCTTAAATATTTTATAAATAGAACTCAGAAATGATTCAAATTTGATATATCTTATAGTTAATATACAACATCAATAAATTTACCCTATCAGCGCTATTTAATTTTAACTTTGCCAAAGCCTTGAAATCTTTGTAAAATATCTAATGCTTTCTTGAGGCTTTTTTCCCTCCTCAATATGTCACTTTATCTGGTTGAAACTCTAATACCGATATTTTCTCGCTTTGTAAAGTCATCACACTTCTTTAAGAAGCATAAATGTGTACGTTGCTACTTCAGAACTAAAATTATTAATCCACAGTAATGATTATTAAATGCCTGATTACCAACCTCTTGCTGAACGATTGTAAAAGTAAGTAAAGACTGTGAAGTTCCATTTTGATAAGTTTTAATATTCATTGTGTTAGATGATATATAGGTAAAAAATATGTATTACTTTTAGTTTTAGTTTATTGTCTGTTTCTTCTTCTTCTTCTTTTTTTAACTGAGTTGCGCCCAATATTGAACATAGGCCTCTCTTAGATTCCTGCGCCTATGTTTGCTTTGTGCCGTTCCAATTCGCGGCAATCCTGCCTCTATTTGATGTCGTCGTACCATCTTGTTACAGGTCTTCCAAGGCTCCTCTTTTCATTCCATGGCATGACTTTGGCATTCCATCTTCAGTCTCTAGTTCTTACTTCATATCTAACATAACCTCATTTTAATTGTGTTATTCCTACCACAGTCACTTTTAGGCTGTGCTTAATCTACTCGTTCTTCTTTTATGCCTATCATCAAACTTCCCATTGCTCTTGGTATGACTTTCAGTTTTGTCACTATCTGTTTTGTGAGGATTCAAATTTGAGCTCCGTAAGCCAAAACAAGGAGTCAAACACCATAGATTTTAAATATTGGTTGATTTTCTTATTTTTAGAATATTCGAGAGATTTCCAGAAGCTGCTAAGAGTCTTCGGCTTTCTATTTGAATGTCTTTGTTGTTCTTTCCTATCGTAGTTCTTCGACCTAGGTAAACGTACTCTGTAACATTGTCTATTGCGGTTCCGTTTATCTTAAAATGTGTGTCTTTCCAACACACTGTTTTGGTCTTTTTTTTACTAATTTTTAGAGAGAGATTTTGGACGCTTCTTCTAGTTCACTCGCCATAACTTATAGATCTTCGTGGTTATAGGCAAAATAGAACCTCATCGGCAAATCTTAAGTGGTTAGTTTCTCTTTATTAATATTAATCCCTTGTAACCAGTTTTGTTTTCTAAATATTCTTTCAAGAGGTAAGGAAAATAATTTGGCGCTCAGCGTATCACCCCAGCAAATTTCTCTCTCAATTTAGAAGCTGTTGGTATATTCATGCAATTTAATGTTGATTTAGTTTAAACATAGATGTTTTTAATTAATGTTTTGTATCTATATTCTATTCGAGCAGAGTCTAGTTCCTCCATTATCATCCAGTGCTTAACAGAGACAAATGCCTTCTCATAATCTCTGAAAGCCATGATGATGTAGTAAATCCCTTCTGGAATGCTGTCTGTTCGACTGGTTGGTAGTCATCTAGCTTTTCATTTATTCTATTCATAACAATTGTAGTGAGAAATTTGTAGAACTGGGACGGTACTCCTCTAATAATGTTACATCTCTCTTTTTAAATAAAATAATAACTGTTAAATTATTCCAGTTTACTGGTATTTCAATTTCTCCTTATTTCAAACATAGTTGAAATATTATTTTCAGTTTTGGAATTAATATTTCATTTGCTTCCTTTATCATTTCTATCATAATATCGTTATCTCCCTGTGCTTTGTTGTTCTTAATTGACTCTAGGGCGTAAAAAATATAATCTTCATTAACTTCTGGCATATCCTCCGATTTGGAGATGTGAGCAGTACAATACTTGGTAAATTTTTCGGCTATTTCTAGTATTTCTTCTCTATTTTGGATCACTTTTGATTCTATGCCCCTTATATTTGTGATTTCCTCTTTTCCAAGGTAATTTTTCACGCATCACATATTTTTGTTCGTTCATAATATCATGCGTCGGGTTCCTTTTCGAAGTTCTCTATAAACTTGCCTTGTTGCTCTTATAACTTTCGTAGCTGTCTCTGTTATTGTCTTTGGCAAATGTATTTTGAGGTTATAGAGGCGTTCTTTCATATATGATTCTCTGTTGATTTTACCCCCCGTTGAATCAGTGAAAGAACTGGTAACTCGAATAAGAAGAACCCTCGACCAACTCGGCCCAGCTAAAATAACAAAAGCTACTACAGAAGCTGTTATGTCTAATATTCGAAAGTGTCCATGGGGTCATATTGAACATTTCGATTAAGATTATTTTTTATCATTATTTTAATTTGTTACTTGCTGTTTCTTATTATTACTTATTGTTTATCATTATTTAGCAGTGCAGTGGCCAGGGGGTCCGCAGAGGACAAGCTACAATCAAATGCCACAAGAGAAAGTTATATCTTAATAGTTTTTTTTGGTTATAAACAAATAGCTTTCGGCCACTTACATATATACGTCGTCCCTTGTGGCGTGTGAAGGGAAGCCTACTTGCAGGCGCCTCTCGCGAGGAAGCGCTTTTTAGTAGACTATCTTCTGCTTGGTTTGATTTTTCACTTGTTTCAACCTGCATCAATGTATAGGTATTGTTTCGGAACTTTATGAAGAGTCGTTAGTTTCTTGTGTAAAATACCTTTAATTATTTATTCCGTTTTTTGTAATTAGTAACTTAATTGATTTAAAGCTTTGTGTTATTTGTGAAAAGAATGAGAAAAAAAATATTAGTATAGAAAATGGTAGAAATAAAAAAAGATAAGCAGCAAGTGTACGTCTTGACGGTGTATTATAAATTGCAAGTCTTGAAAGACCAAAGTAAGTATTTTCGACATTTACAGTTTATAGCTATGGTTATATAAATAACATTTCGGTTGTAAACGTAATTTTATTCTGCGCATTGCAGTTGAAATATTATATATGAAGCTGAATAAATATATATATATATATATATATATATATATATATATATATATATATATATAATTATTTATTTTAGATACTTTTTGATATTATCTGGTCGATTGCTACCAAAATTATACATAGCAGAAAACATTGCTAATGAGGAAGAAGAAGAAGAAGAAAAAAGCAATAGCGATTCAATTTTCTCGCACCATCGATCAAAACGAATGAAATTGGAATCGCCCAGAAAAGTCCTTGTTTGTTTTATTTATGGATTTAAAAAAAACATGATGATGGACTACACGAAATATCTAAACTTTATACTGCCAAAATTGTGTTCAAAGCAAGTCTGAAATTCAAAGAAAGCTTTTAGCAACACTGCAGATTTAGTTTCTTTTCAATCATTTTCAGCAACCAGTCTGTTGCATCACGGAAATTGCAAAGTACGTTATGAATATAAATGTAATACGTCCTTATCAAATGAAAAAGCACCACGTGAAAATGAAGTAGATGACGCAGATAACTGTTATAACACAGATACATCAAAGTATCTAAATAAATATCGATTTTTTCTATGTAATGCCTCTTAGACCACTGTTTATCCAAATTGCATAAATTTCATTGTTTATTTATTAGCATCGACATGTGTACAAATTTAACACGATCTTCATTCAATTAATGCATATAGAATACGCCAACGGTGTTAGAACTACTTAAATTGACATTTTTCTGTTTAATAACAATGAAATTATCAAATAAAATATGTTTTTAGGTTCCATCTAAGGCAATGCGGAAAACTTATATTGCAGGCTTATTTAGGTTATGATGTATTAAGTATTTACGCTTGGTCATGCGAGGCCCCTGCGAGTAGGCTACCCTCCATGCGCTACACGGACCGCGCATGCATGTAAGCGGCCGAAAGCCATTTGTTCAAAGCCGAAATAAATAATTAAAACGTAACTTTTTCGTATTAACATCAATTATCTAGGAAATTAAGCGTCGTACGTAAAAGCTGGTAAGAACCTTTTTTACTTAAAATTGCTCAAAGAATAAGAACCAATAGGTGGTTTAGTAAAAATTGCATTTTTAAAAATTTATACAATTATTTGTTTATAATAATCTTATCCCCACCCGGATGAACTTCCACCCTAAAAATTATTGTCCAGGGACTCAAAATACATAAAAAAATTGGGTGGGTACATACAAATTGAAGAGGCCACTGCGGGTCCCTAGCCTTTACACTATACTCCCCATCGCCCCAATTTTGTATAAAATGTTATCATAATTAATATGATTTTTCATAATATTCCCAAATTTTCTTCTGTGCATTGATGTTAAGTTAGGATATCTCTCGTTGAACACTCTTCATATTCGACTTATAATCCTGTTGCATTCGCCATGAATGAAAAAAATGTTGTAGCTATTTATAGAGACAACCTGTATGGACAGATAGGAAATATTCTTACCTATGTACTGAACGAATCAAAAACATAACATCGTATTTGGAAAAATTAAGTATTTTCAAATTTTATAATAAAGCTGAAAATTTTACTTACTTTTCTGCTTCTTTGTTTCATCAAAAAATATTTTTTTCTCTCAAAAACGGTTAGAGTAGGAATTTGAGTAAAAGTTATCGAAAATTAGGAAAGAAATACAAAAAAATAACACACAGGCTGATCCACCTAAAAGAAGTTATTTTCGGTCAACTTTCGGCATAACCGGAAGTCACACAAGATCGCAGATAATTTATTTGAACAGAGTGTTTCCAAAAACCCATTACACAAATTTGCAGTATGCAGATCGCCTTATTTCTCGAGATATTCTAAAGGCCGGTTACCGCGAAACATCCTGTATAACACTTACAATTAGTAAATAATTTCAAGGAAAGTTGTACGATTAGGTTACGTTTACTAATTTATGAGATAGGAAAAAAATAATTTAAATTTAAATTTCCAGTGTTTCAATATAAACCAGAACATTTTTCATTTTTATTTGAAAATTATAAAAACCTGTTCCGTTAATTTCGATTAACAAGATAAAAGTTCATCCAGTTATAATAAATAAACCACCATCTTTGGAAATAAATCAAAAATCAACTAATTGACACCGACGTGAAAATGTCATCTATTAATATCGGTTCTCATGAAAGTATATTCTTATTAAAGAAGACTATAAAAACACAATATTGATGAGAATGCGAAGTAGTAGATATCATTGTCTTTATATTTGTTGAATATCACGACGTTTCGGCTAGTAGTTATCTCTACGTCATATTCAACAAAAATAAAGACAATGGAAGTCCAACAGATATCTACTCCTTCTGAAGAAACATCATTGTCTATGACCTTCAAACAAACAATTGATGAGAATGCTATATATTTCTTGCTTTACTCAAAATATGTGATATAAATAATCATTTCTTTTATATGGAGACTTGTGTTTCGGAATAAAATTGTTACTTGCCACTGTACTTCAGCTTGAACCTACCTGGTTCTTCCCTCATTTCGAAAAAGAAGGAGAAACTAAAATTGTTTTGTTCAGTAAGTTAGTTAATTGCACATAAATAGAATGTTTAGATTTGTGCCATTATCAAAATACTTTATGCATATTAAGGAATAGGACGATGTTAATGAAAATGAGAACGTAAAAATAGCAAATTAGCATTGAGGTCACAGTATCACTAAATAGGTGTCTAGACATTATCAGTATTTAATTCTGTAAAATAAAAATAAAACGCGTCTTAGTAATGTTTCTTAATACAGTTAAAAAGAACTATGGAAGTTAAAATGTTCAGCAACTGCATCGATTTCAAATTGTTATTTGGAATGGTAGAGGGTTAAACTAGGTGAATTTTTTACAAAACTGATGTTTTTTTAGTTATTTTATCAAAGTTACGTAGGTAATTAATTTATTGTATGGTATAAAACATACATATTTTAATTGTTTTGACTTTAGGCTAATGATAACTAATATAATTCCGAATGTATGTGGGAATCTTCGAATAAATAACATGTGAAAAATCGATTGGATAGGTTGGTGAATCGACATATCAAGGATGAAGTTATGGTACATAGTTCCTTATAATTTGCCTACCAAGCAGGAAAATACATGGTGCTACATCGACTCCTTAAAAGAGTCGAAAACGTACTGCTTTAGATACCTTTATCGACATCGAGGGGGCGTAGAACAACACATCCCATGATTCAATATAGAATGCTCTTCAACGACGAGGCTCTGAACAGTGGTCGGCTGGATCGGAGCAATGTTAACTCAATGATTAATATATGTTGAGCTTAACACTGTAACTGTAAAAGCACTGTCAAGTAAAGGCTGTCTGCAGGGGAGTGTTGGCTCACCCTTACTGTGGATCCTTGTAGGGGACAGCCTGTTAAATGAGCTAAACTGAGCTGGTTTATATACATAGGCTTATGCCGACCAGCTGGTTATCCTGGGTCTTGGTCGCGACGTCCGATACCTGGAGGAAACGACGATACAAGCTCTCCGGATTGTGGATGGTACCAGAAGGAGTAACTAGAAATAAATTTGTGCAAGACCGAGGGTGCAGTTTTTACAAAAAAAAAAAGAGAAAAATGGGGAGTCTACCCACACCTATGCTGTCGAGAAGGGCCCTTAAATATACGGGAACTGTTACATACCTGGGAGTAATCCTAGACTTACGACTGAGCGAGAATAATCATATTGAGGCTCGACCCAAGGAGGCGATATGTATTTTCTGAGATTGTTAGCAAGCCTTTGCGTGCACTTGGTGTCTGACACGGAAAGTGTTTTACTTACATATACAATATTAATTTATCCTATAATTTTGTACTGCGCTATTGTATGGTACCGTTTTCAAGTTCAAAAATCAAAGATTGGCATACCTAAGAATGATGGGTACGATGAGGACTGCCCCCACTAGGGTGTTGGAGGTTCTAATGAATTTCCTTTTTCCTTATTTATTCATAGAAAATGAGGCCATGAAGGCAGTTGATTGCCTTAGCTCTCTGAAACATCTCAAAGGATGAAGAAGAGACTACTCACATAGCTGAGGGAGCGTTGTGGAAAGATGCCCATCACTTCCTATAAAAACAGATTTCATGGCGCCGTTTTTAAAACCAAGCCATTGAGATACTTTTATCGAACGGAAAAGATTGCAAAGAAGAGCAAACTCTGCTCAAAAATGGATGCCAGTAGTTTATAGACGGATCTTGACAGGATGAAACAGCCTGAGCTAGAATGTCTAGTAGAAGCACTGGAATAAGAGATGTTTTCTCTCTGGAACAGCACATAATGGTCTTTTAAGCAGATATTTAAGCTATTTTGCAATGTAGTCTCCTCTGTGAGAGGGACATAAACAAAAATACGACCATTAACATATACTTGGACAGTACGGCTACAATATTGACTTTGGAGTCCAACGTAGTAGCTCCATCACTGGTGTCTGAATGCTACTTGATGAACTAACAAAGAGCGGCTACATAATCAGACTCATATGTGTTGTGGATCACTTGGGTATACACGGAAATACGGAATCAGACTATTTGGTAAAGATGGAGTCCATGATTGAGCCATACGGTCCTATTAGTGCTAGTAAGAGAGAACTGAAACTATTCCTGGAGAACAAATTTATTTAATGCTAAATGAAAGCCTCTGGAATGAGATGTACCGAGGAACATTTAATTGAACCTAATCCGCGGTTTACTAGAGAGCTTCCTTTCTCGAGGAGAAAATAACTATGGATCATGGGAGGACTGCTGACAAGACATTTTCACCTGCGAGGTTATCTTCAAAGGATTGGTGTTCCGTATGACCCGATATGCAAATGGTGCCTGGAAGAGAATGAAATTATTGGTCATGTTCTCAGAGAGTGCCTGGTACTCAACGGACTGACGTGAATAAATTTCGGGGATATAATAATATCAAGTGGAGCAGGCAGGATATGTCAAGTAACTAGGCTGCTTGGATTCGTAGAGGCGACAGACCTCGAATAACTTGCAGTCGTGATGGGATATAATGGACCTAAGTATGGAAGATCGGGTATCGAGTGGTCGTAACCATTCATTCATTCATCGGTGAACTTTATTCTTCATATGGAGATGAAGCATCTACAAAAATCATTTTATATCGCAGGTTTAGTGAATTAGTGTAAGAAAATATCAATGTTGTGCGTGAACCTGAACTAGCCTGGGCTTTAGTAACACCAGCATACACAATGTGACCGGTAAAGTCGGAATCATATGAGACTTTTTTTAACAGCTTTAATCAAAATTTGACTTTGGCATCAATTTCTGCTTCGATCGAAATGAAAATTAACCAAATAAAATTTTTATAAAAAAAATTGAACCGACTTCTAAAAGTGCGCTAAAAAGTTAAAAATAACTATAAATTTCTATATGAAATTGAAATTTTTGAAGTCGGCGCCAAACTAATATCTGATAAAATAGGATTCCATAAACAGATTAACAATACTTTATTTGTAATTGCTTTCTTACCATAATTTGTATACATTAGTAGTTATTTATTTTATTTAGAAATAACTTCGCCGATTTCAAAAATTTCAATTTCATATAAAAAATTTTTTAACTTTATAGCGCACTTTTAGAAGTCGGTTCAATTTTTTTTATAAAAATTTAATTTTTTGATTTTTAGTTTTGAGTTCATTATGATATCCATAAATTATTTGAACTAAGTACTAATCGAGATTAGTGTACCTCGCAATGACTCCAAGGTGGCAAAAAAGTATCCATTTTATCCAAAGTTGTAATTACCCTAAAATGAACTACTAAAAGTTCTTTGATTCTTAGAGTTTTACAAAAATATAGGTCATAAAACCTTCCAATATCGATATTTAAAGAACTTGAGATGTAAATTTCTTAGCTCGATATATTTTATAGTGCATATTGAGTTTGTACACTCTCCAAGAACCCCGCAAAATCGGAAAACTTAAAATTTTCACTTCCTCACTCCCTTGTCAACCTAATATTGTAAAAAATTAACTTCATATTCGTAATATACGACCCCGAAAACACCCTAATACCAAATATAATAAAATGCGAATAAGGTAAAATTTTCAACTCACTATATTGGATGATCCGTCATATTGAATTTCAAAAAAATAATTTTAACGTCTTAATGTAATCTAAATCTAAACCCTTCAAAGCCCCTAGATAAAATCCAGAAATTCAAAATTTCTAGACCGTCATATTGCCTCTGACATATTAGATTTTCTTAAAATAATTTTATATTCGCTATTTATATCCTTAAAAACGATTCAGTCCTACATTTGAACAAAATCAAAAAATGTTAGATTTTTAGTCCGCCATACTGAATCCTGAAAAAAAAATACTATTAAATTCGTAACTTACATCCTCAAACATCCCCTATATCAGTTTTGGAGAAAATCGAAACGTAAAATTTTTAGGATGCCATGTTGAATCCGCCAGATTGAGTTCTTCAAAAAATATTTCAAATTCGTAATTAACGCTAGCAAAAATCCCCCAATACTGATTTGAGACAAAGTCGACAGATGTAGAACCTTTAATCTACCATCTTGGATCCGCCATATTTACTTTTTTTTAGATAATGTCAGATTCGTAATGTGCGATTCCAAAAACTCCCCCATATCAATTTTGGAAAAAGTCAGACAAAATTTATTTTTTATTTCCCATATTGGATACGCCATATTGAATTTTTTTAAAAATAATTTCAGATTCGTTATGTACGACCCCAAAAACTCCCCTATGCCAATTTTGGAGAAAATCGAACAAAATTGATGTTTTTGTCTGCCATATTGAATTCTTTAAAAATAATTTTAGATTCGTCATATGCGACCCCGAAAACTCCCCCATACCAATTTTTAAGAAAATCGGACAAAATTTATGTTTTCGTCTGCCATATTGGATCCGCCGTATTGAATCTTTTAAAAATGATTTTAGATTCGTTATGTGCTACCCCGAAAACTCCCCCACACCAATTTTGGAGAAAATCGGACAAAATCAAATTTTATTGTCCGCCATACTGGATTCGCCATATTGAATTTTTTTAAAATAATTTTAGATTCGTTGGGTACAACCACGAAAATTTCCCCATACCAATTTTGGAGAGAATCCGTCAAAATTAATTTTTTTGGCCGCCATATTATCAGCGCCATCTTGGATTTTACTACACCAATTTCATCCAAAAAAATATGGAACCACCGCAGCAACTTCCTGAATATCGACGTCGCCGTTCCGGAGTAATCGGTGTACATACATAAAAAAACATATATATTTGACGAATTGAGAACCTCCTTCTTTTAGAAGTCGGTTAAAAAATAATAGTCATGTGATTAGCATTATCTGTCAAATTTTAATTTTTTTTGCAAAAAAATTCAAAAGTGGGGTTATATATCAAAATGTCGAAAAAAGTTATTAGAAAAAGTTTTTCTAAATGCAATTTTTAGCCCATATGCATTTAGGCTGTATAACATAATTTCGATTTTTTGCCCAGTTTTTGTAAATTGCACCACTGTTGCAAAATAAGACTCAACGCAATCTACATAAGACTGTTTAGTTTTGACAGCGCTTCATTTCAGACATATTTTGTTTAAAGTAGCGCCATATTAAATGTGTTTCTCTACAAAATCCAAATAGGGCTATTAAAATTTGGTCATAGGTGATGCAAAGTTTATTTGTTTTTGACCCTGTATAAGGTAACATCATAAAATAACTATTTTTGAAAACGTAATTTCTGTCTAAAAGTAATTAAGACAAACAAATACAGTGTCATCAGTGTCTGCATTAGGTGGAAAATAAATTTTCATTTAACTTTACGTAAAGTATATCTGCTTTCAACGATTTAATTTAAAACTCCATTATTAAAATTTGTTATGAAGCTATGTCATTAAAAAAGTTAAAATAGTCTTTTGATATTTAAGTGAAGCTTCCAAAAAATTAATTAGTATTATACCGAACGATGATGCATCAAATAAGTTTGCCGTAAAACAAATGCTAAAAAAATCATCAAGCCCTTGCTTTAATAATGACACTCAAATCGCTTTCTGTTTGTCATAATGACTTTTAATTAAAACTAAATGTTAAATTTAAAAAAATGTTAATAGCAGGAAAAATTGAAATTGTGTTGATATGTGGTGAACACACAAATCATCAGAAACGGTCTTTATTCCATTGATAAAAATGACATATCAGCTTTATTTCGATTGCAATATTGGGGATCAAGACAAATATCTACTGTCTGAGAAACTGGTTAAATAGTACAAAACGATCTATGCGGTTTGCTGTCCCAATGATCTGAAGAGAGTCTTCAAATCATGTTAATGATTGATATTTCTACATCATATCTCGTATTGGGCAAGGCACAAGTATATCCAAGAGTTAGTTATCAACTATCCAAATATACCATCTGCTATGAGACCTGTGCCGCATAATGACGACTTCCTATTCCAGAATTCCCAGAAACATTCACTTACGAATCAGATAATAATGATACGATTTCTCAACAAGAAGATATGCCATCAAGAGATCCCGATTTTACACCCGCACGTTATATCGTCAATCGCACAAAATAACTCAATCAAAATTAAACGGTCTTGTGAGAGACTTAGAACTTCCAAAAAGTAAAGCGGAATTACTAGAATCGAGATTGATGCAGTGGAACTTATTAGATGATTATGTTTCAATATGTGTTTTTCGTAAACGCCATAAAGGCCGCACCAATTTCTAACAAGAAAAAGAACTTAGTTTTCTGCAAAAACATTGGCGGTTTATCGACGGCTTTAAATATAAACTACAAGCCAGACGAATGAAGATTGTTTATTGACAATTCAACATTGAGTTTAAAAGCAGTACTATGCATATGGGAAATATTTTACCGTCTATTCCTGTTGGATATGCAATTCGCATAAAAGAATCATACGACAATATGAAGTACCTATTGACAAGTATAAAATACGACGAGCACGAATGACAGATCTGTGGCTACTTAAAAGTGATTGCACTTTTACTTGGATTGCACCAAGTGTTTCTGTTCTTTGTGTGAATGGGACAATAGGATAAAGTTACTTCATTACAAAAGAAAAAACTGGTCCGTTCGACAATCATTAGAGCCAGGTGAAAAGAATGTCCAACATATGCCATTGGTAGACCCCAAAAAGATTTTGTTGCTACCACTGCATATCAAATTATGGCTAATGAAAAAGTTGTTAAGGCATTGAATACAGATGGCCCAACTTTTCAGTATCTGCGTCAGAAATTCCCAAGGCTAAGTGAAGTAAAAATTTAAGTATATGTTTTTCTTGGGCCATAGATTCGCAATGTTCTGAAAGACAAAGATTTTGATAGCACGGTATCAGTGAAAAAAATGTTTGGAATGTCATTCGCCTCGTAGTCACTAATTTCTTCGGAAATAACAAAGCAGACAATTACATTACTCTTGTTGAAAATATGCTGTCATCGTATCAAAAAATTGGTTGCAATATGTCTCTAAAGATCCATTTCCTACTCACATTTTGTTTTTTTTTCCTGACAACTGCGGAGCTGTAAGTGATAAGCACGTAAATGCTTCCATCAGGATGGAGAAAAGGTACCAGAGAAAGTAGAATACTTCCAGGCTTTCCGACTACTGTTGGACTCTTGTTAGGGACGCTCCAGAAACAATTCACAAAAGAAAAGCAAAAGACAGGATATTTAGTATCTCTATAAGTGTAAAAATATGTATTTTTTATTATTTCGTTAAAAAAAAAAATGTTTTTGAAAATTGCAACGAAGTTTTTAATTTCGTTGTCATTTTTGTGTTCAGCGCCCCAGAATTAACCAAAAAATGCGCTTTTCATATATGATACAACAAATAAACTAAAATTTGTTGCGTAGCGGTTGCTTGAAGCGACACATACTAGGAATAGTTTCTTTGAATAAAAGATGTCAAGAAAAAAAAATTTTCATTTTAAAATACTCAGGCATAAAAATGTTATAAAGCTTTATATGTGGGCAAAATATTGCTGGTGACGTCCTCTGTAATGCACATCGAAACTGTAATTAGACCGTAATTTCTCATCCTAAAATGCTCCAAAAGATCTTTAGTACAAATCGAAGTATTAAACGTAGCATCAGGTTTTTTAGCTAAATATAGCGTAAATTTGACAAATGTTTGTATTTTATTCATTGTTGAATCGAACTAATATTAAAATAAATATTTACAAAAAGTTTAAAAATTTTATAATTCTGACACCTGTATTTCGGAAGTTCTAAACTTTTGGATTATTAAGAGAACCATATCAAACTAACCTCATTCGTTTTGATCATTTTTGGATATGTTGTAGTACTTGAAAAAATAATAGATACGTATTCTTTTTTATGGGCTTACATCTACTTTTAAAGCGTGAAATTCAAACTCAAAATCAACCCTTAAAACTCATTTTTTCAATATATCTAAACATCTGATGAATAAAATGAAGTGGAAAACTTTGTCATAAAAAGTCCAAATGTGAGGTTCCAACCCCTATTTTATATTTAAAAAAACTAAATTTTTTATGAATATTTTTTTATAAATTTCGGGAATGAATTCAAAAGTATTAAAAAAAGCATTTTGTTAACAATATCGATTACTAGTGTCGGCGTTTTCGAGATTTTTCAAATAACCACCTCTAAATACCGTTAACAACCCCTTACAATAATGGACCACATATAAATGGTAATTTTTTTTTTCTTCTTAACAGTCATCCAAAGTGTAAAGCGAATGTAATTTATAACAAATGCAAATATATTACATTTTTTTATAATAATAGCAAAAGGATAAAAAAGTAACCCCCAAAAGTAAATACCTAATGTAACATAAGGTCTAATTAAAATTTTTTATTAAAACAAAATATAAAATAAGTCCTGTATGATTTAATATGGAGAAAACTTTTTTTAACATATTAATATTTACTTGTAAGAGGTGAAACCCAATCCCCAAAGTTGCTTTACAATTTACTTGTGTATTTTTTTCTATTAAACACGAATCTGCTGTCAGAAATAGGGATTATAGTGTTTATTTTTAAGATATCATTAAAAAAAACAGTCATTTTTGACCCAAATTTCTTACGGAAAAACGAGTAGTCTGTATTATATCTTTCTTATGTATTTTTTTTTCGCTTAATAAGAATCTGCTGTCAGAAATAGGTGTTCTGGGATTTCTTTTTAAGATATCACTTTAAAACCCTGAAAAAATCGAGATTAACACAGATTCCTCAAATAAAATTACACAGGACATCAAAACTTGTCTGATTTACAAACCCACAGATCCCAAACCCATAAATCCACAAATTCCAAAGCCACAAACCCAAACCCACAATCCCCAAACCCACAAACCTTGGGGCCAGAAATCCCAAACCCTCAATCCCCAAACACACAATCCCCAAACCCGCAATCTACAAACCCGCTAACCCCAAACTCACAAACCCATAAATCCACAAATTCCAAAACCTAGAGCCCAAACCCCGATCCCATAATTCCCAAACCCACAAATCTTAAACCTACAAACTCAGAAACCCGTAAATCCCTATTCCATAAACCTCTAACCCACCAATTCCAAACCCATACACCTCAAATCATAATTTGAAAGTAATAGATTTGAATTCAGGGACTTTAGGGTTTGAGAATTTGGGACTTACAGGTTCGGGGTTTGGGGAGTGTAAATATGAGGTTCGTGAGATTGGAGCTTATGGCTTGAGGTCTGAAGTTTGTGGGTTTGTAAATCATTCAACTTTTGTATGCCTGTGTAATTTTCTGTGAAGGCTCTTGGTTAAATGTCGATTTTTTCATGGTCTTTAAATGATATCTTAAAAATAGTCCCGATTACCGCTATTTCTGACAGCAGATTCATGTTCAGCGGAAAAAAATACGTAAAAAAAGTATAAGCAAACTCCTAGCACCGACAACTTTTTTATTTTGTGGGCATGCGTAATTAGACCTCATGTTACATTAGGTATTTACTTTTGGGGTGACTTTTTTCACCTCTTTTGATACTACTATTGCAAAAAATTTGTAATATATTTACACTTATTATAAATCAGTTTACATATGGAATGATTCTTAAGAAAAAAAAATGTTACCACTTACATGGGGTTCATCACTGCAAAGGATAGTTTACGGTATTTAAGAGTGGTGATTTGAAAAATTTCGAAACACGCCAACACTAATAATCGATTTTGTTAACAAAAATGCTTTTCAATCCCCGATATTTGTAAAAAAATAATCATAAAAAATGTAGCTTTCTTAAAATATAAAATAGGGGTTGCAACCCCTTTGGTTATAAAAATATCTCATATTTGCCACTTGACTTCGACGAATATTTTTCACGTGATTTTATTTTAAAATATTCAATAGATGCTGAGATATATTGAAAAGTAGAATTTTAAGTGTCGATTTTGGGGATGAATTTCACCCCTTAAAAGTGAATGTCAGCCATTAAAAAAAATAGTTGTCTATTATTTTTTCAAGTATTACAATATATCCAAAAATGATCAAAATCGGTGAGAGTAGTGAACATAACCCGATTCGCTCGATCCCCCCACTCCTCGACCTTGACCTTGACCTTGCTTCACCCCTCTTTGGCCCCGCCCACATGTCCTTGTCATTGACCTTGAAAGTGCACGTGTGCTTTGGCCTTGGCCTTGTGTTCAAGGTTGTGTGTGTGACCTTGACCTTGACCTTGGTCGAGACGACCTTGACTTTGTTGAAGGTCATCTTGGGTGTGTGACCTTGAAGTAGTTATTTGTGCATTGTAATAGTGTGGGATGATCTTGAAATGATTTTGACCTTGCAAATTGTTCTATAAATTGTGTGAGTCTACTTGCATTCATTCAGTGTGAAATGTCAGATACGGAACTATCTAAAGAAAAAATTATAGAGCAAGTCGGCAGAGTAATTTGTTTATATCAGAGTAATTTAAAAAGTTTGTGTGATTTTGAAGAGAAGGATCTAGCATTTTTTCCTCTCGAATATTTAAAAACTTGCGTTGATACGCTGAGTTTACGGCAAATTTGGGATAAGCTGCCAGCGTCATATCGGTGTAACAAGGAACTACAGTTAAGCTTACCCTGTTACATTCACTATGAACAAATATATCATCATCATATAGATGGGCCACCACCAGCAATAAAAAAGTGTCGTGAATGTAAAAATGAGTGAATAATATGAATAGTGCTTTGCAAGAGACAGTAAAAAAATTGGGCGATGAATTCACTGAAACGGCTAATAATTATTTCAATGATGCAATGAAAAGTTGAGCAGAATGGGCGTCGCGCTATTGTGATTTGGCTTATGAATATGAAAAGGCTGCGAATGCATGTCGTAAATATTGCAGCAAAACAATAAATTTACAGGACTTTGTTCGTGAGATAAAAAAGTTGGGGTTTAGTGACTGTTTGGAAAAACTGATTAGGTTCATTGCAGATCCGGTTGTGTTAGATGAAATTAGAGTGTAGGACTTAAGTTTAACGTAGTAGTAGTTAATATGGAAAGTTTAGTGCGAGAAATGTACGAGGAATTTCTAATTTCTGCAGCCTGTTCGGAATTTTACGCATATGAAATGCAAGATTCGGAGGCTCAGGACTTTAGTGTATTTTTTAAGTATATGGACCATGCCGAAGTGTGTCTTTTAGCTAGTATAGTTTGTAAGAATTTTCTAAGAGATAAAAACAAACAATTATTATTGAACAAATTAAGGAAATTAGGTTTAGGTGATAATGTTAAACGCATAGAAGAATGGCAGAAAAAAATCAATGAATAAAGTACATAAAATGTAGTTATTTGTTTCATTATATTTTGTCCTTGAAGTTATCCTTATACCAATTTAAATGTGTGACGTCATTTGACCTTGAATACTCCTCCCACTATTTCTATCGTTAAGCTACCCCCACCATTGTTACAATTCGACCTTGAAACCCCGCTATAAAGGTTCGTGGGAGAAGAAGTGACTTCAAACAGTCGCAGATATCAGTGGCATAAACATCAAATATTGTGTTCGTGTAGTGTTCTGAAAGTGCTTTTATATTCACGGTAATTTTTGGATTTATATACCATTTTTTTCAATAATGAGTATTGCAAAAGAAACTCTAGATGAAATTAATGAAATGTTTAGCAAAGATTTCGAGGTTTTAGAGAAAAAAAAGGTTACCGAAATGATTGTAGGCAAAGTGTATAAAATTGTAAAGATGGTTTCAATGACTACACGATTTGGTAAAACTCTTTTAGTGGCTTTACACGATGACGGTGATAATAGCACATTTGAGACTTTTTTACCAAAACGTGTGGCCGAAACACTATCTGACGATATTGTAGATATTATGAGTAAAACTAAAGATAAATACACTCTAACTTATTTGGGGCAGGGCACTAGAGTTTTTGGAAACAATACTCGAACATTATTACGTTTTGGCTCATTGGAGTAAATTGTATGTAAATTGTTTGAAAAAAAGGATGTAATTAAATTTAAAATATAGTTGCACATATCAGAATACTTACGCGTGTTCATTATTTCTGTTAAAGATGTCTGCTGATGCGACGACGACGACGACGACCGCCAACGAATGTGTAGATAGATACATATTTTGGTTGGGGAGAGAATTAAGAAATAGGGCTCACGATATGTTAGATAGCGTAAATGATTGGTCGCATATTGATGTAACCAAAGATCAATATAAGAACGAGATCAGGGATACAATCAATTTTATGGCTGGGGCACACTTGTGCGACAAATTTTTATATGGTTCCATAGACATGGATACATTTTGTGCTGAAATGGTTGAAGAAGAATTAAAAGAATACCTCGTCAATATTCCACATTTACCAGGTGAGCTTGCTGCAAAATATGAATTGGTTTCTGCAACAGCAACAGCCCAAGACGTTGACGATCGAAATAGTGTCGGATGGGATAGAATTTTGAGCAACGAAAACGAAGACATGGAAAATTAATTTTTTATAATTTTTGTATTTGTGCAATTAAATAACTGTAAATAAATATCTCTTACAATCACAGTTTTATTTTATTTCTTTTATAAACATACCAACCCAGTAGATCATAGTCAGTGTTTCTTTTTCTCAGCTGAAATATTTAATATAAGTAGGGCAAATAAAAATAAAATAGTTTAGTAAAGATTGAAAATGAGTCGAGGAAACAACACAATTGATAAATTTGGTCGTCAGAAATATAATGAAAAATATCATATATTATCTGGGCCACAAGGGATTGGTTTTAAACTTACAGCGGATGGGCAGTATGATATGGGTGGAAAAATCATAACCAACTTAGGCGAACCTAAAGATGATGACGATGCTGTGACAAAACACTTTGTTAATAGAAAGTTTTACAATTTTGCAGTTGTAATATGTGACATATTTAACAAGGATGTCCTCCCCATGATATACAAAAATAATAGTGAGCTTAAAACAAAAATTGAAGTTATGCAGAAAATACTCTATCATCAGCCTTTAAATGACTCATTAAGCGCACTGTCGTACGACTCAACTTCAAAAAAAATCTAAAAAAAGCAGGTTAAAGAATAGGAGAACGCACTCCGAGTGGCATAGCCTTGAAGATAACGTCGTAGTCGTCGGTGAATTGGACCTTCCCTCCAAGAATATTGAAATGTTATTTATGTGTATGATGTTTTATTGTCATTGTTTTTAATAATGAAGATTGAAATAAAAAACTTTATTTTACAATATATTGTTTATTTATTTTACATTTTAAATAAAAAATATAGTCATACAATATGTTATTTAAACAATATTAGCTTTATCTATCCAAGAGTTGAAGTGGTTGGGAAATCCTAGCCATTTGACAAATAATTGTTCGATGTGATTTTTCTTGCGTTGTCTAAGGACCTTTTCTACTAGATAAACGTCAGGACTGCTTGTTTTTTGTAGTTCTGATTCGTAAAAACACCCTCTTATAGGCTGACCTTCTAACGATTCCAACAAGTAAGTAGGTGGATTTGTAACGCTAACTTTTACAACTTTAAACAATTCGGTTGACCAAGAGGGCGTATATCCTTTCTCGAATAAGCTTTTGTACTTGCTAATACGCACAATGTCACCCATGGAAAACTTAAATTTTTTAGGTACAATTTTTAAATAATCATATGCTTTAATATGTGTTTTTTCTTGCACGTCTGCAGGCTTCATTCCAATGGTGCGATGTTTCGAATGGTTATAGGTTTTTGTTACTGCCGATAATATATGTATCCATTTGTAAGATCCTCTTGTCGAGAATTGTTTATATAAATTATTTTTTAAAGTTCTTATCACTCGCTCAACAATTGCAGCTTTCTTTGTGCTGTAAGTGGAATAATGATTTATATTATATTTTTTCATCAGGGCTTGAAAGTTTGTATTATAGAACTCCTTTCCTTGATCACTTTGCAGATTTGTTGGTGTATATGATGCCTCTTCAATGATGCTTTTCATCGCATTAGTAACTTCTATACCAGTCTTGTTTTTTATGGCTTTGGTATAGACAAATTTCGAGTAACAATTTATACAGACCAAAATATAACGATAACCATCGTTTTCATCAGCATACTGTTGCATTTCAGCCAAATCAATTTGCCACAAATCTCTGTATCCTTTTATTATCGTGCGCCGTCTTACAAAATTTTTTCTAGCCGTTCTATGTAGTTCATTAACAATCTTGATTTTTTCTAGACTGGGCTCCATATTATTAGTAATACTAAAGGTTTCAGATCGAAGGAAGAACTGAATAATATCATTAAATATTGAGCTTAATATATTATATCTTCTTCTCGTAATTCCTCTATGATTGACATAATTTCATTTTCGTGTCCAGTGTGACCGGCCATTTTGGAACTCCACAACAAACGTAAACGATCCACCAACTCTTTAGCTTTGTTCCAGTAGACATATTGAAATTTTTTCGAAGATAATTTCTTTTTTGTGGGTAACTGTAGTTTTTCCGAGAGATTTTTTCTTGTAATAGTACCACCTAATTTTGTGCCCATTATCAGAGGTTTAATAATTCGTAAATATTTGTTCCATCTGGTCTCCCGTAAACCATCACTTTTTTTAAAATTGTTGTAGACAGCACTCGTTGTTTCCAAAATTTCCTTGTACGTTGAAAGTACATTATCACTTAATTGTTGTTGTTCCTTGCCTACACTTGGGGGTGTTTTAAGAAATAACAAATCATAAAGTGCCGGTGATCCACCATATTCTGCAATATTTTTCCCTTTTTTGTATAAGACAATATTTCCATTTCGAAAACGCACCTCTAAATTACCAATAAAATTTTTGTTATGATCTGTTTTTGAACCAAAACGTACACCATATACAGTATCGTATAGAGATGGTTTCGAACGTAATCCTTTCAGGTGTGCGTTTAAAGTATCGGAAGTTGTGGTGTCAGCGGATGCGAGAGATGTATTAGTTGATGTCGAGGGTGTATCAAACACCGATTGGCTAATATCTTCTTTTGAAATGCGATGCTGCTGCTGCTGCTGAATAGGTGTGGAGGTTTGAAAGGAATGTGTAGGTTGGGGAAAACCTGATATTTGAGTCGACTGCACTGATGAACTGAGACTATGTGGCTTTGTAGCTGGATAATGTTGTTGCTGTTGTTGTTGTTGTTGTTGATGTTGTTGTTGCTGCTGCTGCTGACGTTGCTTAACCACATCAGATATAGTTGTCAACGGCTTAGAAATGGGTTCGTAAAACTTTTCCAATTCCACAACATTAAACTCTTTAGCCGCTTTAATTTGTTTAAATTTTTTTCTGACGGCATTGGTAGCTTCCACTAGTTTACGTTTTAAGTCGATCGCGTTATTCATGATGTTAACAAAGGACGTTTCAACAATCAAATGAGCGTTTTCTCTTATTATTACAGTAATATATAGCTATCAAATCCTTTGCGGTATCTTCCCGATTTCACATCACTGTCTTTATCAATTACTAAAAATCCATACTTATTATCCCAACATTTTGAGCACATTTCTTGAAATTGAGTAAAAGTTAGATCCGGTGAAACGTGGTCGGAAAATATGTGTTTCATATTCAACTCATCTTGTTTAAACATAATAATAAAATTGGCGTTGTCTCGCACAAGCTGTTTAGGCACTCGCGAATATGTTTGCGCTAGGTAAAAGGAGTCGATATTTTTATGACGTCCCATGCTAAAGTACGATCTTATAACATCTTGTTTTTCACATATAACATCATCAAAGATAAATATAGAGTTTGGTTTTGCATCGGACGGTTCCACAATATTACTGGAATCACTAAAGGCATAGTAGCCTAAACCTTTGATGGGCGCTAAAATTTTCCTTAAATACTCATATTTCGGTTGATACAGAGATTTCGAGTAAATATAGACATTTTCGAAACGTAGCCCAAGGGGGTGTGTAAGCAGCGAAATCATGACATTAGTTTTTCCACAATTGGATGGACCAATTAACAGGCCGCGAATAGAGGAAGGAAGTAGAGGACCGTGTCTCTTCATTATCTTCTTTTCAAATCCAAGTCCGACTTTTTCATCGAGATTGTCAATAGGAAGTTTTTGTTTAAGATCGATAACGCGCATCTTAGGAAAATTTGATATTTTATAGGCAATTTTTCACAAAAACTGTCATTCAGATGCCGAGCGTCAAACGAAGTGGACGGTTTCACGTTTCCAACAAAACTGGATACGGTATTGTGAATTCGTTAATAAATAAATTACCATTCGAGGTACACATTCCTGGTTATCAATATTGCGGACCCGGAACAAAAGTAATAAAACGTGTAACAAGAGGTGATCCAGGCATTAATCCTTTGGATGCCGCATGCAAAAAACACGATTTAGCCTATTTACATAATAAAGACAACATAAGTGCGAGACATCGAGCGGATTACGAGCTCGAACAAAGTGCTTGGAATAGAGTAAAATCGAAAGATTCCAGTTTAGGTGAAAAAACAGCAGCTTGGTTAGTTACAAACATTATGAAAGGAAAACAACGTTTTGGTATGGGTGTACCATCATCATTATCAACAAAAAAAACATCTAGTAAAGGCACGCGTCATACAAAAAGGAAAGGTGTTAATAAAAATCGACATGTTCGGAAAGCCAGTTTCGAAACAGCTATTCGACAAGCAGTTCGAAGGGAATTATTAAAAGCCGGAAGTAAAAATGTGTTGGAAAAAAATATCATGAATGCATCTAAAATAGCTCTGTCGGCAGCACGTAGATCGGTAAAAGCGGCAGGTGGCAAAAGGAAGGTTCGTACACCGAGAATAATACCGATTCCTAAAACTGGTGGAATATTACCATTAATACCAATTTTTGCCGGGTTATCAGCTTTGGGTTCATTAGCCGGTGGGGCAGCGGGAATTGTGCGCGCCATAAAAGCAGTAAAAAAAAGCAGCGAAGATAAAACCGGTGCCGGCCTGTATTTAAAATCGAAAGGAAATGGTTTGTTTCTAAAGCCATATCGTAAAGGTATGGGATTATTTTTAAATCGTAGATCAAAAAACTAATTGAATCCCTACCTCGAAGACCACTATCTAACATCGATATAGAAAAATATGCCAAAAAGAAAAGAATAGGACACTTTCGAGGCGTTTATATGAGGGATTTATTACCTAGACAAGGTCCTCGACGTTACGAAGCAGCAATAGTGAATTTGGATAGTACGCGTGGTGCAGGGACTCATTGGGTAGCTTATAGAAAAAATAATTCTAAAGTAACATATTATGACAGCTTCGGCGATTTACCCCCACCGATCGAATTGGTACGATATCTACAAACGGGATCGGAACCATCAAAAATTATTTACTATACATACGATCGTCAGCAGGATTTTGGAACAGTCTGGTGTGGACATTTGTGCTTAAAGTTTCTTGTCGAATCATCAGCGTAAAAGATGTCATCATCATCATCGTCACCATTAACACCGCAAATGGATCGCAATAACTATACTAAAATGTTGCAATCACTGAAAGCATTTCATCTAGCCGGTGGATTAAGGAAAATGACCGTGAAACAGTTAGAAAACATGCCCAAGGAAGTAATGATTGCATTAGCCCCAAATGAAATTCCATTCGTTTGGGAAAAGTTGCCGGAGCACCTTAAAAGCGATATCGATATATTAAAATATCAGTGCGGTTGCAAACATTATTTCAGCAGCAGCAGCAATTTAAACGAAGTTATGACTGATGAGGATCTTACGGCTAGAAAAATATTTTGTTGTTATTGCAAAATCAGCGATGTGCACATAAAAGCAGAAAATAGCATAAAAACATCACTATCTAATGCAGTGAGAAAAGGTGTGAAGATGAATCTTTTTAAATGTTGCCGCTAAGAATAAAACCGAGATGTGTGATGTTTTAATGGTTAGTCATGTCTTATACGTTCACACTAACAGGACACTCGAGCGTCTTAAGCGCCGATTTTTATCCACCAGTCGAATTAAATAGAGAAAACAAATATGGTCTGGCATTGCTGGGATTTTACACATACAATTCAATTTTTAATGTGGACGAAAGCAACAATAAGTTTGCCTACATGAAGGAGGGTTACACCACCGAGCCGATACAATTGCAGATTCCACCTGGGGCCTATGAAATAGATGAGATAGGTAAAGCTATGTCGGAGGCTTTGAGGATTTCAACTGAAGAAAAGAACGATGGAATCTTTTACTTGGTCGCTAATAATAATACGCTGAAATGTGAACTGAAATCCCAATATACTATAGATTTCCGGGGAGAGGCGAGTAACGGTAAAATGTTAGGATTTAATCATACAGTGTTAAAAAGAGACAAAAAGCACGAATCAACCGAGATGGTGGAAATAATGAAAGTACGCATCATACGCGTAGATTGTAATATAATTTCCGGAGCATATATGAATTCGGTGGAAGGTCATACCTTGTTCGAATTCGATATCGACGTGGAGCCCGGTTACAAAATCAGTAAAGAACCACAAAATAATATTTATATGCCGTTAATGCCGGCAGGACGTCAGTTTATCGACAACATTACTCTTCGCATCTTGGACGATAGCGGTGATCTAATCAATTTTCAAGGCGAGAAAATAATCGTGAAATTGGAACTGAAGAAACTTTCATAGAAATGGGTTTTTGCTTCAATCGTCAATTGTGTGTGCTGTCGACTAAGATGGGGGAACCGCCGAAACATAATAAAAGTAAAAGAAGAGTTAACGTCAAGGTTAGTCGTCGTCCAGACGTTAGATCACAAACATCTCAACAGTTATCTGCGAAAGACTATAAATTTTTAAAATCAATCGGTCTTAAAGTGCGAAAATGATTTCCACCACCAGCGATAAAATAGAGGTTTTCTCCGAGCCCATCTTGGACAATTCCATTATTAGTCTAGAAGAGCATACGTATAAACCATACGGATCTCCATCATTCAACAATTCGGATGAAGTCCGTATCCCCATTAATTTTCAAGATATTATACTGGATATCGCCGAAAGTTACATATATATCGAAGGAAAATTTAAACCCATAGACGCAACGAAAAGATGTTTTTTATCAAATAATGCCCTCGCATTTTTGTTCGATGAAATTCGCTACGAGATGGGAGGTGAGCAGGTCGCCGTGGTTCGTAAACCTGGAGTTACGACGACATTAAAAACCATGGTTTCATTCGGAAGTTTGCAACAAAGATCTCTCATGACGTGCGGATGGGGTCTCGACGAAGCAAACCAAGATATCGTAGACACGGCAAGTAACGTATTCTTCGGGAAATTACCCTTAAAATATCTTATGGGATTCGCCGAAGATTACGCAAAAGGTGTTTTCAACGTAAAACAAGAGCTTATTATGATTATAGCTCGCACTTTTACAAATTGTTACGTCGGCGAAGTAGAGGCAGAAATTAGTATCGATAAAATCGAATGGAAAATTCGTCACATCATTCCAGACGACAAGCAAAAATTGAAAATACTGTCTCGCATTAATAAAGGAGGAAACAATGCCAGTATTCAAATGGCATATCGTAAATGGGATCTGTACGAATTACCAGCTTTAAGGCAAACATCTTCCGACGTGTGGGCCTTGAGAACGAGTACAAGTCTGGAAAGACCGCGCTATATAATCGTCGGGTTTCAAGACAGCAATAATTGCGACAAGAAAGAAAAAAACGCAACCCAGTTTACCCACGCCGACGTATGCGACATTAGACTGTATCTGAATTCAACCGTTTATCCATACGAAAGATGGAATTTAGATTTCGCCAAGAAACTGTACGCAGCAGCCTATTACAATTACGAAAACTTCCAAAGCAGCTACTACGGGCGCGAAATAAACGATCCGATGATAACGTTCGCGGAATATATGAAAAACCCCGTTTTTATTATCAATTGCAGTCATCAACCAGAGGCGATTAACTCATCGACAGTGGATGTAAAATTGGAGTTCCAAACGAGAAAGAATAAATTCCCCAAAGACACTAAAGTGTACGCATTAGTTATTCACGACTCATTTTTTAGTTATAATGTATTAAACGGTTCGGTGACCAATAAATCTATATTTTAATGTATCTATTATATGTAACACAAAATAATGTTCTTGAATCAATAAATTTGTAATGAGTGAAGTAGTAGTTTTATATTTATTTGAAACCCAACCAAAAAAAAAGCTGGCGGAAAAGCCCGCTCTTTAAGAAAAGAGTACGGGAATTTAGAAAATGGTGGTTTATTAAGTGAAAAAAAGAGCTTAAATAACACAAGAAAAAATTTTTAAGGCAAAATATGAAAACAACGATTTAGAAAATTTGTAGGAAAGTAACGGTTAGGAATAGGGAAAAAAGTTATGAGAAAAAATTATAGAGGAAATCGAGTACTATAAGCAAGCATTTTTCTCGATAGTAAAAACGTAAAAAAAAATTTTTTCAAAAAAAATTGAAAAATGGTGAATGCGCGCCAAAGTTGACGTTTTGGAGCAAAATGATATTAGGAAATTAGAAAGAGAATTTTTTTCTACATATGTTAGTACTTTTCAAAATTCGGAAAGATGAAATTTTAAGAAAAGGGTTATAATAAGTTAGTAATTTGGATTTTTTAAAGCGCTGTAGCTCGGGAACCGTTCAAGATAGAAAAAAAATAAAAGCACTTTGATAGCCCAAAATTTTGAGGAGATTGCGATGGTGTAAAAAAAATTATAATTTTTTTTTTTGAAAATGCTGAATACGCGCTAAAGTTGAAGATTTAGAGAAAAACGGTATTGGGAAATTAAAGAGAGAATTTTTTTCTACATATTGTAGTATTTTTGAAAATTCGAAAAAATGAAATTTGAAAAAAAGGGTTATAGAAAGTTAGTAATTTGAATTCTTTAAAGCGCTGTAGCTCGGGAACCGTTCAAGATAGAGAAAAAATAAAAGCACTTTAATTACCTAGAATTTTGAGTAGAATACAATGGTGAAAAAAAAATTTGGAAAATCTTAAAAATGACAAAAAATTTAGATGAAAAAATTGAAATTCTTGAGTTAGGAGGCTAGGGCCGCCGAACGGGAGTATGTGGAAGTTGTAGGGGAGGTTTTTTTTTTTTTTTTTCTTTTTTTTAAGATATACCAAAAAGGATCATTGGCATTGTCAGGCCATTCGTGCCCGGCAAAATATGCAAGTGTGAGGAGTGCGGGGGTACCGCACCAGGAGCGGCACCTTCGGCACCGCCTGCAACGCCGACACCACCAGCGACGACGACGGTGCCGCCAATGAGAAGACCAAGGGCTGCACCTAGGTCGGTGTTAATATCGTTGGGTATTACTCCACGGTAGGCACCCCACCCTCCCCCCAGGCCCTTTTAGGGCCACAAAAACGGTCCTTTTCAGGACCACATTATATTTTGATCGTAGTTTAGTAATCGTCACTTATGGGGCGAGATATTCGTTTAACGACGATTTGTCTCGTAGCTTAAGTGCCAAGTTATATGCTTGAGAACCTATGAAAATGTTAACAGTTCAAACAAGGTTTCTATTATTTTTTTTTGTAATGTATTCTTCACAAAATATTAAGAATAAGTCTTATTGTCTAAACAAATCTAATTCCTTATTTAAAGTTTTTGAAAAAATCAATAATTCTATAAGCTCTCACCAATACATAACATTTAGAATCCGTTGGTGGGGTGGGGGTAGTTCTATATATATGAGACTGGGCCAGTTACACAGTCATATATTCATCAACCCTCATACGATGAACATGGAGGAAGAAAGACCCGCCAGCCGAGGCTCATCCATCTTTAGTGATGACACCGTAGCCGACAACGTTGGAGACCTGCAAGTCTTCGACGACGACGACGAGGTGGATTTTGAAATTGACGTCCTACGTTGGGACGACTTGGATGAGCCGATTCCGCTAGTATATGACCATGATCCGGGTCTAGTGGAATTAGACGATGCGGGCGATTGGGTCTTACAAAGACTCGAAACTCCGTCGCCGCAGCCAGAGCCGGACTCGACGGAAGATGCGGTGCTGGAAATTCCAGCATCACCAACACCCGACGACCCACAAGGCCCCTGCGATTCGTCAAGCTGGTGGTCGACCAGCGAGGATGGGGCACCATAAGCCCCACACTCTCCCTGGCCCTTTTTTAAGGGCACACAACAACGGTCCTTTTCAGGACCACAAAATACTTTGATCGTAGTTTTAGTACATATTAGTACTTTGTTACTAATATTGTATGTATAGAATATACAATATTAGATACAAAGTATTAAAACTTTAAGTGCTGGTGGAACCCAGCTAAATCGTTCGTTCGTATTTGAGACCACAAACAACTTTTGGTCTCAATACGTAATACGACATTTGTTTTCACCCCCCACCATTAATTTGTCTCTATATATACGACCACCAATACTTATTACAATCATTTTAGTTCAACATGTCAGCGACTCAACAACAACAACAACAACAACCCATCCAATGCCCTGTGGTAGATTCTACCACAGAGAATTGTTTGGAGTGGGAGCCGAACGATCCTAGATGGGATGAACTTTGGCGGTTTATCATCGAATATACAGAGGATAGCACCACCACCCCCGCTGATGATGACGGGCCGTGCGACTCCACAACTCAATAAAAGAGTCGCATGTTTTACAACCAAACGGTCCTTTTCAGGACCACAAAATAATTTGATCGTAGTTTTAGTTGGTTATAATACTTTGTAACCAATATTTTATGTTTTTTTCATAAAAACATACAATATTGAGATACAAAGTATTAGAAGTTCTGGCGACAGAACCTTAACTTCATAAACCGAACCATGTTTTAGCATACTTGTAAATATTATCAGAAAATATTTACAACTATTGCTATTGCGTAATTTTAGTGGATTATTCACTCTTTTTTTTATTACCTAATATTATGTGGGACAGGGTCTATATGAAATAACACACAAAAATAAATTTTCAAGTCATTTTTATTCTCATTATAAAATATAAAAATTTGATCAAACACTTTTTTTATTAACTACAATATATATATATATATATATATATATATATATATATATATATATATATATATATATATATATATATTTACAAACTTAATACTATAAATTAAAAGCTAATATCTACAACTACCTAACACCTACTACATAATTTATTAAAGTCCTCTAATTGTCTTTTTAACCGCGAAGATTTCACCTTTTTTATCTCTAATTGTTTTTCAAGTTCTATAATGTCACTGTCACACTCGTCCACTTCTTTCACTAAGCGTTTTTTCATGTCAAAAATGTCTGTCAATTTGGTCTTCTGAGAGTTGGTGAAGTCTTCGACCCACTCCGGTTGTGATGGCTCCGAATATATTAACGAAGAAGAAGCGGTTTTATTTGGTGAAGACGATGACGATGACGACGACGACGACGACGAAGAAGCGGAAACTTCATCGCCTTCAAAACAACGCTTAAACCGCTTCTTCATGGGTTTCCGGCACCCCAATATCGGCGACAGTGGCGCTGGCGCTGGGGAAGACTTCACCTCCGACACTATTTCATTCTCTACGCTGGCCGGTGTTGGTGGCGTTGGTGGTGTTGGTCCATCGGGGCCTTCTATGACTTCCACTTCTACTGACAATGGCTCTTTTGGTGCTGTTTTTAGGAAGTCGGGTAATGGAACAGGGGTGGAGGGACGCTTAAAGTTAAACTTTTTCTTCTTCCCTTGTCCCACACCTTTAATCGCCGAATAAAATGTTTTTTTATCGGCGATTTCCGACTTCCGCATAGTCAAGAGCTTTTTCAGTTTCGAAGCTTTCGGAGAAGATTCCCTAGGCCGCGATGCTTTTCGCACAACCACATCACTAATCACATTTATCTTTGGCTCCTTCTCCTCCGTCCAGCATTCCAGGAATTGCGCTGCCGACTGAACTAACTCTTCATCGCGACCATCGTTGAGGGCTCGGTCTTCGGCATCTTCATGCTCCACGCCATTCCAGTTCTCGAACACCCCCGGACTTAACACTTCCAAACCACTCATGTTATCCAGCATGCCTTGCTGTGAACCGCAGCTCACGTCAAGAGCATCTAAAAGAGACCGTACACTCGACATTTTCGATATTCAAACTCACACAATTAACTTTTTCTTAGCACTGTACTGTTTGCTGTTCTGACGAACTGTGAAGAGCTCGAGCCAGCAAGTCTGCTTTTATGCCCATTTTCCCCACTACACCGCCTTTATTCCTTTTGTTCGATGCATTAAGTATAATATTTAAACTTGTCAGATGCAAGGCCAAGGCCAAGGCCGACGTAACCGGCAATACCAGGGTCGTTTTCAGGGCTGTAATTTTCATGGATTTTTTTTTTGTCCCTGTCAAGGTTATTTTAAAGAAGCATATAAATATAGTACTAAACTTGTTAGATGCGAGGCCAAGGCCAAGGTCAAAGTACCCGTCAATGTCAGGGTCGTTTTCGAGGTTGTAATTTTCAAGGATTTTTTTTGGTCCTGTCAAGGTTATTTTAAAAAGTAATACATAATTAGAGTACCGCGATTGAAAAGTACAACATATTCAAACATCATGTTGCCAACCGATGAACAACCTAGTGAAGCAGCCAAAACATACAGTCATATACCAAAAGCTTTTTATTTAACTTGTCATCATTGTAAAAGACTAGGTATCTGCTGGCGAAATGATCTTACGTACGACTTCAACTACATTGACCTTTTCAGGGTTAAATTTGTACAATGCGGCTTTTGTGGACTAGTTTACTACCAGTTCAAGGACATTAATGAACGTGCCATCCAGAGAAGAAATTGGGTCATAGAAGAAGCTTACCTGTACAGAAGAAATTAACATGTATTTTATTTCTTAATTTTTAATTTTTTGTTTATTTTTTTTATTTTTTTTAATAATAAAAAGTAAACTCAATCTTTTGTTATATTTTAATTTTTTTTCAATAAAACAATAGTAAAATGAATCTGTATGTGTATTTATTAAACATCACCTAAAATACGTTTTGCAATCCATATTTTTCTGCAGAGTCCGTTTATTAATGAAATAGAACCATATATTAGGGTGAAATCTAATGGTTTCAAATCAGTCTCACATAACAATGTCAGAAGTAAACACTATTGATAAGTTCGGTCGCAAAAGAAAATTTAAGGATTTTAACTTTATGCGAGGTCCTCCAGGAATAGGTTTTAAACTTACACCTAATGGAGATTACGACATGGGAAGCAAAAGATTGTGCTATTTAGCAGAACCTCTTGAAGGAGACGATGCGACCACACGAAATTATGTTGATAATAACCTTGCTCAGTGTGTGCAAGATACGCAGAAAGCTTTACATGACTCAACAATTGTTATTAAAGATATATTCAGAAACCAACTTGAAGGTTACGTACGCAAGAAATTAATTGAAACCGGTCAAGAACTTAGAGGATACATTGATGATACTGTTATTGCAATATATGAACTTAGGCAAGACGAACTGCGTGATGAACTTAACTCTAGAATGTTGAAAATTGAAAAGACTATGGAGGATCTTGTCAGCAAACCTGTTTCACATTAAACATTTACTCGTAGACCTGTGCGTTTAATTTACTATTAGACAAATTTTTCAACAATAACTTTTACAGTTTGTTATTTGTCGACACTTCATTATATTTATAATTTTAAAATAAAGGTTCAATAAAAAAGCAATCAAGTAATGAATACATGTTTTTTATTAAAAAAAAAAAAAAAAAAAAAAAAATTACAATACTATCGTTACATATTAATGTTGTATGTTTAATAGAAATAATAAAAACAATACAAATAATGAAATATGGATTTTCCAGATTACGTGCTGTCCTGACTTAGAAATGATTCCAACACGGTGACTAAATTTGCTAAGTTTTCTTCCGGGTCTGTTTTGTAAAAATCTATGTCTGCATGCCCCCAAGGTAGAGTTTTGGTTGAACTGGGAATTACATAACGTTTATCATCGCTATGTGACAATGCTACTTTATTTATTATGTTGGTATAAATGTTATGTAATTCACTTCTAAATGTCTTCATCTTTCTTAATATCAAACCACCCCGTTCAACAATTCTTTGGTAGTCTTCCTGATGAAGGTCTTTCTCGATAACACATTTTTTGATACCTTTGGCTTTTTTTAATTCATTATTAATGGACTTTACATAATAAGCCTTCGCGCCGGTACCATAAAAACTTATTATCGGATCACCAGGAAACTCATCTTTCATTCTACCAACTACAGAATTACTTTTAATTATGTTGAAATTATTAATTTCGGGGTAATTTGATGTATCGAATTTTTCGGGGTTTTCTGATATAGTTTGATAAAAGTTTTCCGTATACACTTTTAATATAAGCGAGTCAGTATCGGTGTAAAGTAACGAAGCATCATCACCAAACTTGGATTTAATAAAATTATAATAAAAATCGTATATTACAGTCTTTGATATATCTAATATGGAAAAACCGATATAAATTGGTTTATTGTACAATATTTTAACTTTATTCATATGTATAGCAACAAAGTTCTCGGTAAATATCGAGCTACTATTGAAATTGGGGCGGGATATTAGTGCTCTAGCTCCATTTCTGCCTACACTGTTCTCCCAATGTGTTACTAATTTTATATCTTTTCGATTTTCCACATTTTCCATAGTTTTACCAAATATCGCGTTATTTTTTAATTTAAAAGTGTCCTTCGCAAATTTTGTTGTGGCCTTGTTACGTAAATTGGTATTAAAATCAATATACGATTTTAGCCATTTTGATTGCTTAAACTGTAATACTCGATGGGTTTGCATTACCACTAAGCCGTTGGCGATGGCTTGTTTTAAAGTTCTATAGTGTACAATGTATTTTTTTTTATCTTGTAAATTAGGAATTAATTTCGGTAATTTAGCGTTTTCTGTTGGCGGTATGATATTTTCTACTAGAAATGGAAGATCAGAATGTGCATCATGCAACTCAGTCGGATAATGCACATCCACTTCCAAAACGTAGCCATGTAAACTATCATCACTAACAGCCATAATATTTAAATCCAGAATTTCGCGCTCGCTTAACCATCGAAAACCACCATATGGTAATGCTTGTGACATACTATGACCATATAGATTTGTAGCATCAAGGTATGTTATAAATGAAGAAGGTTTTGTTGGGTCATAGTCTGGTAAAAAAATATTATTAGCGATGTGCTTCCTTTCTGTACACTGGCTTATGCCACCGCGTATACCTTTCTTAAAAAAATGTATCATGTCTATATCAGTTAAGAGCTCTAACTCTACCTTAGTCATACGTAGCATACAATCAAATGATAAACTTGGAAGGGTATAGTAATGTGCTGGATCAAGTTTATCGAATTTTAAACAATTATTCCGAAATTGCTCAAAAACATCACACAATAGCAACACATCTGATTTTAAATACACGTCCGAATAGACCCCCAAAGTTTTACACCCAAACAAGCGCCATACTTCTTTTGCTCTTCTATAGCTTTCATCGCTAATATGTTCTTCCCGTAAATTATCATAAAATTCATCTTTACTTGGAAGACATGTATTTTCCATTTTTTCTATAGAGTCAATAAAGCTATAGGGAAAAACACCCTTTTGACGCATCAAATTAAATTGGTTGATATTTGAAAAATGTTTCCGTGTTTCAATAAAATCGTCGTCGTTTAAACCGCTGCCTAAATTTTCCAAAGACGTTGACAGAAATTTAAAACTATCAATAAATCGCAACTTTAAATATTTCCTCTTGACTTTTCCACATTTACTATCAAAATAATCGTGCACATAAATGCTTTTGGTAAATGATATGTACTTTTCCTTACTTTGAGCCAAAACACCAATTTTATCCCCATATTTACATAACTCTTTTATAAATAAATGGCTGTCGTAGCCGCTTAAGTTATGAAATATGATAGGGATAAAAGAGGGTAATTTATAATTTAAATTACAAACGGAATGTGCAGCACCAAATCTTTTTGCACCAGTTATGTGACAGTGGTCTCGTACTTTAATCTCACCCTCTTCAAAAGGGCCTTCACATATACCACATATTTTAGCATCATTAAACTCCCTTTTTTCTTCAGGCGTTAACGGTTTCATAGGCTTAATGTCTTTTAAATATGTGTTGTATAGAGCCCTTAAATCACACTCGATACGATCCACAAAGACTTGAGCTGCATTATTCCCCCGAAATAGCTCAAATTTCGAAAGTGAGTCGTCAAAAGAGCATTTAATTAAATAAGCAAAAGAATATGGTTCATGTTTAAAACTTTTTACAGTGTAAGAATTTTGTGGGTTTGGTTGTACCGTTTCAACGGGTTTTAAAACAGATTCGAAATCTGCATAAACCACGAATGGAACGCGCATTTGCTTTTCTATACCCTCGAATTTTAAAATATTTTCCGGCACACTCTTTCCAAATTTATCGATTTTTAAATCCACTGAGGGTGTTTGCGTGAAAATGTGGTTACAATCGTAGCTTTGATGTAAAGTTAAAGCTGACGGTGTACTAAAATAAATGAGGCAACCATCACAGAAATATATTTTATGTTGTTGACAACTAATTTGACTTGAAACTAAACGTGATAAATCCCGAATCCAACAATAATGACTCTTTGAACAAGTCGTATCACAAAAATGTTCACCGCCATCTTTACTACTACAGTCTTTTGTAATTAACAATAAATTTACATGCCTATCCAACTTTTTTGACGCATACCTCAGTGGACCAATAACTTCATGTATTACTTCATTATTTTCATATTTAGATTCCAGACCGTATACGTTAATTGATATGTTGTTCATTTCCTCAAATTTTTTAATGTCACGTAATTTTACTGGAAAATCCATACCTGTTACATTTAGCACTCTAGAAAAATGGGGGTAGGATGTCTTCTGTGAAGGCTCTGCTGTTGGAGGAAACAATGCTGATGTTACAGCCCACGCAAAGCAAAATTCGTCCTGGTTAATCACATTGACGACAGCTCCTTTCTTTTCAATAGAACACGGCAACTTGATGTATGATGAGCCACCCATAGGCATATACTTGTTGATACCAACTTCCAAGTATAAAATTCGCACAAGAGCCCATCCTATAACAAGAAAAATAATATATAAAAATCAGTTTAATATATCGGGTTTTGATTTTTCCATACCTGAATCTTTCTCCTGGAACTCTGTCGCCTGCGTTTTTATTAATTCGGTGAAAGAATGGTAAACAGCATCCAAATCACTTTCTACACTAATTATTTGATTAGCAGTGTTGAAGGATTTTTCACTGAATATTTCTTGTGATGGAAGCATGTACTCGCCAACAGCTGTCATGTTAACTTTTAAAGCATGATGCACACGCAATAAATTATTAACAAGTTCCACCACCTTGGATTTAATGTCTGCAAAGAACATTACGTAATCGGAATGCTCCATATCACTGCTAACCCGATAGGTTGCAATTCTCCTTTTGAAGGCACATTCAACGAGTTGCACACCATGACATACCGGCAAACATGAATTATTTTTATGTTGTTGTGTTCGTTTATGCACCGACATATGATTTATTGGAACATCTACATTACATGTAGCGCAATTAATTAGCGGAATCGTCGATGTATACTCTTCAATTCGGAGCCGTTTTCCTCCAGGCACTTCATTAAATCTCGCCGCACACGATTCTCTTTGATGACGTCTCATATTATAAATATTAGTAAACTTAGAACCGCAATTTTCACAAACATATGCCATGATTTGTCAAATATTAACACATGTACTACCTATACAAGTCAGAGCCAACTGATGAATGAAACTGCCCCATACCTTATATAAAACCATTCAAGGTCACCCCCAACCACGTAACATATCTTCAAGGTCACACACCCAAGGTGACCTTCAACAAAGTCAAGGTCGTCTCGACCAAGGTCAAGGTCAAGGTCACACACACAACCTTGAACACAAGGCCAAGGCCAAAGCACACGTGCATTTTCAAGGTCAATGACAAGGACATGTGGGCGGGGCCAAAGAGGGGTGAAGCAAGGTCAAGGTCAAGGTCGAGGAGTGGGGGGATCGAGCGAATCGGGTTATGTTCACTACTGGTGAGGTCGGGTTGGGGTGGTTCCCTTGTAAGGTAAATTAAGCTAGATCTTCATTTTTAGTCTCAGGAATTTGTGGTAGAGCTTTGTTCAAACTTTTTAGAGATATCTTGTATATAGAAATCAAATAAACCCTATCTTTTATTTACATTTTTCATACCTAATTGGTTAATAAATTTGTCATTCTGGTAACTATTGTCACAGGTTCGACATTAACAAATATATGACATCATTGATATTTTCTTATAAGAATTTTATATAAACCAGTAACACGAAACAATTAAGCCATTTGTTGTTAATAAAATGGCATGTCATTACTCTTAAGCTCCGCCATTAAATAAGGAAATAAAATGACTCAAAGAACCGACTAAATACATATTAATTATTTCATTTGATTTATCATTGCTCGCTTTGTGTGTTCACAGTTCTTAAAGATACATTTTATTTCAATAAAATTAGATCTCATAGTTTTATTGTTTTCAAGGGTGGGCGTGTTACTAACAACTTTTTAATAATAATGATGGATAACAAGCTTCATTATTCCGAAGTTCGAGTTCTAAGAATTTTAATGTAACTAAGCTTGATGATATATGAAAATAACATTCTATAATATATTTTTTGCACACCTACGTTGGTTTATAAATCACGCTATTCTGTAATAAACTTAGTAGATTTGGCAAACAAAATGGATATGGTGGATTTAGTTTGACAGGATTATTGCCGAATAATGATCATTATCGAATTAAATAAAAATGGCTAAGCTTAGAAGAATTCGCACTCGTACATTGAGGTTTTTGTACTGAATATTATAAAAAAATAAATTATTTAAGAGTAACCATTAAAACAGGACACCAAATACACAAATTAGCATATTTTTTAAAGTGACGGAGCTACAGATAAGAAATAAATTGTATACTTTTGGTTGGTTGTGTTGCTAATGTACAGTGTGGATCGTTTTGGATGCTTTCATAGGCAATCCAGGAAACCGCAAAATATTTTAAAAATCTGATAAAGTATTCCCGAGCTCTTTTCTGAGAAAATTATAACGGCGAAAAAAAGGGCGATTTTCGAATTTTTTCATTTTCCAAAATGTCTTATATTTTACTTATCAAAGCAACTACGATAAAACCAATAAGGCATTCTTAAGGTACTCTTTTCTGTAAAATCCATTGGCGTAGTCAGATAGATTTTTAATCTTGGTTTTAATTACGGAGATATAATATCAAGTTTTAAATTTTTTTTTAAATATTTTTTTTTGAATTTTGCATTTTCTTTAAGAATATATTTTATTGTTAATATAAATTGATAAGAAAAAAAACATATTTTTTTAAGCTCACAGACTAGCTCATAAGAGCCGGCGGCTTAGAGGAGCCAAGTTGTGCATGTCCATGTTAACAAATTTTAAAAAATCAATAAGTTATTAAAATACGCAAATAAAAAACACACTTGAACAAAACTCAAAAAGGTCAAAAATATCAGTGGAAATCTAAATTAAATAATTAAATGTTGAAACTGTTGTCCATTGTTATCCAGACACAGTTGGCAACGTCTTTGCACTCCTCTGCTCACAACGTTAGGAATATGAATATTAATAATATTTCGCATAGCCGCCACAAAATGTGAGTTCTATCTCCATTTAAATTTTCATATACCCTCAAAAAAAGAAATCTAAAGGGATAAGATCAGGTGACCTAAGTAGCCAACGGACTGGTCCATTGTGTGCTATCCATTTCTGCGTAAAATTAGGATTAAGGCATTTGACAACAATTCCCACGTTATGAACTAGGGCTCCATCGTGTTGAAAATACAGTTTGTTACTTTCTGCTAGAGTCATATTCATAAATGGAACGATGTGCCTTACTAAAATATCTAGGTAGGCTTGAACATTTAAATTCCCTTCATATATCTAGTAAGCCATTATTACTCAACAAAGTAACCCACACATTAAACCCAAATCGTGCTTTTGTTACCATGGTTACTTCTTGATGAGGGTTCTGATCTGCCCATAGATGATTATTATGCCCATTAAATATACCACCATTATTCTTGACATCCATCCATACAATATTATTAAAGAAAAAATCATTATTTCGTAACATATCCATGTACCAATTACGGAAGTTCAGTCTTCGTTCAAGGTCGCCAGGGGGAATATATATATATATATATATATATATATATATATATATATATATATATATATAATTATGAGAACTAATCAGTTCTCAGCGAGTAACGAGACGAACCGCACTTGAAAATGCCAAATGAGATTTTGGCGGAACGTCGTGAAAACGATTATTTGAACGAACAAATTGAAACCCGGAATTACCAAACCATTCATGGATTCTACAGAAAAAAGTACCTCAAGAATGCCTTATTAGTTTTATCATAGTTTCGTAGATAAATAAAATATTGGATCATTTTAGAAAACTGTAAGATTTGAAAATCTCTCTGTAAATCCAAAACCGATCGCGATAGCCGTAATTTATTTTCACCATTATAATTTTCTCAAAAATAGAACTCGGGACTACTTTATCAGATTTTTAAAATCTTTTATGGTTTCCCAGGTGGCCTATAAAAATATCCAAAACGATCCATTCTGTACAGTTAATAGGGTGTCCGGAAAATACTTGTACAACGTTTGACGACAGACCTTTGACGTCAAAATAGATCGATTTAAGCCAACTTAGTTATATCCGATACTGCTTCGTTTAGGGCAAAGTTTTAAGAAAATATTGATTTTTCCCAAGTTTCTTGGAAATATGGTAACTGAATTTAATGATTTTCGGTGTGTAGTCTAACGCCATATTATGACATTTTCTAGTGGTATAGCAATTGGTTGTAAAGTAGTTTAAATTACATTAAAGTAATGTCAGTTGTAAACATCGCTTCTAGTTTTTTATATCAGTGTTATGACAACCTATTTTCTGTCGAATAATCGCAGGTATTTAGACTCTTTTTTACCTCTTGAAAAATTTTCGTTCGATGAGCGGTTTCGCCAAAAAAAATATTTTCAATTACATGCATACATCATTTATAATTATTTGGCTTTAAAATGTAGCCAATTTACGCTTTTAGGCCAAAATTCACTAAAAACTAGAGACGTTTGCTTTGGTTGGATAAAAGTGGAACAATAAATGAACTATAAAATAAACCTCAGTTATTTTGAAAGCAATGACACTAGTTCTCAAAAAAGTAAATAATTTATCAATAATTTTCATCGACATGAATTCAGAATATTTTAATTATAAAAAACGCTAATTGATGAAAGGTATTCTAAAATAGTTTTGATATTTTTATTATTGTTTTCTATTTTTTGTTTTGAATTAATATATTAGATCAGACGTTGTATCCTCCTTCTCTTTTTTGATTCTCAACGTATATTCATTTTGAGATTTTGATGGAGTTAATGTTTTTAAAGTGGATGTGAGAACAATTCCTGGGGTAATTGTAGTGATTTTTGAGATTTATTGTAATATTACGGCATTCGTTATTAATGGGTTTTGGATAAGTTCTGATTTGATAAAGTGATTTGTTATTATTCTCTATAAAAAAAAACTTCAAAGTCTTCACAATATAGATCCCTCAGCATAATTGAATTTCTAACGAAGCACGGAGCTTGACAAACTATCTTAAAAACCTTGCTCTGAAAACCTCGAGTGTTAATATATTCTAACTTATTACATAAAAGGTAGTATTTTTTAAAATTTGGTAATTCAATAAATTCTAACCGCTGTCAAGGCTTGCTGAATTATTATCTTTCACCTAGTTATAAATTGTATAAAGATGCAAACGTCCCATGTAGCGTTATACAGGTCTGCAAAATCACAACCAGAAACTCGACGTTTCTTAAATATGATAAAGAAAACACTATATTATTCATCAAATCAGAATGAGACAGAAAATAAGCATCGTAAGCATCGACATACGTGTAAATTACCAGTTTGGCCCTCGGATGAGGGGTAATACAATGCTGGCGTGGTGAGAGTGGATGACTTCATACGCCACGCTGTAGCACAACAAGAGGATTCCAAATTATTTGCTTTCATTCAGGCCGTCGAATATAAGTACCGAATATTGGTATTTCCATGTTTCGAGTCAAATTTTTTTATTTAAAATGGTAGTTTATTCCTCGGAACAAAAAGTACAGGTTATTAAGTGGTATTATTCTGGTAAAAGTATACATGAGATAATCGGCAGATTTGCATTTACGTACGAAAATCATCCTATTCCTTCAAAATCTAGAATTTCAGAAATTATTAAAAAATTTGAGACAACCGGTTGTCTAAAAATTTGTAAAAAATGCACTGATAACAATGAGGAGCAACCGGCTCCTCAAATTACTGAAGAACGAGCAAATCGGGAGACTGACGTATGTAGTTTAGTGGAAATTAATTTTCCTTGCAATAGTACCGCAATTGCAGAAAAATTTGATATGAACGCTCGAACGGCTCGAAATATTTTAAAGCGTAACAAATATCGCTGATAGAAATTGCAAACAACTCAAGAAATTTTTCCGGAAGACCAGGAAAAACGTATGGTGTTTTGTGAGGACATGATGGAAAGGGCTAATAGGGACAACAGATTCATCAGCAACATTTTGTTTACGGATGAATCTTCATTCTCCTTGCATGGCCGTTACAATCCTGGTATTGCCGTAGGATACTCTAGAGAGAATCAACATCTCAGTATTCCTCAGAGAACACAATACCCGCAAAAGGTGAATGTATGGGCTGGTATGTTAGGGGATTTTATCATTGGACCCTTTTATATTAATGGGAATCTAACTGCCAATAAATACTTGGATCTTTTGCGAAATCACGTCATTCCAGCTGTTCGAGCATTGAATATTAATTTTGAGGAAATTTGGTTTCAGCAGGATGGTTGCCCTGCTCGTAATGTGAGAGAAGAGCAACAGTCTTTGCAAACTATATTTCCTGAGCGCCTCATAAGCACAAGGGGAACCATTCAAATGCCACCCAGGTCTCCCGATTTGGCCCCAAAGGATCTTTTTCTTTGGGGTCATGTTTCCCAAAAAAATTATCGGCACATATATGATCGTGCTATGAATTTGGATGAATTGAGACAAAAAATTAATAAAGTTATTATAAATATAACACCTGAGGTTTTGGCAAATACGCGAACCGGATTTTACAATAGATTGGGTTATTGTCTCGCTCAAAGTAGAGGCGTGTTTGAACACCTCTTGTAGAATTTTAGATGTTTTTATTTACTTAAATAGAATTTAATTATTTGTTTATTTATTTATAACTACTGAATATGTTACTTTTATTTTTTACCCGAATCAAAGTTTATTTTTGAGAATGATTTTTTTAATGTAGTTTATTAACTTATTTACTTAGAAACTACCGTTATTTTTAGGAGGTAGGCACTTAATTAAAAATAGCTATTTAATTTTTTTTTAACTTTTATACGAAAAATTAAGCAAATTATCCTAAAATGCAATGACAATTGAAGTATAGGTTGCGATTTCTACACAATTCCGCTGAATATCTAGTTTTTCCGAACTTGCTTAATGCCAATGAAGGTGCCGCTCTTCTATTTGACATTGGATTGTCAAGAGACAAATATGGTGTGTAAAATACAAAAAAAAAGCATGGTATTCAATGACAATTATCGAACCTCTACTAAATCAAAAGCCGAGGATAAATTCCAAGGCTTATTGGATCACACAATAGATCGAATTATATTGCTTCAATTAGACGCCCTTGAACAAATCGATAAATTAGATTTGTAAATATGAGTTTCATTTGCAAATGAGGCTTCGATGGAACGTCAGATCAGAACCAGTATAAAATGGAATTTACTGATCCGACTATTTCTGATACAAACTTATTCCTCACCTCTCTTGTTCCACTTCAATTAGCAGATGTTAACACGAAAACTCAATAGGAACCGAACAAGTCTTTAAAGAAAAAAGAAAATTATGAACTAAACAACTTGCACCATATAAAAGAGTTCCCTTTGCCACCCCACCTTCAGTACAGTACAACTTATCTTTGACGATGATAGACGGCTAGGTGAATGCTATGGCTGGAACGAAATCGGTCCAACGTTGTTACCTCTGCCAAACAACATCTCAGTTCAACAACATTGATACTGTGTTCCAGTAAATACAGAGTATTTCAAGCTACGACTGTTAACTCTACACACATGTATTCGATTCTTCGAGTGCTGCTTGTATTGGTCGTATCAACGTGACACACAGAAGGGGCAAGCCCGTAAGCAGAAAGACAAAGAGGTGAAAGCACAGACAAAGGCTACCATCCAATTGGCCTTTAAGAAGAGAGATTAGGACTTCTCGTTAACATGCCATGAAAGGGTTAGGAAGCACTAAAGATGACAACACGGCTCGACGTTTCTTCGAGAACAGTGATGAGTCAGCTATTATAACAAGAGTAAAGCGAAAACTGATCCTCCGGTTTCCCGTCATTTTGTAAACTATTGGAAGCGGACATTAAACTGAAATAGAGAAGATTAGGGAATACACACTTCAAACAACAAGATTGTTCTTCAAAGAATAATATTGGTACAACATGCCAACAGGAATCTATAAATTACTTACTTCATTGACCAGACATCATAGCATTTGTAATATTACCGATAGCTAAACAGTCGAAAGATACACAAAAATCAACGGACAAGTTGATAAGAAACTATCACCTAGACTTTGCCCGAAAATCTTCTCGAGAAAAAAATATGGAGGATCTGTTCCAAAACTTTTGGCGTCGACGAATCATTACACTGTTTTTTGACGTCGTAATGATTCGGATAATAATTCGTACGTATTGGGACATGAGAAAAGAGTTGTTAATAAAAAAGGCAATGATTAAAATGTTCTTTTTATTATTTTTATTACAGTCGTATTATTTATTCATTTATGTTAATCAATAAATATTATATTACTTACAAATTATTTGCATTGGTATTTGTTAAGAAGTCCTAAGCATACAGGAAAAAGTACTTTCGCATTTTTAAAGATTATCGATATCCATGTATTTATTATTATAGTATTATATTTAAAATGTACCTTGAAGTCGAGCGCAATATTTTATTCATGGAAATACAATTATTCTTTTAATTTTATTTTTAAAGCGTTGAACCACATTAGACGTTTTTCGAATTTATTTTCATTTCACTGTGTTTGACGGCCTGAAACCAGCGAAAAGTCCTTGTCCGACGCCATTTTTGCTGGAAACCAGGAAGCAAGCTTCAACATGGCTAAATAGATTGTCCGTCGCTTTTTGTTACGTTCCCTTTTTTTAAGAGGTTCTGTTCTCGATTTTCCACACCTGTATAAATTTGTTTATATTTATATGAGCCGCACCGCGCGGCATTCAAGAGCTCCGTTTGCGACTTTGGTAACTGCTGCTAATGATTTTGGATTGCTATTCGAATAGCAGTTTGGACATTTTAAATCTTGCCCAGTATTTTTACATATCTAGGTGTAAGACATGGCATTTTTTTTGTTATAAATCATCCAAATAAAGAGTCTTAAAATTTTCCCCGATGCTGATAAACATTTTGGCATGTTTTTTACATACTTCAAGCATCGCTGTTCGTCTTTGAAATGAGAATTCGCTGACAGCACCCGGTTTTCGTGTTAATGGTCATCCTTATAGTTAAAGAATACACTACAATATTGATTCTAACGAGACGCTAAAAACTGTCGCTAGCTCCCCAATTATAAAGAACTTTCTCAAATACTACGGCTAAATAATAATTTCCACAAATATAGATAATTGCAATTATATATCCCTAAACTGACATTGGTGCGGACTTAAATAAATTTTAAGAAATCAGATTTTTGAAAGATTTTTAGTTGAAAATTATTGTATGTATAATTATGTTATATAATGTATCCTAATTAATACAGTTAAACACGATAAATACCATAATAAACACTTCTAGGTATTGTACTATTCCTTTGCTGGCTACTACGACTAAGCAGTCAACAAGTTTTCTGAAGAAACGACAGCTTGTGGACGAGTTGTCTTTTTAACAGCCATTAAATGCAAAAATTACGGTGCTTTTATTCAATTCAAGGTAAATGACAAATGCCAATGACCTTTTAATTTAACCAATCTTTTGTATCCTTCTATAAATTCTTTTCGTATTATTTAATTCTATTTTTGGTAAATAAACCTTATATTATGGACAAGGAGTTATGCTTATACTAACAATTAATGATCATAAATATACAAGGGTTTTTAAAAAGGTAATATGAGAATATCTGCTAAAATATTTATAAGCCATTCTAATCCTAATTCCTTACGTGGCGGTGGCGAAATAGGAAAAAGCTTCTTTTGTCAATACATGTGTACTTACAGCTTCATTATGTAATATTAAAAACACAGTTTCCAAACATATGTATTAATGATAATGCATAATTTATTCTTTTAAAATAATTTAGGACCACTAATACAAATTACTGTATTGGAGTCCTTTTTGTTGACATTAAAGGGGCATGCGGAGGTGTCTTAATTGATATCTTGGGTAGAAAAATAAAATTCAAAGGTACTCCTGATCAAGTTGTCAAAACAGTTTTGAATTTGTTTGTAAATCGACAGGTTTTTATTAGGCAGGGTAACTGAGTCATAGATCCTAGACGTACATCCCAAGATATTCCCAAGAGCTCTATTTTAAGCTCCTTAAAAACCAGTATTCTTATGATTTTTACAACTTATGGCACAATAGTAAAGGGTGTTTTTTATAGAGGTATAAAACTTTAAGTTGGCAACACTTTTTTAACTGGCGGCCATTTTGTCAGCTGTCAAGTGATTTATGTTTGGTTTGGTTTGGCATTTCAACATGAATAGACTGACGCTTGAACAACGCCTCCAAATTGTGCAAGTTTATTTTGAAAATCATGGTTCTGTTCGAAATACGTATCGCGCACTACGTCCATTTTACGGTCAACATAATCGTCCATCAGAGCAATTAATTCGATTAAATATGGAACGTTTTCGCACCACGTTTACTCTAAATGATAATACGCATCCACAGAGACGTCATGTAGTGCGTACAGAAGAAGTCATTGCTGCTGTAGAGCGTAGCGTAGAGGAAGACCCGAATCAGTCTATCCGCGATCGTGCACAGGAATTGGATATGTGTCCATTCACTTTATGGAAGATTTTGTGGAAAGATCTTGGTTTGCGTGCTTACAAAATCCAACTCCTACAATAATTGAAGCCACACGATCACCTAGCAAGGCGTAGATTCGGTGAATGGGCCCAAAACAAGATTGCCGTTGATCCCGATTTTCATAAGCAAATTTTGTTTAGCGATGAAGCTCACTTTTGTTTGAATGGATACGTCAATAAACAAAACTGCCGTATTTGGAGTGATGATAATCCTCAAGTGTATGTTGAGACACCGTTACATCCAGAAAAACTGACTGTTTGGTGTGCTTTATGGGCTGGTGGAATCATTGATCCGTACTTCTTTAAAAACGATACTGGTCAGAACGTTACTGTCAATGGTGACCGCTATAGAGCCATGATTACTGACTTTTTCGTTCATAAATTCAACAACCATGATGTGCAGGAGCTGTGGTTTCAACAAGACGGCGCAAAATGTCACACAACTCGTGCCACAATTGATTTATTGAAGGAAACGTTTGGTAACCGCATAGTTTTAAGTTTCGGACCCGTGAATTGGCCTCCAAGATCGTGCGACTTAACGCCGCTAGACTATTTTCTGTGGGGATATGTGAAGTCGCTAGTCTACGCCGATAAGCCCGAAACGATTGATTACTTGGAGGACAACATTCGCCGCGTTATTGCCGATATACGGCCACAAATGTTGGAAAAAGTCATCGAAAATTGGACCTCCAGATTAGACTACGTCCGAGCCAGCCGTGGCGGTCATATGCCAGAAGTCATATTTAAATTATAATGCCAGAAGGTTATCTTTCGAATAAAGTAAATTTCATGTCAATTTAAAAAATTCATCTTTGTTTTATTCCATTTAAAAGTTCTATACCTCTATACAAACACCCTTTATAACCTATATTCAATTTGCAGATGATTTTGTTATATAACATATTGCGAAAAGTTACTAACACAGTGTTGTCGGGCTTAATCATGTAACTTATTGCATAAAGAATTGCTGTTGTTTAAATGAATTTACATTTTCTACTACATAAATAGATCAGTTGTTTTCTTCGCGAGGAAAAAAAGCCCGCAAATAACTTCTATAAGCCTATCTCGTACCTGTCAACATATAAATACTGCGTGCAGTTAGATAACAAATTGTTATGGATAACAAATTGTTTATCTAGTAACCGGAGCCAAAAAAGACTAAGACATCTTTTAAAAAAATTTCCGTTTTGTCTGGTGGGTGTCCAATTTATTCTCTCATAATATACACTGATGAACCCAAAAGCTATTTCATAATTACTACAGCATTATATGTATCTAAATATAAATTCCAACAATATATTAGTCGGAATAAGGATTACAGTATTTTTTGTGCCGAAACTTCAGCTATATTATATGCCTCAGAATGGGCTTAACCATTTAACATGACAATAATATCCTGAGATAAGTCGTTTTGTTTCCAAAAGTTAGAGAATTTGCCTATAAAATTTAATCTGATCCCAAATCATTTTATTGTTAAAATTATAGAAGCCCTTAATTAAAAACACAGACAAATATGACTAAAATGTGGACGGACTTGCATTGTCTTTATTTTTATTTTTACGACGTTTCGATTAGGTTGTATCTCTAATCATTATCAAGTATAAACTAAATGTTTTGTCTTAAGACGAGCTTATATAAGGACTGTGTCCAGTAAAGCACAACGTTTCGCTTCACTGTACACCCTCAATGATTTGATGTTACAAAGTAGTGGTTGCCAAATATTAGGTATCTCAACACTCGGTTTACTGAAGATTCCATTATTGTTTTTAATATATGCTGCTTCTATAAATTTTCTTTTTTTCATATTGGGTTCCATATATATATTGCCACAGCCTCAGACCATTTTATATGGTGTTGTTTATCCCAGGAGTGTTCTGCAATACCTGATCTCGACGTTTCCCCTTTTTGTGTATGAGTTTTATGTTCCTTAATTCTAACTTCTAGCGGTCGTTTGGTTCCTCCAATATACATTTCACCACACTCACATGGAACTTTGTAAACACATTCTTTCTTATCGGTAGTTTTAGGTTTTGTTTTTGTTAAATGAGCTCTAAGGGTATTTCCTGATTTAAAGGCTGTTTTTATATTATAACTACTGACAATTCGTCTTATTTTCTCCGACGTTCCCTTAATGTATGGAATTGTGAAGAAGGAATGTGTTTCTTGCTGTCCAGTGTTCGTTGTTCTATAATTATTTATAACATCGTCAATTAGTTTTAAAGGATAACCATTCTGTTGTAAATCGGATTTAATATTTGCTACCTCTTTTTCCAATGATTCGGCATTATTGCATGTAGATATAGAGCGATTATAGAGGTTGCGTATAATTCCTCGTTAAAAATCATACAACTTTTAGATGGTAAGACAAACACACATGTTAAAAATTCTACACATTTCGTGAACATTATTAGTAGCATCAATCTAGAGCCAGACGACAGACTAATAAACTTTGATGTGGAAAGTATACTAATGTACCGTTAGGGAAATTACTAGACATAATCAAAACTAGACTTTCAAATCTTTCAAATGATACTACTTTATCAGATCGAACCACGTTACCACTGGTGATGGACCTTTTGGAGTGTTGCCTGCGTAGTGCTTACTTTCAAGTAAAGGACAAGTTTTACGCTCAGGATGACGGGCTTCCGATGGGTTCTTCGCTCTCTCCAGTCGTTGCCAATATATATATATATATATATATATATATATATATATATATATATATATATATATATGGAACGGTTCGAAACTCATGCAATAGAAATTGCAACAGTAAAACCGAAAGTCTGGTTGAGATATGTCGATGATACTTTCATCGTATGGAAGGGCAATGATCAAGAACTTAATGATTTCCTGAAACATCTGAATACCATTCGACCTACAATTAAGTTTACCATGGAAAAAGAAGTAAATAGTCAATTGCCCTTCCTATATGTCATGGTGAACCGTTCAAACGAAACTATTAAAACTTCAGTATACAGAAAGCCAACACATACTGGACAATATCTTAACCATAGTTTTAATCATTCTGTTGTAACAAAACGAGGAATTATACGCAACCTCTATAATTGCGCTATATCTATATACAATAATGCCGAATCATTGGAAAAAGAGGTAGCAAATATTTAAAACGATTTACACTAGAATGATTATCCTTTAAAACTAATTGACGATGTTGTAAATAATTTTAGAACAACGGATAGCAAGAAACACATTTCTTCTTCACAATTCCCTACATTAAGGGAACGTTGGAGAAAATAAGACGAATTGCCAGTAGTTATAATATAAAAACAGCCTTTAAATCAGGAAATACACTTAGAGCTCATTTAACAAAAACAAAACCTAAAACTACCAATAAGAAAGAATGTGTTTACAAAGTTCCATGTGAGTGTGGTGAAATGTATATTGGAGAAACCAAACGATCACTAGAAGTTAGAATTAAGGAACATAAAACTTATACACAAAAAGGGAAAATGTTGAGATCAGGTATTGCAGAACACTCCTGGGATAAACAACACCATATAAAATGGTCTGAGGCTGTGGCAATATATATGGATCCCAATATGAAAAAAATAAAATTTATAGAAGCAGCATACATTAAAACAATAATGGAATCTTCAGTAAACCGAGTGTTGAGATAACTAATCTTTGGCAACCACTACTTTGTAACATCAAATCATTGAGGTATGTACAGTCAAGCGAAACGTTGCGCTTCAATGGGCACAGTCCTTATATAAGCTCGTAGTCTTAAGACAAAACATTCAGTTTATACTTGATAACGATTAGAGATACAACCTAATCGAAACGTCGTAAAAATAAAAATAAAGATAATGCAAGTCCGACCACATTTTAGTCATTCTTCAACATTGTCTACAACCTTCAAACAAACGACAGACGAATATGTTTTGCAACAAATTACAAAATCCAGCGAGAGAGTGTAATTGGTAACATTATTATGTATAACGAATTTTTTCCTAATTCAAATTAGTGAAAAAGAAACTATGGAGGAGAAGATGGGATGTATACACCAACTAATCTAATACTTTTTATGAAAAATCTATAAGAATATTCCATTAAAATACTGGTATCAATCATCTAATATATCTAGAGCCGTAATTAGCTGTATCAACAAGTTAAAGCTTAACCATTAATTGCTTTCAAATCTTAATAAAATACGAATTAAAGATATCCCAGTTACACAACATGTAATCAATGTGGTGATGCCAACCAGTTTTTGTATTTAACTGTAACCAATCCGTCTATTAAACAATTTTCACAACTATCGCTTGTTGCAAGTTTGAAATGTCCCCTTTGGCTGTCTACATTCCCCGATCGTAGATGCCTTTAAGCAAATTTACATATATTCTATTAGAATTGGTATCCACCTTTAAATTGAGAATCATTTCTAAACCTTAATTGCCCCTTGTATTAACCCAATTTTATCCTGTCTACCCAATACTTTGTATCGACAAAATGCTGTTATCTACCCGAGAGCTAGAAGCGTGTCTCTTTGTGTAGGTACTCTTTTCCTATCAGTAGTCTCAATATTTTAAATATTGGTAGTATTTTCGTTTGAGTTATTTTTTAAATACAATTAACATATTCTGTGGTCAAAGCACTACTTAAGTAAGATTAGAGATCAGGAAAAAAAAATAATGAAAATAATGCCCTATTCTTTTGTAAGTATCAGCTCTTGTAACACAATGAAAAATTTTTATGATTTTTATGTTCACCGTAATTAAAAAATGTATTTTTTACAAGATTACTTTGAAAACGATGAAGCTTAAATGAATAAAGAAATGGATGAATTAATGAGAGTGGATGCTTAGGTTTCGTTAGGAACTTTACGGCCCACCATGACTGCAACAGTCCCGTTACCTAAACTTATCTGACTGCTTCGAGTAATATTGTATCTCCCAAATGTATTTACCTCAGTCTCTGTATAGACAGACACTCCCTTACAACATGGTCAACATTTTCATCCTCTTCCAAATGCCATTGTAGATGACAATGTCTAGTCAGGAACCCCACTACGATACGCAGTTCGTTCTTCTTGAGTGAAAGAAGGCGCGCATTACGGGCAATTATATATCTTTTCGCACATCTCATTCCAGGGTCTTCCTTCCAGCATTCGATAAATTTACTTTCGTAATCAAAAAATGGATTGTATTAATGTCTCTAAAGATCCATTTTCTACATTCACATCTGGACTTTATTCTTAACAACTGCGGAGGTATAAATAATGAGCACGGCGAAAGCTTCCATCAGGATATATATACAATGGAGAAAAGGTAACAGGGAGAGTGGAATACTTCCATGCTGGTCGACTATTGCTGGACTCTTGTTAAAGATGATCCAGAAAAAAATTCACAAAGAAAAAGCCCAAAAACCGGATATTTAGTGTGTCTACAAGTGTAAAAGTATGTATTTTTTATTATTTTGTTAAAAATAAAATAAAAAAACTTGTTCTCGGAAACTGCAACCAAGTTCAGGCGCGGATCCAAGGGGGGGGGGGCGGTGGTAGCAATCACCCCCCCCCCCCCCTAGAGCACCCGATTTTGCCTCTTATACTATAGTTTATTCAAGAACTAGAGAGAGTAATAAATCATTTTTTACCCTTTTTTTTTCTTCGCAAACTACCTGTGTTCTTTAGTCCGATGTCTTTGGCAAAATCTGTTAGACACATATATTTTTCATAGGAATGGGTTAGAAATTTTATAATCAAAAATACCGGTGGACTATTTGGGTGGGATAACAATAGGTATTTGAGAGTGTGAAGTATTAAAAAGGGTTTTAGTCTTTGTCATAGGCGTCGGAGGGAGGTTTATTTTATCGCTGAATATTTATGGCATTGAATATTATTTCGGTAATAAATTTAAAATAAAAAGTTTTTCTAATATTATTTTATTTCTTATGATTTCTTAATAATTCACATACATTAGAAAATATAGATAATTTTGACATATTTGACACAAATCACAACTATATTTTTATTATTTTTAATTTTGGCATAGAAACCGTTTTAGGCACATTCAGACTAAAACGTAGTCTTATTCTCTCAACAAATTCTAAGTTATAATTTAAATACAAATATCCATTGTCAAAAATGCAAGAAGTTAAACATATATAAAAAAATAAATTCGATCATATAATATTAAAAATTTTTTTGGGGCTATCGAACATTTTATTATTAATTAAAAACATTTTTAGGATATTTCACGTTTTAGTTTATTTATTTCTTAAACCATCTACAGAATTACAATTAAATACTAAAAAGGGATTCATATGTAATTAATTTTTATATGTTACAGTTAAAATTAGACCCCAAAAAAATAAAATAAACATGTCAATTCTACACGCTTAAGAAAAAGACACAAATACAATAATAAAAAAATAACAGCTAATTGGAATTAAATATATAAAATGAAAAAGGGGGGACACACTAAAATAAAAATACATAAAAAAATAAAAAATATATTAACAACGTTAAATAATCAAATAAAACCAAAACAAAAATTTAAATAATAAATTGTGTTCACACCGGTAAATATTACGTATTTAATTCGTACATCGAGTTCTCAAATAATATATAAAAACAAACACAAACAAGATAAATCACTAAGGACACACTGTAAAGTGTGCTTTGCTCACTGGCAAAAATTAAATTGAACCATCAGAAATTTAATTGTTACATTAAATTTATAAAAGCTTATAATATTTAAATCTAATTAAATGTAATTAGATTTACGGCAATCCTCAGTTACCTGCGGCACTGGAGCAGATACATTGGAGGTTTCGGCGACAATTTTATTACTCTCTCTAGTTCTTGAATAGAGTATAGGAATGTGTATATTTGCGATCGCCCCTCCTCTTCCCATGAGCTTTGAGTTCAGGAAAATACAACCGATTCTGCTTTTTATATTAGGAAATTATATGCTGCTGGCACTCCCTCCCCCCTGTTGACAACTTGTTTTTTTTGCGATAGACCCTACCCCAAGAGCTTTGCTTTTAGGAAAATAGACCCGATTCTGCCTCTTATACCAGGAATGTGTATGCTACTCGCATCCATCCTCTCCCCCTGTCGGCACCTTGTTTTTTTTTTTGTCATCGCCTCCCCCTCTCCAAGAGCTTCAAATTCAGAAAAAGAGATCCGACCACAAATAACCTAAAATTTGTTGTGTAGTGTTATCAAGTGCATCTTTGCGTTCAGATACCTGTGTTTAAGCTACGACGTTGGACCTCATTACCCCTCAGGACTCTAATGGGGCTGATACAGTTTGTTCTCTGAATTTCAACCATAAATTATCTCGACTGGTAAATCATATATTATACACTTAATCAGCTGAAACAAATATCTGCTTTTCAGTCAGGATTAATTATATTTCCATATATTTTTGAATGTTATTAAAGTTCTCAAATCTCAAATATATGTATATATATATATATATATATATATATATATATATATATATATATATAACTTTCTATAAAGTATTTAATTTCATTCGGGTTTGCAACTTTGAAAACTCCATGACAACTATTTTCTACTAGGATTTTAATTACAAAACCATTTCAGTTTTTATAGGGATCATATACATAAAAGTTGAGATCAATACCCCTTAAATTTTAAACTAACCTAGTATTTAATAGTTTATTTGCAGAAATATAAAAATTTCCAGGAAAGAAGCGATTATACCAAGACCATTTATAAAAATACCAAACCGCATTTCATTTTACTTGATATCAATATTTTATAGAAATGTAGTAATTATTGTCTAAATAAATCTTCTCTCCACAGAGCCAGTCGCCAAGAAAAATAGAACCTCACGGAATCCTTTACAATTGTTACACAATCCAACTTAAGTAATTATCATAGCTCCCTAAATAGGATTTAAAACTGATTTTCGTTTAAAATTGATTGATTTTACCATTTAGTATATTAAATTATTCACATATCTGGCTTTCAAAGTAAAATAATATTTTCATATGAAAAAGAATGATGGTATCCAACTGTACAGCTCATGCAACCAAAACAATGGATTAATAAATAATGTAAGATAAACATTACTTCTCCACTGGTAAAAAAAACAACTTTAATTTATTAATGTTATATCTTCTGACAGGATCAAAGCAAAAAAAAGTAAATTATTAATTCATTAGTTACAAAAAAAAAAAATAGCACAATGGATATTGTCAGACTGCCTTTTTCAATTGTTTATGGCATTTAGATGAACTGGGGATCACCCTTCTATCGAATTAAATTAGCGATTTTATGGGAACATGTATCCTTAAACACTCTGCCTGGACAACTGCATCTAGATACATAATAACATAACCTTAGTTAGTCAATTCTTGTGACATTTTAAACCAGTGAGGGTCTCTAATAGGTCACTGGACGTAACCCCTATGTCAACATGGTTACCACTCTTCTGAAAGTGAATAGCTTTATTGTAATGAATCATTCGCAAATAAAAAAGTTACCGAACGCGTCAAAATTAAGCCACTCGCAAAGTTTCAGAAGGGAGAGAGAGAATTTTAATTAATGACGCATCGACAACGAGGTCATTTAGCGTCACTTCTTTGGTTTAGTTCATTGATTGGAAGATTAAACTGTTAAATCATGGATGCCTAATACGTGCTAACTTTTTTTTATCAATTAGATGTGTTTCTTTTAAGAAATCGATTACTTTGATTATGTTGCCTGGATTAATGGACAAAGAATGATTAATAGACTCAGTAGATATGTTATATCTATGAAGTCATAGAATATTCCGCACATTCTGTAAATATGTGCTTGGTCATCAATGTTGTGTTACAGTGAAGACATTCTATTGGATCATCTCCCTGCAGTAGATACGAGTGAGTAAGCTTGGTATGTCCTATGAGGAGACGGCAAATCCTTGATTGTTCCTTTCTATTTAAATCGAGATCTAAGAAAGTATTGTGAGTAGAGCTGAGAATTTCGCGTAATTTGTTACTTCCCTCCAAAATATCCCACTCAGACTCTATGAGATTAGATATAAATCTATGAATGCTCGGGTGCAAATCTTTAATATGGAGAGTAAAATTAATTTTTTTTTTTTGCGAGACGATCTGCTTCTTCATTGCCCCTGATGCCGATGTGACTAGGTATTCACATAAATTTGATGGTGTGTCCTAACCTATGACATTTGTAAAACAGGTAATTAATTCTATCTACGGAAGGATGATCCGATTAAACGGATTCTATTTTTATAAGAGAGTTTAGAGAATCGGATGCTATTAACCATCTGGCAATTGGGGGTTTATGAATGAATGCAATTGCTCTTTCTATGGCAAACAACTCAGTAGAAAGAATGTTTGATGTATCGCTAAGCTTAAATGATTCTGAATGCGAGGAATGATGGAAAGCCGCACCAACCGACGTAGGGGATTTTGAGCCATCTATATATATAATTTTATAGTTATAAAATTCGTTAGAAATAATATGATTGTAATCATTTCTTAATATTATAGGATTAGCAGATTTTTTGTCATGGGATAGAAGAGAATAGTTAATTCTATGTGAGGGTATTGTCCATGGTAGAAAGGTTGGATGAGTTGTCAGGAATGGAGGGAATTGTAGGTTATGATTTATCAAGATATTATGTAATAATCTGTTCGGTGAATTTGGCATTGAGATACTGGCAGGATAAAGTTGAATATTATGCAGATTAAAGAATTTATCGTGGAGAGGGTGTTCGGGCTTACTCCATAGTCTTGTGGAATAACGAAGAAGTAAGGTTAGTCTTCTGTAGTGAAGAGGTGGAATTCTGCTGATGCAATTAAGGCTTGGTATAGGACTTGTTCGAAATGCGCCTAATGCTAGTCTAATGGATGTATTCTGGATAGTATTCAACATATTTATATAAGATATTCGTGCAATTATATATATCTGGCTGCCATAATCCATTTTAGATCTGATAAGAGATTTGTATAGGGATAGCAATGAAAAAGAGTCTGTGCCCCATGTTGTTCCTGATAGCATTCTCAATAAAGCTATATCTCTAAGACACTTTGTTTTGATGTATTTGATGTGTTCTATCCAATTTAGCCTGCTATCGAATATTATGCCCAAAAACTTAGTCGAAGGCTTATTGGCTATTAGAATATTTTGCATTTCCAAATTTTGTACTCTGAGGCAATTCCTTTTCCTACAAAAATTAGTGCAAGATGATTTGTTGGGAGAGAATGAAAATCCATGGTTATTAGACCATTTTGTTAGTGAATTAAGGCAGATTTGAATAATTCTTTGACTAGTCCTAGGATTTGAGGAAGAGTAATATATAACTATATCATCTGTAAAAAGTCTGTATGATATTTCCCGGGGAATGTATGATTTTATACTATTGATGGCAATTAAGAATAATGATGGGCTGAGTGTAGATCCCTGAGGAAGACCATTTTCCAATATTTGGATAGATGAAAGTGCTCCTATTATTCTGATCTGGAAAGTTCTGTTAGACAGAAAGTTAGATATAAATACCCTTAAAGCCCCAGTTATGTTAGGTTCTCATAATGTCATATCTCCATGTTGTGTCATAAGCATGAGATAAGTCCAGGAAAGTAGCCAAGAGATGGTTCTTCTGATAGAAATTCGAATGTATGTCTATGCTTAGTCCCATGATATAATCTATGGTTGAGAAACCCTTTCGGAATCCCAATTGATTAGGATCCAAAAGTTTATTTTTTCCTATATATCACATAAGACGAAAATTAACCATCCTTTCTAAAATCTTACATATATGACTGGTCAAGGAAATCGGGCGATAGTTCTCTATCAGTATACGAGATTTAGCCGGTTTATGAATTGGAATTAATATGGAGTGTCTCCATAACTTGGGAAATTTATCTTCTAACCATATTATGTTGAAAAATTTAAAAAGCATAGAAAGTGCATAATCTGGTAAGTTGGCTACCATAGGAATGAGAATGTCGTCTGGTCCAGGAGCACTATTTCTACTCTTTGATAAAAAGTATTTAAGTTTCTGTATGTTGAATGGAAAATTATATGAAAATTCCGTAGAGGAGTCAAAATTGAGGAAAGATTTCTCAGCATAGTTCTTGATTCGTATAAAATTCTCGTTATAGTTATGAGAACTCGAAACTTCAGTATAGTGGAATGCAAAGCACTCTCTTTATTATCATGTATTCAGGTGTTATTAGTTTCAGAAGAGTGGTAATCATGTTGAGATAGGGGTTACCTCGTGTAGACTGTAAGGTTAGGAGATATGTTATAAAACGTTTGTACTACGCAATCAAATTTTAAAGGTCTTAAAAGCTACTTTCGAAGATCTAAAGTAGAGAAGGCTAATAAAAACCACATTGTATGAACTTAAATAACTTAGAGTTATGGAATTCCACAATCAATGAAAAGCTTAATTATCTATACATCTTATAAATTTTCCAATATAAAATATTATAATAAAAAACGATTTCTAAATAAATGGCACTGTATATATATATATATATATATATATATATATATATATATATATATATAAAGGCCTAAATTTAGTATGTTGAAACTGATGTTTTAGAGTCTCAAAAGCTTTACTATAGCAATACAAAGTTATATAGGTGCCATGGTTCCCATTGCTACCTTAAAAATATCTTTATTTATTTTATGCAGAAGTCCTGAGATACTGAAATAACAGCAATTTCCAGAACATTGTAAGTCGATGTAATGTACTACTCTAATCAGACAAGAAAGATTATGTGCCCCTATTTTTACACCTTTAGCCTTTAGTAATAGATCTAAACTCGAAAAACTGAGTAGCATTAATTTTAGGTACATAGACTACATTTTAATTTTTTTAATATGTTTGAATATCTGACTCTGCTAAGGCATTTACTAATAATAAACGATAAATGGTTGTCCAAATAGAGAAAAGTAAACCTTAACATTTTAAGACTAATATCGGCATGCCCAAATACACTGATATTTATTTTATAAACACGGTCAATCATGTTAGCAACAAATTCAAAAAAATTTAGTTCATCATACTAGTTAAAGGATTCTATACCTATTTTTGAGGTAAGATATTTTCCGAAATACTTTTGTAACATTAATACACATCTTTCAAATTATTTAAAAATTATCTCTAGATCTCACTGATCTATTAAATTTAAGGTATATTAGGATGGTTTTATTAAGAAGCAAAAAATGAGGGTCATTAAAAAGGGGAATATCCAATAAAAAATTATTATTTTCTTTTTAATTAGAAAAAGGCAAACTTCAATTTGATATCAACTTCTTGCGAAAAAAGGCATATATAGATATTAGAATGTTAATGTTATTCGCAGACAAAATATCAAACAGCCATACAGGTATGATGAAATTGCTTGATACAAGATTATCTATTAAATGATTAGATTCTTGATAACACAACAGGCATTTAAATACAATGTGATTCATATCTCTATAATCACCACATACATAAACTAGATCCGGTCTTAGAACAATTTTTCTTTAAATAACTGAGAAATTTCCCGTGATTAACCTTAATTCTGCTGATAGATTATACTACATCTAGGTAAAAAGTGAATATATGAAGTACCAATGTCTATAAGAAATGAGTTAAAATTTATATTTGAAACTAGAAGATGACACTTCCATGAGCATAGATTTGCCACAGTTGTTTCCATTAGATGTATACAGCTTGTTTCAAAATAGAAAAGTAATCTTATACAATTAGTGTAGAAACATGTAAGTTATAATTTAAATAAGCGTTATTGACTATTTAATCTAATTTTGGATTAATAATTATTCTTAAGTGCGAATGAGAATATTATATCAAAACTATTGGCCCTTACCTGATACAACATTTCTTAGATTTATATTATAAAAAATTGGGGTATATATTGATGATATTGTTAGGTAATCTTTTCAAAATTGCTTAAGAACCACCAATTTCTTATATTTTTGTGATAAAAAAAACATTCCAGCTTATGCTGAAGATATACATAAATTTAAAATTTAAGGAACTTATTTACTCAGGGCGTAGAATACTCCAGAATGATTCCTTTCAGTATTTGAAACTAACCTGAGTAAATAACAAATGAATCAATACCTAACAGGTAAACTCACCCAAGTGCAACTCACCAAATTGAATAAAATTTGACCTACGAGTAGAACATCGAAAAATATTAGATACATATTTCTTTAAAAAATCGAAATTTTAGTAAGAAATAAAATAGATCTGCGTGTTCAAATAATTGCTTATATGTATTCTTTCAAGGAGATAAAGAAAATAATGAATAAAAACAGTTTATTTCCTGCAAATATAACTTTGGTTCTCTCTCCATACGCGCCTCGACCACCTCATGTTCTCGTCAATGGAGCTGTATTGAACCGAGAGCAACATTCGCAGGAAACAACTGATATATAAAATGAAAATTTCGAAACATATCGGTAGGACATTAAAAACCTGTTGACTTCGAGATCAGACTGAAAAATATCGCCAGTCAAACGACATCTATATTCACCAGAGGAGTGCGAAATTTTTTTAAAATCGAAAATTTCGTTGTATCTAATGTTGTTAATAGCATCACCATAAGTATCTAGTTCCCTGTCCATATCATCTTTATATAGATGTTTAGAATACATACTAAACAGTAAAGGAGACAGCATATCTCTGTCCTACACCTCTACTGAAGTTAAATGTTTTTGATGTTGTGCCTTCTATGATAAGCTTCATTATAATTCTGACACCTTCATCACTAAGCCCTGCTTTCGGCAATATATCGGTGAGTTTATTATGTCAATCTCTGTCAAGGGCATTTTCAAAGTCGCTAAAAGGGATCTTGGCCTCACAGTTGACGTCTCACGCGCTTTGTATTTGAATCTGCATAGCAAAAAATGAGTCTGAATGTGAATACGTCCATGATTCACATAAACTAATTCTTTATATGTTTTTAATCTGTTTTTTTTCGGGATGTAGAAAAATGTTGATATAAGCTTTATCAGAGGAATTTGTTGAGATTTCAATGTAATCCCACACTGACAATTTCAAAACGTCACCATAGAATGAATACTTGGGTTGACTTTATCTTTAAAATCTTCCAAATATTTTTTTATTCTTAATTTTTCTTCCTTATTGATTATTATATTAGATTTGTGTTATTTTTGTCTTCCTACCATCTTTCTCACTTTTCCGGCAAATATTTCGATCTCTTGACTCTTTTTAGTCAATCACCTCTCCTTTACTTGCTTAAGTTTGATTTTAATTGTTCTATTATTATTTTATATATTTGAGGATTTCTATTTTCATATTTCATTCTTTTTTCCGTTCATACAGAATTCCCTAAGCTATCTATTTCTTGTAATGTTTTGTGCTATTATTCCATTATTTGGTTTTTGTTGTTGATACTATAAATTTCTTAACAAGTCTAGTATCTCTTTGTAGTATCTTAAGGTTCTTCGAATTTCTTGTTTAATACTTATTATTTTTTTTTGTTTCACCTTCTCTGCTTTTCGTCATATCTATAATAATTTTTATGTCTCTCATTTTTATTATTTTTTGATGGAATTTAATTTTCGACAATATAACATTATGGTCGGAGTCAATGTCCGCTCCAGAATAAAATTTTTTCGTTATTATGGAATTGTGGTATAATCTATTTAATTTCTTCCTTCTTCTTTCACTACTTACAAAATATTTTGAATACCATGAGTAACTACATGTGAACATTTAAAGGCTATTCCGACAACGTATCTATTTTATTATCAATAAATGTTATATCTGCCGGAAGAGTTACATACCAGGATGAGAAATGAGGTGTCGAGAAATGGACTTTGCAAATTTTGCAAAGTTGTTATTTAGTTATTTAGTTATTTATATATTTCTTTTTTGGTCTGAAATAATACATCACAGAGTCCAATAATCCAAATAGCACATAAATTATTGCATGTTACATAAATAAAATAAAATATCTAATGCTTAACGGTGATACAAAACTTCAACAAAGAATACACAATCAGAAAGAAGAAAAGACGACTATACAAAAAAAAAGACGTAGTAATACACCCTAAATTGCAGATGAAATGAACCGACACATGACTATTCAAGTATTATATAAGAGTGGTTTAGTTTCTTTTTGAACGTAGATTGGGGACATTCAAGATCGAAATTACGGGGAATATATGTGTTGAAATGTTGCATAATACGATTCATTATATTATTTCTACCAACATCAATACATCCTCTGTTAATCGAGAACATGTGGAAAGGCGCGTGAAGGAACGTGGAAGTTAATCACTTCAAGAAGGCCAGAACAGTCAATACTATTTCTGACTAAATCCAAAAAGAATAGGTAAATAAGTTCTATCCAATTTCAGGCTTTCCATACCTATTAGCTTCAATCTCTGCGAATGAGAAAGAAGATTTCTGTCGACGCCGAGCTCATTGAGCATAAAATTCACAAATTTTAACTGTATGCGTTCAATCCGCTTAACATGCGTTATGTAGCAAGGGCTACGAACAATGCAGTAATACACTAGGTGGCTACGGAAAAGTGAATAGTATAAAAACTTTAAAATTTCGATACTTGAAACATCCCTGCAGCGTTTGCTGACCTTTTGTAGAACTTTGCAAAAATATAATTATAGGAATCATTGAATTTTAATTTGGTGTTAAAAGTCACGCCTAGGTCATTGATTAAGGAAACTCTGGTCAGGAGGGCATTAGAGATGACGTAAGGATGTAAAAGTGGAAATTTCTTCCTAAAAAATTAAATGATCTTACATTTTGAGTTGTTGAGTTGCATCTGGTTTACCTCTCACTATTCCATCATTTTTTAATTTCAGATTGTAGAAGCAGGCAATAATCAGTATTCTTTACTCTCATAAATTCCTTCAAATCGTCAGAGTAGAAGAGATATTGTTAGTTTTCAAATACATTATATTTTGTATACTCTATTAAACAATAAAAATTATTGATATTATATAATTCTAGTATTATTTCTTTTGTTTATTATTACATTATGAACAGAATTTACAAGAGTCATAACTGAATATTCATATGCAAGAAAAATATAACCCTCTATTATCTTCTCGTAATCGGGAAAAATACAAATAAATACATATCTCATGATAACATTTTAAAGGAAACATAGATATAAATTATGTTGTTTCCCTAACCTTGAATTAATGCGTTGCCAAACACAAACCGCACCCATACTAATGTTCATAATATTTGACGTTCACTTATAACAATAAATAGGTATCATAGCAGTACCATCTCTCGTGACTGTCACGATGCCCCCAGGACTGTCTTGACCATGACATTGCTGATTGAAAAATCATGGTTGCCACGTAGTTTAATTATCGTTTAAACACAAACACGAATATATATTTTTTAACTATTTAATAAATGTATTAAATTCCAATTTAGAAAATATTATTTTTACAGACATTTATATGCTATGAAAAATTATAATTATAAATTAATTAACTTATATTTCTCTTTATGATATCACTCTATTTTCTTCAGAAAATTGATATTAGAAATTTTGGCTATATAAAAAATCACATTGGTGATTTCAGTTTAGTAAGTTTTATTTAATACAGCATCAATCTGTAAAAAACTTTACCTTAGCTCATTATATGGCCCACGAAAAAAAAGTATTTAAGGTCAGATTTTGTGACTGGTTCTTAATGATTTTAAAAATTGTTCCGCCATTTTGGACAAATCTTTACTAAATTTATATTTTTTTTTATAAAAATTGCTATCGTCTTGTTTAAATAGAGTTTTTTCCAAACTTAATGAATTTGGGTCAACAAGTGGTTGAAGCTGCAGTAACATAAACTTAAGGTAGCTTAAAAATGTTTGGGTATCTATATCTACTGGGAATAATTTTATATAATTCCTAATTTAATAACATCACCCAACATTCAATTTTCAATTATTTTTTTTTAATTCTGGACATAGTTCTATAGACTTTTATTGAATACATTGTTTTATAAGCTAAATACCAAAAATATATATCTTAAAAGATTATTACAAAAAAAAATTGCACTAAAAAGTTAATAGTAAATTAGAGGCTGTTTGATATTCGATTTAATTAATTAATTAATTTATTTTTTGATTTGAATACTTTCCCATTCAAATTTAACTAAATCGGGACGTACTTAAACTTCTTTCATGGCTTAGCGAACTAACGCATATAGCTACTACCATAATTTAGTATGCACATCCTCCATTTATATTCTACAATTTCAATCCGACACACAAACACCGAAGGTAACTGCGGAAATCGAACCCGCATCTCACCTGAACCAGTGGTTTGCTCACTATTGGCCTGTTCTCACTTACGTGTGCTTACTTCGGGTTTTTTACTGGCGACCCAGCAGCTGATTTCAGGGGTTGTTGGCATCATGGGTGAAAGGCGCCAACTTGTTCACATTTACGACTTTTTCACTAGGCTTTTAATTTTTAGTAATTTTTTGTTTTGTACTTTTGGTATTTTTGACAATATGATGCACCGACGGATTACTTGTTTTTTTTGTGTCTACTTTTGATTGATTTTAATAAATGACAGTAATGATAATGTTACTTTCAAAAATATATGGTCCTAGAAGAATTAGTGCTTGTATCAATTATTTGTGAACTAGCAGTCCTTTTCTTGCCTAAGCAAGGTTTGTAGTGATTTGCTACTGTCGAAGAACAAAGGAAATTTATCTCTTATAAATGATGAACTAGATGATGGTACTAACAAGTGCGTTTAGATGATAGATAAAGCCATATTTGAAGATTTCCTTAAGATAGTTGAACTCAAAACATTCTGGCTGAATTACTCCATTTGCAGTGGCCAATAAAAGTAACTAAAAAAAAAATAAAATAGTCAATAACACCTTTTTAAACAAGCAATTTCAGTTTGGAAGAGGTCTTGAGTATCCTGCAAGGCCTGCAATATTCGTTTTCAGTTGTTCGTTTAACTATATCAGATATAATACTTGACCGTCGAGATTTAAGATTAATGTCTTGTGACATCTTGGTATGGATTACATTTGTTTTGCAAGCCACATGTTTTTTGTAATCAGTTTATTGTGCATTCAAACTTAAATAATAGCTAGTCTAAATACCAACTATTAGACATTTTTTAAATCAGGCGAAAAAGAGCTTTTATTCTAGCAGATAATATACAAGATGTCCCATTTAAAGAATTAAAATTTTTTTCAACTTTACGATATATCATTGTTTTTTCAAATCTAAAGGATAATACCGAAGAAATAAAACACCTTTTATAGTTAAAGCTTTTTTCCACCACTTGTAATAAAGCCTCTAGGTATGATGTTAAACATAAAAAACACTATATACAAGCAGGGGCGGATCCAGCCTCTCTCTTTGGGGGAGGCGGTGATATCATAAAAGTGCGAAAGCAGTCGACGGGGGGGGGGGGGGAGACACCAGCAACATTCCCATTTCTAATGTAAAAGACAGGATGGGTGGGGTCTATTTTTCTGAATTTCAAGCTCTTGAAGAGTCAAGGGGGGGGGGGGGGCGATCACAGGAAAAAACAAGTTGCCGACCGGGGGGAGGTAGCGAGCAGCATACACATTCCTAGTATAAGAGGCAGAATCGGGTCTATTTTCCTGAATTCAAAGCACTTCGTGGGGAGGCTATCGCCAGAAAAACAAGGTTGTCAACGGGGGGCGGAGGGGAGTATCAGCAGCATACATAGTCCTAATATAAAATGCAGAATCGGTTCTATTTTCCTGAACTCAAAGCTCTTGGGAAGGGGAGGGGCGATCGCAAGCATACACATTCCTATACCCTATTCAAAAACTAGAGAGAGTAAGAAAACTGTTACCGAAACCTTCAACGTACCTGCTCCAGTGCGCAAGTAACTGAGGACTGCCGTAAATCTAATTATATTTAAATATTATAAGCTTTTATAAATTTACTGCAGCAATAAAATTTCTGATAGTTCAATTTAATTTCTGTCAGTGAGCAAAGTACACCTTACAGTGAATCCTTAGTGATTCATCTTGTTTGTACTTGTTTTTATATATTATTTGAGATTAGTAAGATACCCAAAAGATATGGCTTCCACATCTATATTTATTCCAAAATCGTTAAACCAGGGCATTTTTTCTTCAACAAAAAACTTATTACGATGAATGTTGATGATGCCTTAAGATAGCAATATCTCGATAATAATGTTAAAAGCTCTATTGAGAAGTATTCCAACATGACTGGAGTTGGAAAATCTACTATGTACCGACTACTGAAGGAGAAAAAACTACTGGAATTATTAGTACTCCCAAGCTACATTCGATCACACAAACTGTACTAAAAGGAGTTGTACATATATTTTATTATGAGAAGCAAATCCCAACCATCGACAAAATTCTAACTAAAATCAATGAAGATCGGGATTTACCTGAAATTAAAAGAACCGAGCTCTAGAAATTGCTCAGATAACTTGATTTTTGTTGGGAAAAACCAGATAGGAAATCCGTTCTTATAGATCATCCGGAAAATGTCCGTTGGAGAAGGAAAATCTCTCTCAAGTACAAGGTAGAGTTGGTAGAAATAACACAACTTACAAAATTAGTAATATAACTGAACTTATTTTTTTGAATTAAGTTAGTGCAGAAAATTGGGAAAAATCCAGATAATAAAAGAATAAAAGAAAATGGGGAAACTCGATCTCATGATCGGTGAGATAGAGGAACCAATTACATTTAATTTGAGCGAAGATAGCTTCACTGACTTTGATTACAAATTAAATACGTAATGTTTACCAGCGTAAACACAATTTATTATTTAAATTTTCTGTAACATATAAAAATAAATTATATTTGAATCCCTTTTTAGTGTTCAATTGCAGATGGTTTAAGAAATAAATAAACTGAAACGTCAAATATCCTAAAAATGTTTCTAATTAATAATAAAATGACCGATAGCTTCAACAAAATTTTAATATTATATGGACGAATTGATTTTTTTATATGTGTTTAACTTCTTGCATTTTTGATAATGGGTATTTTGTAAGTATTTAAATTATAACTTAGAATTTTTTTGAGAGAAAAAAAGTTACGTTTTAGTCTGAATGTACCTAAAACGGTTTCTATGCCAAAATTAAAAATAATAAAAATACTGTAGTGATTTGTGTTAAATATGTCAAAATTATCTATATTTTCTAATGTATGTGAATTATTAAGAAATCATAAGAAAGAAAATAATATCAAAACTTTTTATTTTAAGTTCCTAACCGAAATAATGTTCTCTGCTATAAATACTTAGTGATAAAATAAATCTCTTTCCGACGCCTATGACAAGGATTAAAATCCTTTTTAACACTTCACATCCAAATATCTATTGTTATCCTAACCAAATAGTCCATTATTATAGACCGGTATTTTTGATTATAAAATTTCTAACCAATTCCTATGAAAAATATATGTGTCTAACAGATTTTGCCAAAGACATCGGAATAAGGAACACAGGTAGTTTGCGAAGAAAAAAAAAGGTAAAAAATGATTTATTACTCTCTCTAGTTCTTGAATAAACTATAGTATAAGAGGTAAAATAGGGTCTATTTTCCTGAACTCCAAGCTCTTGGGGGGGAGGGTGATCGCCCCCCACCGCCCCCCCCCCTTGGATCCGCGCCTGTATACCAGTGGCTTTACTACTTAATGTACACAATGTAGACTAACCGATTTCTCAAGCATTTTTATGTTGTGGTGTTGTTGATTTAAGTAAATCAACAAATAAAACTGTTTTATTTGTTGAAACCAAAAAAAAAGAAAGAAATTTATTTTCTTTTTCCGCTTCTCGTACTTCAAAAATGGAATTCACTATTACTAGTTTTAATTTTCGTAGACCACTTTTATTTTTAATTTTTGAAAGTTCAGCTTCAATCATTCTGAAAAAAAATATTTTTTATATTAATTACCAAACTAATTGTGTATATGAAATAAAAATATGTTCATATTTTATAAGGGTATCTTTATTTGATGTAACCATAGACGAAAGTCTAATGTAACTAATTGTTACATAGATTAGTAATAATATCCGTCTTCAAATTTTACAAAAACTTCTTTTTTACAGAGATTATAGTTTATGCGCCAACAGAAATTCAGACTAAAAATTTTTATAACGTATCTTGAAAATGCACGGTTAGAAATGATATAAGGAAGAAACATACCAATTAGATAATTTATGGAAATAAAAATTTTAAATGTTGGTAACCTATAGAGGTCACCTCTTCTACGATTTTCTTATAACACTTCAGTTGCATGACTTATTACAGTTGCTGAATATAACACCTTTATTTTGTCATAGAGGCTGTAAAACTGTTGGGCTTGTCATATCCATATTCAAGAAATAGACGGGTTTTGTATTTCAGTGAATATTTTATTATTATCGGCCAAGCGCTTTCGGTCTAACTTAGACCATCCTCAGGGCTCAGACCTCGTCAAAGGGCACACCTTAACCCTGCCAGTTTGAGAACAGTCTCCAGTCGCTAGCGTAGCTTCCACACAGAACAAATCGTATACAATTAAATTTCTTTTTTTTAAATTTGTCATAAATTAAAACTAAAACTAAAACATTCAACACACTAATTTTAATTTATGACAAATTTAAAAAAAAGAAATTTAATTGTAAACGATTTGTTCTGTGTGGAGGCTACGCTAGCGACTAGAGACTGTTCTCAAACTGGCAGAGTTAAGGTCTGAGTCCTGTGGATGGTCGAAGTTGGATCGAAAGCGCTTGGCCGATAATAATAAAATATACACTGAAATACAAAACCCGTCTATTTCTTGATTTCTTCGGTGTACAACATGTTAATAATTTATATCCATATTCAGTTCTTGCAATGAGAGATCAAAAAGTATTTCTGAGTCAGAGTTTTGGCCTCACTCTTTAATTGCCTGGGTTATATCGATACCTTCCTACAAAATTAAATAGACTTATTATATTTTGCATTAAAACAGTATGTAATTTAAATATTTTTTAAGTTTCTTAATTTAACAATATTATGTCGAATTGTTTGGACAGTATTGATACTCAGAAATTCTATAGTTATTAGTTTACCAAGTTACATAAACTTATATATTAATCGTCCTTTAAAAACATCAAGTTTTCAAAACACCATAGTGTAGGTTTATTACTTCTGTTGTGCCCGTTCCTGTTTTTGTTTATTCTTTATTAAATTGAGAATGTATGAATTTTTTGTTCTTACATCTTCTACATCAAAAGTTTGCTTATAGCATATAGTCAATTTTTGGAGTACTGTGCTTAGTTCCGCTATTGAAAAGAGGGATACTATTCATCGTAAACGTTCTGTCTTTAAGCGTGAGCCAACTTTCTTCTATAAGATCACGGGTCTAGTATCATTATGTCATCAGGCTGGCAATCATGTTTTTAGAAATTTTTTCCTAAAACTTGTCATCCAAGGCTCGACAGAGAACAGAAAAAGTCGCGGGTATTTCACCAATCATAAATAATCCGGGGCGCGCACCCCTAAGTGAGAATAGGCCATATACCAACGCTACATCCGAGGATTTAATTTAATAACCATAATCAAATTTGGTGGTGATCAAAGTGGTTTAATCCTCCAAAAATGTTTACCAATTGATTCCTCATTCATCTTAGGCCGAACTGATATTATGAAGTTACTGTAAACAACACAAATAGCTTCCGTGTGTCAAAATATTCTGAGTCCGTATACCATCTGAAACGTCAAGCTTTACAATAAATGTCAGGTGTCACCTAACAACACCAGTGTTGCCAATTCCCGAAACATAAACAGCTACGCTCAAAATAGGTATCACGTTATTTCCAGCACAATTCAACTTACGGCATTTTTAAAGGAAGATAAAGAAAAATATCTAGAAAATATTGCCAAAAATTTGTTTACACTATGCCAAATCGACTAACGGATATGATTAGAAGCAAAAGATTGCCAAGAAAGTATTGATCTGACTGTATTATTTAATTCAACTTGTTTTTTATAGCTGTACGAGTTACATTTTAACGCTGAAATCTAAATTTTGTTAATTTGTATGGTTCATTATTATGTTTATTCTGAACATTTCCTACCACTAGTTTTAATTATGCAAAAGTTAATTTTTCTAAGTATTTTATTTTTAATTTTTAAATGGAATAAATATTGCCACATACACAGGTTGGATCGGTTTGAATATTTTTATAAGCTACCTGGAAAACCACAAAATATTTTAAAAATCTGATAAAGTAATCCCGAGCTCTTTTTTGAGAAAATGGTAATGGCGAAAAAAGAAATCTAAGGGGGTAAGATCAGGTGACTTAAGTAGCCACCTGACAGGTCCATTGCTTGCTATCTATTTTTATTACTTTCCGCTAAAGAAAAATTATCGATAAAGGGGACGATGTGAGCATTAAAATCCTTTTCATATATCTCGTAGGCCATTACTCTATTACCCAACAAAGTAACCCATACATTAAATCTAAATCGTCCTTGTATTACCCTATTTATTTGTTGGCGAGTGTTCTGATCTGCCTATAGATGACTATTATGCCGATTAAATACATCATCACTAGTTATTCTTGACTCATCCGTCCATATAATAAGTATTAAAGAACATATTCATGTACCAATTACAGAAGTTAAGTCTTCGTTCAGGGTTACCAGGAAGAACATGCTGAGTTTTTCTTGCCTTGTATCATTTAAACTTATATTCCTTTAAAAAGTTTAATGACTTTTTATGAGAAACCCCAACATCCATTTCAATAGTTCTGCTCGACGTTGAAGGATCTGCCTATCATATTTATAATTTCATTCTCTTTACTTTCTTTTTCATACGTCTTTCGCCGTGACTTTTTAAAGGATCCTAAATTGATTATGTTTTATTCTACTCTCTCAAAAATTGCCGGATTGGGTTGTTCGTGGTCCAGATACCGTTTAAAATATAAATTAGAGTTCTCTGCTTAAGTTTATTACATTCAATATAACATCCTACCATATTATACTTTCCGAAATTTTGAAATTTTTCAGTTTGGGTTTTTAACTGGAAAAATTGCAAGTTGACAAGCTATAAACCTTTAGTCCAGTAAATGATTTTATCATTTAGCCATAGTCACAGCCTACTATTTTAAAACAATATAAAATATGTAATATTTATCGAACTTAAAAAGTAATTTTAGCAGTGACCTATGGAAATGATTTAAGTATTTAGATATTCTTTTTAATCAAGATCAGTTAGAATATTTATTATATTATATACTGTACGTTAAGAAACTGCGATTAAATAAAATTTTTATAAAAAAAATTGAACCGCTAAAAAGTGAAAAATAGCTATACATTTTTATACGAAATTTAAATTTTTGAAGTCGGCGCCAAACTTATACCTGACAAAATGTGACTCGCGTCAACAGATTAAAAGTATTTTATGTGTAATTGCTTTCTTACTATAATCTATATATATATATATATATATATATATATATATATATATATATATATATATATATATATATATATATATATTAGAAGTTATTTATTTCATTTAGAAATAATTTGACGCCGACTTCAAAAATTTCAATTTTATATAAAAATTTAGAGTTATTTTTCACTTTTTAGCGCACTTTTAGAAGTCGGTTCAATTTTTTTTTTTTATTTTATTTTTCTATTTTTAGTTTTAGAATTCATTATGATATCCATAGATTATTTGAACTAAGTACTAATCGAGGTTAGTGTACCTCGCAATGACTCCAGGGTGACACTAGGTCCCAATTTTATCCAAAGTTGTAAATCACCCTAAAATGAATTACTAAACATTTTTCGATCCTTAGAGTTCTACAAATACCAGTGAAATTGTGTCAAACAAATATTTAGTCTGTCATAGTAAATCCACTATCTTAAATTTCAAATTCATTTTAGATTGGTAATATAGGCCCCAAAACTTTTCAATATCCATATTTAAGAACATAAGACGTAAATTTCTTAGTCGAATATATTTTATACTGCATATTGAATTTGTATACGCCTCAAGAACCCCACAATATCAATTTTAGACAAAATAAGAAAATGTAAAATTTTCAATTCCTCAACGTATCTTATCAACCTAATAGTTGTAAAAAGTTAACTTCATATTCATAATACACAACCCCTAGAACCGTATCTGAAAAAATGCGAATAAGGTAAAATTTTCAACCCACCATATTGGATCCGCCATATTGAATTTTGAAAAAAATAATTTTAACGTCTTAATCTAATCTAAATCTAAACCCTTCAAAGCCCACTGGCACCAATTTTGGATGTAATCCGGAAAGTTAAAATATTGCATCTGACACATTGGATTTTCTTAAAATAATGTTATATTCGCTATTTACATCCTCAAAAACGATTCAGTCCCACCTTTGAACTAAATAGAAGAAAGTAGAATTTTTAGTCCGCAATATTTAATCCTGAAAAAATACTTTTAAATTCATAATTTACACCTTCAAGAACCCCCTATATCAGTTTTGAAGAAAATTGAAAAATGTAAAGTTTTTAGAACGTCATATTGAATCCGCCAGATTGAGTATTTCAAAAAATATTTTAAATTCGTAATTAACACGTCTTGGATCCGCCATATTTATTTTTTTAAAATAATTTGAGATTCGTAATTTGCAATTTCAAAAATTCCCTCGTATCAATTTTGAAAAAATCGCCATATTGAATTTTTTAGAAATAATTTCAGATTCGTTATGTGCGACCACGAAAACTCTCCCATATCAGTTTTGGAGAAAATCGGACAAAATTGATTTTTTCGTCCGCCATATTAGATCTGCCATATTGAATTTTTTAAAAATAAATTCAGATTCGTTATGTGCAACTTCGAAAACTCGCTTGTACCAATTCTGGAGAAAATCGGACAAAATTGATTTTTTCGTCCGCCATATTGGATCTGCCATATTGAATTTTTTTAAAATAATTTTAGATTGGTTACGTGCGAACCCGAAAACTCTCCTTTACTAATTTTGGAAAAAATCGGAAAAAATTAATTTTTTTGTTTGCCATATTCAATTTTTAAAAAATATTTTGGAATCGTTATGTGCGGCCCCAAAAACTCCCCCACACCAATTTTGAACAAAATCGGACAAAATTAATTTTTTGGTCGCTATATTGTCAGTGCCATCTTGGATTTTACTGTCCAAAAAAATATGGGAACACCGCAGCAACTTCCTGAATATACTATAAAAATTTTTATTCAAATCGGTGACTCCGTTCCGGAGTAATCGGTGTATATACATAAAAAATACATAGTCGACGAATTGAGAACCTCCTTTTTTTGAAGTCGGTTAAAAATGAACTAAATGATTTTATGTCAATATAGCTTCATTAATAGACGTTTCATATTTTGAAAAGGTTATATATTTAATAAAAACTGTTTTTAGCCCATTTGTTTTCAATTTATATTGACAATATAATCTATTTTTTAAAAAATGCCAAAAAATTATTACAAAAATACAGGGTGTTACCTTTAAAAAATTAAACCTTGGTATTATATCTCAGTAATTAAAACTAAAATTAAATAACTGATCACGCAACTGAATTCTACAGAAAAAAGTACCCCAAGAATATATTATTAGTTTTATCGTAGTTGCTTTGATAAAGAAAATATAGGATATTTTAGAAAATTGAAAAATTCGAAAATCGTCCTGTAGATCTGAAACCGATCGTGATAGCAGTAATTTGTATTCGCTATTATAATTTTCTAAAAAAAAGAGCTCGAGACTACTTTATTATATTTTAAAAACCTTTTACGGTTTCTCAGATAGCCTATAACAATATTCAAAATGATCAACCCTGTAAAAGTTTTATTTTAACTTACGTCACTACATATAGCATTATGACTAAAAAAAAATATCGCTTTCACTAAAAAGAAAAAATATTTGTTATCTAGCTGTCAATTTAAAATCTTACCGCTATATTTTTTTTATTTTAAAACATTTATTTTATTTTGGTTTCAATGGAAATAAAAAAATTCTGGACTTTCCTTAGATGATTAATAACATCACCTTCACAAATCTATGTCTATTATTTTAATTGTTTGTTACCAAAAAATTGAGTGAAATTATTACCACTAATTATTCATGTAATAATTGAAATCGGTATTCTAACTGTTAATTTGTTATTAACTGGCAACACTGGGCATGGGGCCTCAAGAAGGGCGCGATCTTTGAATAATACGGATACACGCCCACTTTTGAGATGTATAAAAACTGAATCATTAAATTTGTTTACATGTTAGTAGTTGTTTATAAAAAGATGTTAAAAATATAAAGTAGCTGTAATATTTAACCTCTATTTGCTTATATTTAGGTTATTATCATGAGAGGATGAAACTCCTAGAAATTTAAGAAAAAACGAGTTGCGTGTGGGACACGTATTATGATGGAGATCCGTAGAAGTGTTTTTTTGTAAGTTCATTATGTCTCTTTTTTTAGTTAATTGAAAGTCTTCGCCTGCATAATTTTATCGCAAGAGATGGAATTTTTATAAGAAATCATATTTTTTTGGTTCTTAAATTAGCAAATGGAACTTAACGTGCCAATTTTTGTAAAAAAGATCTACTCATTGTAAATATAGTTATGTTGAAATTTTTAAAATTTACATTGGAAAATAAGCGACTTTGGAGGCTTATAATTTTTGAACAAGAACGATCAAGCAAGAAATATTATGTGATATATTTATTCACATTCTTTAGAACCTATTCAACGAAACCTCTCGCTTGATGAAATCAACGTTTTTATACCAACACGGAGAAGTACAAGTACTCTAATTTTTGCTTATCAATTTTTTCTTAGGTAATTTTTTTGCTAAATGTACATTTCCTCAAAATTTCATCCCAAAGTGGAAGGGTGACTGCAAAAGGACTCATTTTTCGCCAGTTTTCGGAATTGCCAATTTTAAAGTTATTTCTGCTTCAAATAATATTATATATACAGACATTAGTGGGAAAATATTTGTATTTTGTAAGGACCTTGAGTTCATGAATTTAAAGGGATTTTATTGCGGAGTGTTAGGCGTTCAGATGTTCAGATTATTTATGTCTGACTAAAGTGACCATACGTCCCGTTTTCAATGGGGTAGTAACGTTTTTAAGTATATTGTCCCGGTGTTCCCAAAGAGCCTGTCGGGATACAAAAATCCCGTTTTATAACAACTTTACAAACTTTAGACAATTGAATCAAGTAAATTAAGTTTTAAGTGATGAAAAATCATATTTAATGACAACCACACCCCAATAAGTGTGTATAAGAGTGATAAAAGTAACATGAATTGTTAGTGCTTCACAATTAAAAAAAAACTTATAATATTGTTCATGAACCTTTAAAGTGGAATGAGCATGTGCTTTATTTAACGAGAAAAATGAGAAAAATCATTTAAAAGTTTATTTAACTTCGAGATATCTTAGGTAAAAAAAATAATCCTGATATTTATTGGCTGAATCTACAGGGTTCTGACAAATACCTCCTAATTTCTCGGGAACATACAGGAAAGGTCAAAATAATCCTACTTTGTCATAGAAAAAAAAATTGGTAAAGTGCTTCTAAATGGAGATACAGAGTCTTAAAGGGGTACCCTGCGATTTACCTTATCGGTTATAAATTCTGAACCGACTTATATAATGATGGAATGTTAATATTTTATAGAGGTCATAAAGATTTATTAAACCATACTACAGGAGATCTTTTAGATCATCAGAGAAGTCAGGAACGGACTTGCAGCTACACTCGTTGGGCCTAATTTTTAATAGGTGCCATTTTACAAAGTTATAAACTAATTCTTTAAACACTTTGGTCATTCCTCTTCAAAAAAAGATACCCTTAATTTACGACAAAACTAGCGGTTTTCGAGACAAATTGGTTTTTATGCGATTTATGCAAAAGCTACCAATGCTAAACACAAACAGGTAAAAAATCAGGTTGTTATTGTTAACACCTACATAATGAACTACTATTGAGGAAACTTGTCAAAACCGCCTTAAAGTAAAAATAATTTTAAAGAATGGAAGAATATTTTTACGCAGAGTGTGCTGACATGCATTTAATTTATTGTGAAGCGCTGTCAAATTATTCGAAGGCAAGAAGACGTTATGCTGAAAGATTTCCAGCTCGTACATTGCAAGTCCAAAAACGTTTCAAAGGGTTGATCGAATCCTAAGGGAAACAGCTAAAAGATATTTAGAACATAATTACTAGAGCTAACGAATTAATTTTTTACACGTTTTATTCAGCGTTATTGTTGCCGCGACATGGAGGAGCACGAAACCTTCACGTAGAGGAACAAATTTTGCAAGATATCGCTGACAATCCTTCAAATAGCATAAGAAAGCTCGAGACACGAAACAATATTGCACAATGGATTGTATATGAAACTCTAACCGAATAGTTACTTCACCCGTACCACGTTGAAAAAGTATACGGTATGTCTCCAAATGATTATCCCGCAAGACTTGAATACTCCAACTGGTTTATACAGCAACATAACCTAATTCTAAATTTTTCTTTACGGATGAGGTCTGTTTTACAAGAGATGGCATAATAAACTCACAAAATTTACATTTTTGGGCTGATGAAAACTAGCATGTTATAATTCAAAACAAACACCAACAAAGGTTTATTGTAAATGTGTGAGCTGGCATCATCGGAAATCATCCTATAGGCCATTTATTTGGAAGGAAATTCTCTAGACTTTTACTTCTGGGGACAACTAAAAGAACTAGTTTATTCAACACCAGTAAATACGAGAGAAGAACTACGAGCGAAAATAGTATAGCATTCTAACGAAGTCCGTAATAATGCTGGAATATTATTTGCAGTGCAACGGGAAAATATTCGAAGAATAAGAAAATGTATTGAAGTACGTGGATCTCATATTGAACACTTAAGAAAATAACGTTTAAACGTTTTCACTATTTTTGCATTGTAATAACATTGTAAATTAATTGAGCCCCGATAAACCTTTTGAAACCTTTCTGGATTTGACAATGTCTGAGCTGGAAATCTTTCAGCATTACATCTTCTTGCCTTCAAAGAGTTAGACACCGCTTCTTCATAAATTAAAGCACATCGGCACATCCTGCGTATTTTATTTTTACATGTTTGTGTTAAGCATTAATAATCGCCAGCTTTATCGAAATAAGTTAAGAGTACTTTTTTTGAAGAGCAATGACCAAAGTATACAAAAAATCAGTTTTCAGCTCTGTAAAATGACACTTGTCAAAAATTAGCCCAAGAATTGTGGCTACAAGTTCGTTCCAGACTTCTCTGATGATCTAAAACATGTACTGCATAGTGTGGTTTAATAAGTCTTGGTGGCCTCTATAAAATGTTAAAATTCATTAAATTGTACAAGTCGGTTCAAAACTTAGAGCCGATAAGGTAAATTGCTGGATACCCCTTTAGGGCTCTGTATCTCCGTTTAGGGGCATTTTCGGAATATTTTTTCCAAGGCATTTTGACCTCCCGAGTATGCTCCCAAGAAATAAGGAGGTACACCCTGTATTTTGATATATACCATTATAATGTAGGGTTGATATATACCATTATAATATAATATGAGAAAAATCTAAAAAGTTTAACAAATTGACAAAATAGTGTTTTAAACATTTTTAACCGACTTCTAAAAGAAGGAGGTTCTCAATTCGTCGCGTATATATATATATATATATATATATATATATATATATATATATATATATATATATATATATATATATATATATGTACATCGATTACTCCGGAACGGCTGCACCGATTTGAATGAAATTTTTTCGAGGTCTCACACAACAAATTTTAAATAATTTAAAAAAAATTCAATATGGCTGATACAATATGGCGGACGAAAAAAATTGATTTTGTCCAATTCTCTCCAAAATTGGTATGGGAGAGTTTTCGAGGTCTCACATAACAAATTTTAAATTATTTTTAAAATATTCAATATGGCGGATCCAATATGGCGGACAAAAAAAATTTAATTTTGTTCGATTTTCTCCAAAATTGGTATGGGGAAGTTTTCGAGTCGCACATAACGAATTCAAAATATTTTTTAAAAAATTTAATATGGCGAATCCAATATGGTGGATAAAAAATTAATTTTGTCCGATTTTTTTCAAAATTGATATGGGGGAGTTTTTGGAATAGCACATTACGAATCTAATATTATTTTAAAAAATTAAATATAACGGATCTAAGATAGCGGATTAAATATTCTACATCTCTCGATTTTGTCTAAAGTTAGTATTGGGGAATTTTTGTTAGTGTTAATAACGAAATTCAAATAATTTTTGAAAAACTCAATCTGGCGGAATTAGTATGGTGTCCTAAAAATTTTATATTTTTCGACTTTCTCCAAAACTGATATAGAGGGTTTTTGAGGATGTAAATTATGAATTTAATAGTATTTTTCAGGATTCAATATGGCGAATGCAATATAGTTGACTAAAAATTTTACATTTTTCGATTTTGTTCAAATGTGGAACTGAATCGTTTTTGAAGATGTAAATAGCGAATATAAATTATTTTAAGAAAATCTAATATGTCAGATGCAATATGACCGTTTAGCAATTTAAAATTTCTGGGTTTCATCTAAAATTGGTACTAGGGGGCTTTGAAGGGTTTAAATTTAGATTACATTAAGACGTTAAAATTATTTTTTTGAAATTCAATATGACTGATCCAATATGGTAAGAAGAAAATTTAACCTTATTCGCATTTTTTCAAATTTGGTATTAGGGGTATTACGAATATGAAGTTAATTTTTTACAACTATTAGGTTAATAAGATACAATATGAGGGACTAAAAATTTTACATTTTCCGGTTTTATATAAAATTGATATTGCGGGGTTCTTGGGGCGTATACAAACTCAATATACAATATAAAATATATCGGGCTAAGAAATTTACGTTTCAAATTCTTTAAATATCGATATTGGAAGGTTCTGGGGCCTATATTACCAATCTAAAGTTAATTTGAAATTTAAGATAGTGAGTTTACTATGACAGATTAATTGACACAATTTCATTGATATTTGGAGAACTCTAGGAATCAAAGAATTTTTAATGGTTCATTTTAGGGTGATTTACAATTATGGATAAAATGGGAACTTTTTTGCCACCTTGGAGTCATTGCGAGGTACACTAATCTCGATTAGCACTTAGTTCAAATAATTTATGAATATCATAATGAATTCAAAACTAAAAATCGAAAAATAAAATTTTTATAAAAAAATTGAACCGACTTCTAAAAGTGCACAAAAAAGTGAAAAATAACTATAAATTTTTCTATGAAATTGAAATTTTTGAAGTCGGCGCCAAATTATTTCTAAATGAAATAAATAACTACTAATATATACATGTTATGTTAAGAAAGCAATTACAAATAAAGTATTTTTAATCAGTTTATGCGAATCACATTTTGTCAGGTATTAGTTTGGCGCCGACTTCAAAAATTTCAATTTCATATAAAAATTTATAGTTATTTTTCACTTTTTAGCGCACTTTTAGAAGTCGGTTCAATTTTTTTATAAAAATTTTATATTACATAAATATTGTAGGTGCCCTGTAAACCTTTTATACGACGAACATGATATTCTTAATATTTTTAATACACGAAACCTTTATGGCTTGCATGTCTTACCAAAAATAAAGGATAAGTTTTTCACCAATCTCACCTAATTATTCTAAAAGAATGTGCATATTTGACTATCCAGGTGTTACAACTTATTTTGGTTAGAAAACCCTTAAAGCATTTTCAAACTCAAAACAAAGAACTTTCAGTAAGATTGTTTGCTAACTAAAATGAATTGTGCGTAAGGTGACCTATCTTCCCTCCTTCTTTTAGGCAAATATCTAAATATACCACGAGGCGGCAGGAAATTAATGATAATAAATAATTATTTACTTTTATTAAATATTTCTCTTTATTAGGTAAATAAATATTTTTATTATATAAATAATAATTTATTTGCTACTCTGAGGTATATTTAAGTGTTTGTACTGTTCTGCGGGTGGTATACTGACGATACAGAAAACTTATGCGTTATTCATTAAATTGCGGCATAATAAAGAATGATATCCTTGTTATATGTACACTGTTAAAAATAACCTTAAATTTAATGCAATTTAAATGTCCAATTTACATTAGATTTAATTGGTTTGTACTTTAAATCGTGAATAATGTACAGGGTGAGTCAACGATTGGATGAAGTAAGTTTGTGCCTTTTCGGTGAAATTTACAAAGAAACTATATTTATTGTTTGATACAGTTTATTTTTACGCAGATTTTAAAAATATTTAGGACTCTACAGGGTGAGCCAAAAAACTAGGACAGCATAAAGTTGTATTTTTTTAAATAGAACACCCTATATACGAATCGTATTTTTGATTTAGCTTATAATTTTAAATATTTTTTATTAAGGGTTTACTATAACAAAACTTTATAGCTTCTGAGATAATTAAGTTTAAAGAAAAAAAAGTCACATTTTCAAGCATCAATTCAATCCTAAATAACGTTTTCAATTTTGTGACAAATATATTCGAATTTGGAATTTAGCAAAGCCAAGGACAAGTTAACATAATTTTTACCCAATATTTGCAATAAAAGCTACAGGGTGTTGAACACATCGGCTCAAATTTGAACAAGTTTAAATGAATAAATATATATTTTTTAAATGGTACACCCTGTATATTTTCATGTTATTTAATAGAGTAATAATAACCCCAAAAGTTTTGTTCAATATATCCTATACAAATTTATAATAGTTTTTGAGATATTTCAGTTTTTCTTGTTTTCCATACTTTTGTACAGAAATAGTCTTCATTATCATAGTAGCCATGGCAAAAACAATGTAAAAGAACATTTTTCTGTGTGTCAAATTTATAACAGCAATCGCTTCTTTTGGTTTTTATGTAGTGTAGTTTGTTTTTTTTTGCATTCATCTTATATTGTAAAATGAATTTTCCAAAGAATGAGTTAATAGATATGATTTATACAATAGAAGAGTGGTCAACAAACCAGTAACTAATGAAGAAAAAGAACTACAAGTATTGTTAAATGTTCAGGAAAATCCTTATATTGGTAGCCGTCAGTTAGCAGCATTATGTGAAACATCACAATCCACCGCTAATCGTACTACCAAGAAATATAGGTATCATCCATATCACATGGAATTACACCAAGAATTGCATGGACAGGATTTTGAAAGTCGTGTAAACTTTTGTCGTACAATAAATGCGGAGATTCAATTAAATCCAAATTTATTATGCAAGGTAATGTTTAGTGATGAAGCTACTTTTAGAAGTAACGGTGCCGTAAATAGACGCAACATGCATTATTATGCCACAGAAAACCCATTTTGGATTAGAGAGGTGCAACATCAAAACCACTGGTCATTAAATGTTTGGTGTGGTATTCATCATAATCGAATTATTGGACCCCACTTTTTTAATGAACCACTAAATGGCCATAGTTACCTGAACTTTCTACAAGAAGAACTACTCCAACTACTTCAAGATCTCGATAGGGATGAGCTCGACAGTATGTGGTTCCAGCACGATGGTGCGCCTCCGCATTACCATCGTGAAGTTCGTGCGTTTTTGGACCAACGATATTCGCAAAAATGGATTGGACGTGGGGGTTTCATTGAGTGGCCACCAAGGTCTTGCGACATCACCCCATTAGATTTCTTCCTATGGGGTTATATTAAAAATAAGGTGTATGTTAATCCACCAACAACAGTGGAAGATATGCGAAACAGGATTAGGGATACCTGTAGAACAATAACGCCACTAATTTTGTCCAGGGTCCGAGAAAATCTGCAAAAAAGACTAAATTTGTGCATTGCACAAGAGGGTCGTTTATTCGAACACTTATTAAAAAGAAATAATTAATCTTAGTATTTAATAGGAAATTTTTTTGTTTCAATTTAGTATAAAAATAAATATGTATTTGCCTTGTCGTTACTGTTGTGTTAATTTTCTCACATTATGTTTAATTAAACTATTGCCGTTGTAATATAACGAATAATGTATTTCATCATATTTAACCACATTCTGTTTGTTTCTGTAGTTTCTTTTTATTATTTTACATGGCTACTATGATAATGAAGACTATTTCTGTAAAAAAGTATGGAAAATAAGAAAAACTGAAATATCTCAAAAACTATTATAAATAGGTATAGGATATATTGAACAAAACTTTTAGGGTTTTTATTACTCTATTAAATAACATGAAAATATACAGGGTATACCATTTAAAAAAAAGATATTTATTCATTTAAACTTGTTCAAATTTGAGCCGATGTGTTCAACACCCTGTAGCTTTTATTGCAAATATTAGGTAAAAATTATGTTAACTTGTCCTTGGCTTTGCTAAATTCCAAATTTGAATATATTTGTCACAAAATTGAAAACGTTATTTAGGATTGAATTGATGCTTGAAAATGTGACTTTTTTTCTTTAAACTTAATTATCTCAGAAGCTATAAAGTTTTGTTATAGTAAACCCTTAATAAAAAATATTTAAAATTATAAGCTAAATCGAAAATACGATTCGTATATAGGGTGTTCTATTTAAAAAAATACAACTTTATGCTGTCCTAGTTTTTTGGCTCACCCTGTAGAGTCCTAAATATTTTTAAAATCTGCGTAAAAATAAACTGTATCAAACAATAAATATAGTTTCTTTGTTAATTTCACCGAAAAGGCACAAACCTACTTCATCCAATCGTTGACTCACCCTGTACAATTATTTTGAATTTAAAGCAAATTCTTTGAAATATCAGTTCGTTCTACATTAAGTTTGAATAAATAGTATCTTAAATTTCAATCAAGTAATGGAAAAGATATTTCAACTTTTGTACATTAAAATTAATTAACATATAATAATACTAAAGGAATTTACATTATTATTCAATATACGTTGCATAAAATTCCGTGAGATGACGCAACTTGTATTGAACTTCTTGTTTAGTACGATATAAGTTGCTTAAAGGACTCAATTTTCTTATAGTGAGGTGTACATGGCTGCCCCGTACAGACGAGAACCAATGAGTTCGAAACTGATCTAGATGGTGGACACTATCTATGGGAAAAATGTCCTCCTTTTCCTGGTAGTTTTAGAATTTCTTGAACTCATATTAATATTGGTGCATTAAATATGTGATAACATATCTCAAATTCAATAAACATGTATGATTACATTAAATTTAATGGAAAAAATTAATTCGTATTAATGTAAATATTATTTAATTTAGTGCACTACATTAAACGCATTTAAGAAACGTTTATGAAATTTGTTTCCAGCACATTTACCTCAAATTCAAATGAACATGTATAAATTACATTATATTTAATGGAAAAAATTAATTCATATTAATGCAAAGATTATTTAATTTAGTGCACTACATTAAACGCATTTAAGAAACGTTTATGAAATTTGTTTCCAGCATATTTACCTTAAATTTAATGCGTTTCTTTTTACAGTCTACACTGTAAAAAGGAAATGCATTAAATTGATGGTAATGATTTACATTATTTTAAATTAATTTATTCCATTAAATCTAATGTAATCATACATTAAATTTAAAATTTTGATCATTACTTTTTAAGGTGACTATGTATATTAAAAATACAGCCAGTGTTCATTGAATTGAAGATATGGTATTACATATTTAGTGCACTAACATTAATATGAGGTTAATAAATTCTGCTACGAAAGGGAAAGGTGGAATTTTTTCCATAGGTAGTGTACCGGTTTCGAACTCATTGGTTTCCGTCAATACCGGCAGACATGTACAAGCTCATCATAAGAAAATTGAGTTCTTTAAGCAACTTATATCATAGTATATAAAAAGTTCCACAAAGTTGCGCTATCTACCGGAATCTCGTGCAAATGTACCATTAATATTAATGTAAATTTCTTTAATGTTAAGGTACATGTGAATAAAATTTTAATGTAGAAAAAGTTGAAATATCTTTTCAGTTACTTTAATGAAATTTAATATACCATTTAATCAAATTTAATGTACAACGAACTGATATTTGAATGATTTGCTTTAGATTTAAAATAAATATTAGATTATTCAAGATTTTAGGTACAGAAATGGACATTAAATTTGCATTAAATTTAAGGTTATTGTTAGCAGTGTACCTTAATATAAAGTACAATTTCGAGAAGCTGCTGATTTATTTTAGAATACTACCTATCATTGTATGGGTACTATTTGAGCATATTCTAGAGAGTGATAAATCTAGAATTTTTTTCAAAAATTTCAGGCAGAAATATGCATTCTCTTATCTCTTTTTTTAATAAAAAATTTAAACAAGGACTTCAATATTCTTTTTCAATATGATACTAAAAGAAAAATCCTGTTTCCTAATTTTTTGTGCATAGTAGTTGGTTACATCCGCGCGGCATTTGTACAACTTTGATTATATTTTAACCATAACTAACGCCTTTGTTCAAGTTACTCGCGAATTGAAAAATGGCGACCAATTAAGTACAAATCTATTATTGGCTTAAATCAAGTTCTTTGTTAAGACTTTTTATTACAATTACAATTACAATTACAAATAGAAGTAGAAATAGTTGTTCTCGTGTAAAAACCAATGTCATTGAATTTCTGCCATTTTTCAATTTTAATAAAAGGCAAATAGTTTATGTGTAGCAAAGTACATATTTTATGTAACAAACTTGATAAAGCGAAAATTGGTTGTACAGTTAGGTGTGTTTCTTTGTTGATCAATTACCAAGTTTTAATAATAATCTAATAAGCATATGAATGCGAACACCATGATGTAATTATTGTTACAGGTTATAACAGTGAATTTTATTTAAATATTGTTATTCGATTTGGCGACTTGTAAATTAATGAATATCTACAACTGTGCAAATTTAAATAAATCTTAAAAATAATTGGTCACGAGGAGATTATGGCACCATATACGGAACGCTCTTATCCTGAATGATAAAATAAAAACCTGATGAAAAAGAGATGAAAAGGGATAACGAAAAGTAAAGCCATCAAAACATTAATATAAAAAACCAATTTTTTATTTGCTTTATTAAACCATATTTCAACTAAATAAAAAATCAAAATATAGTGTTATAAAGGACTCCGCACCAATCAAATGGAAATTGGATCCCGGTCAAATTCGTTGAAAATTTCAGTATAGTAGTAAGGTCTAGATGTCCTGATCAAAAGTTCTCACGGGCACAAAGTCCAAAAGTTAATAGTTCTCGAGATACAGAGGGATGACTTGCTGTCCCGCACCAACCAAATGAAATTCGGATCCCTGTCAAATTCGTTGAAAATTCAGTACGTTGTAAGGTCTATATGTCTCTGATCAAAAGTTCCATGGGCACAAAGTCAAAAGTTCAATAGTTTTTGAGATACAGAGGGATGAGTTGCGCCCCGATCCACCATTTACATAACAAGGCGTAAGGCGGTCAAATTTTCTCTATCTATCGATAGGTTTAGGATAATGAAGGAAGAGCACCAATTGTAATCTTGACTATGACCTTTAGATCAAAGGTAAAGGCTCAAACATTGTCAAGATGTCTATTTTTTATGGAAATACTTTTTTTTGAAGAAGTAGATTTAAAAGATAAAAACGTTTTTTTTTTTATGAGATATTTTTAGATTTTCGTAATATTTGAACCTTATATGACCTTGAAGTCAATGGTCAAAAGCTGTACAGCTCTGTACGTTTGGATGCTTTTTTGTATGCAACAGTTCATTTTTAACTATTTTCTTTCTTTGGAGTTCTTCTGCTTATTCACATAGACCTATTCTTTAATCATTAAAACGTTATCAGATCTAGAGACTTATATGACTTCTAAAATTTACATGTATCAATAGGTTAGACAATCCCTTTAAGAGACATATATTATGATTACAAATTACTCGATTTGATTGTTTTCTAAAATTGTTACATGCCTTTAATTTTTAATAGTTTATTGTGGTTGATTGTTTATGTTTTAATGAAGTGGTCTATTGCCTGCATCATGCACAGTTCCTAGTACTCTTTCAGATGGATATTTGAGGTGTTCTTGATGTTGCACATATCCTAAAAACCATATAACGCTAGCAACATGTGCACATGTACCAACACTACGAGCGCCAGATTTTTGACCATTGACCTCAAGGTCATATAAGGTTCAAATATTACGAAAATCAAAAAATATCTCATAAAAAAACCGTTTTTATCTTTTAAATCTACTTCTTAAAAAAAGTATTTCCATAAAAAATGACATCTTGACAATGTTTGAGCTTTACTCTTGATCTAAAGGTCATAGTCCAGATTACAATTGGTGATCTCCTTCATTATCCTAAACCTATCGATAGATAGAGAAAATTGACCCTTACGCCTTGCTTATGTAAATGGTGGATCGGGCGCAACTCATCCCTCTGTATCTCAAAAACTATTAACTTTTAGACTTTGTGCCCATGACAACTTTTGATCAGGACATCTAGACCTACAACACACTGAATTTTCAACGAATTTGACCGGGATCCGATTTCCATTTGGTTGGTGCGGGCGCAAGTCATCCCTTTGTATCTCGAGAACTATTAACTTTTGGACTTTGTGCCCATGAGAACTTTTGATCAGGACATCTAGACTTATAATATACTGAATTTTCAACGAATTTGACCGGGATCCAATTTCCATTTGATTGGTGCGGGGTCCTTTGCCTGTTTGATATTTATACTCTTAAACTAAAATATTACAGGAAATACTCTTAAACTAAAATATTACAGGAAAAGGCAATTAATAAGGTAAAATTTAATTACAGAACAAAAAACAAGTTTTGACAAAATGCCACTTATTCTCCTCAGGTATTATCATTAAAGCCTGGGAAAATAACTTTGTTAAATATTTCAGGTTACATTTAATTAGTGTTTTCTCCCCATTGTGTTAAAGAATTAAAAATTTCCAAAACACATGATGGATAGAAAAATAAAAATAACTAATGGATTTTGACAGCGTCAGAAACCATATACGTTTTACAGTTTCATGTTGTTAAATATCACATGTTTTACCAACAACATACCATTTAATAAAATCTATTTGATTGCTTTTGATTGATTGATTGATTAATTGATTGAATGGTATACTAAGTTGGGGTTAAGATGCACTTACATTGCAACATGAAGGCTTATTGTGTCGCTTGCTAAATATATTTAATGTGAGCAAGTTAGTTGCCTTAATCAGGTTGGGAAGCCAATTCGCTAATTCATCCTTTTGGCAGTGGTAGTCAAAATTGAAGAACACTTGAAGTAGATTAAATTAGCAGATTTGAAGCGCATCGGTTCTCGGCTGGTTAGAAAAAAAATCTTATTTTACATTCAAACCAAAAAGCAACGAATACCTATAGAAAACAATTCGCTCTTTTTAATAATAATATCTTGATTTTGAGTTATAAAAGTGTGTATTTCATAAAAAATATCATTTATTACATCTTGTTAACAAGCATAATCGGTAAAAATAATATTACAGTACAAGGTAATATATTATCAAAATAACTAAAGAACTATCTTACTATAGGTGTAAACAGGCGCGGATCCAAGGGGGGGGGGGCGGTGGGGGCGATCGCTTATGAAGTGTTAAAAGGATTTTAATCCTTGTCATAGGCGTCGGAAGGAGGTTTATTTTATCATCAAATATTTATGGCATAGAATATTATTTCGGTAATAAACTTAAAATAAAAAGTTTTTATAATATTATTTTATTTGTTATGATTTCTTAATAATTCACATACATTACAAAATGTAGATAATTTTGACATGTTTAACACAAATCACAACTGTATTTTTATTGTTTTTAATTTTGTCATAGAAACCGTTTTAGGAACATTCAGACTAAAACGTAGCCTTATTCTCTCAAAAAATTTTAATTATAATTTAAATATTTAAAAAATACTCATTGCCAAAAAAACAAGAAGTTAAACATATATAAAAAAATAAATTTGTCCATATATTATTAAAATATTTTTGGGACTATCGGTCATTTTATTATTAATTAAAAACATTTTTAGAACATTTGACGTTTCAATTTATTTATTTCTTAAACCATCTACAGAATTACAATTAAACACAAAAAAGGGATTAAAATGTAATTAGTTTTAGGTTATTTCTATTGTACTGATATCTTAATTTAATTTACTTTATTATAGGGAAATCCAATAGCCCCAAAAAATAAAATAAACATCTTAATTCTACACGCTTAAGAAAAAGACACAAATACAATAATAAAAAAACTTACGGCTAATTGGAATTATATATATATATATATATATATATATATATATATATATATATAAAATTAAAGAGTGCGACACACTAAAATAAAAATATATATATAGAAACATAAAAAATATATCAACAACATTAAACAATAAAATATAACAAAAAGAAAAGATTAACTGGTAAACATCACGTATCTAACTCCTAATCAAAGTCAGTGAAACTATCTTCGCTCAAGTGAATTATAATTGGTTCCTCTATCTCACCGATCATGAGATCGAGTTTCCACATTTTGTTTTATTCTTTTATTATATGGATTTTTCCCAATTTTCCGCAGTAACTTTATTCAAAAAAATCTTTCAAAAGTTTAGTTAAATTACTAATTTTGTAAGGTATATTATTTCTAGCAACTCTACCTTTTACTTGAGAGAGATATTTCCTTCTCCAACGGACAGTTTCCGGACGATCTATAAGAACAGATTTTCTATCTGATTTCTCCCAGCAAAAATTAAATTAATTTCCAGAGCTAAGTTCTTTTAATTTCAGGTAAATCGCGACCTTCATTGATTTTAGTTAGAATTTTGTCGACGATTGGGATCTGCTTCTCATAATAAAATGTATGTACAATTCCTTTTATTGCAGTTTTCATCTCTTCTTCCAATGAGGAGTACTAACAATTCCAGTCGTTTTTTTTCTCCTTCAGTATTTAGTACATAGTAGATTTTCCAACTCCTGTCATATTGGAATACATCTCAACAGAGCTTTGAACATTATTATCTAGATATTGATATCTTTAGGCATCATAAACATTCATCGTAATAAGTTTTTGGTTGGAGAAAAAATGCCCTGGCTTAACGATTTTACAATAAATATAGAGGTGGAAGCCATATCTTTAGGGTATCTCACTCATCTCAAATAATATATAAAAACAAGCACAAACAAGATAAATCACTAAGGACACACTATAAAGAGTACTTTGCTAACTGACAGAAATTAATTTGAACTATCAGAAATTTTATTTTATTGTTGCAGCAAAATTTATAAAAGCTTATAGTATTTAAATATAATTAGATTTATGGCAGTCCTCAGATACCTGTACGTACGTTGGAGGTTTCGGTAATAGTTTTATTACTCTCTCTCTAGCTCTTCAATAGAGTATAGGAATGTGTATGCTTGCGATACCACCCCCTCCGAAGAGCTTTGAGTTCAGGAAAATAGAACCGATTCTGCCTTTTATATTAGGAATGTGTATGCTGCCGGCACTCCCCCCCCCCCCCCGTTGACTTTTCTTGCGATAGCTCCCGCTTCCCAAGAGCTTTGAGTTCAGGAACATAGACCCGATTCTGCCTCTTATACTACGAATGTGTATGCTGCTGGCAACTTGTTTTTTTCTTGTGATCGCCCTCCCCCTCTCCAAGAACTTCAAATTCAGAAAAATAGATCCGACCCTGCCTTTTACACTAAAAATGTGAATGTCGCTAGTGTCTCCTCTTCCCCGTTGGCATACCGTACTTTTGTGATATCACCGCCTCCCCCCCCCAAAGAGAGGCTGGATCTGCCCCTGGGTGTAAATAGCATACGTCAAGAAAGAAAAGAGACATTAAAATTTTGTCTCGCATCATACAGCGTCTACAGATACGATTTTTTTTTATACCAAATCAAATATAAAATTTTCCCACCATAAAATTCATTTTTGTATATTACTATTTTTTTGTTTGCGCAGATCAAGATAGTCTATGAAAATTGTAAGTATCCCTACACTTATCTTATTGCAAAAAATCGTGAGTTCCTTTTCAATCGCATATTGTGTTAGGTTTTGATATAGATATAGCAAAAGCTCTAGGCAATGTCTGTTAGAATATCAAGTAATTCCATGTGTAATGTATTTTTAATATAATAAGTCTAAACAGAAGATGCTTAACATAATTCATCCTCTTTTACCTCATGGTGTCGAGCTTTAATGTATCACATCTTAATAAATTTTCCAGAACCTCTTTGATCTTATGCAGTAACGTTTCTCTCCAGTTTTTTCTTCTTCTTTGCAGTATTTCAGTTCTATCCTTGTACCAACTTTTGCTCTTTGTTCTAGTTTACCATCCTTTTTGTGCTCTAATTCCATCCAAGTGCAAATATAAGCAAGAAACTATTTGTTATTTTTATATTTTATATGCTTTCCAGCATTTTGGTAAATTTTCAATAACTTTCTTGAAAAACAGCATGTTCAGAATGTAGTTGATTCTAATAAAATAAAGTATTTTTGTTGTGTATTAAAAATTAGAGCGGAAACTGATATTCCAGCTCCTCCTCCTTATATAATATGTTCAATTATTTTGGTTGTATATTCTACACTTTAGCAAAGACGTCGTTTTTTTTTGGTCGGCTATTTGATCAGAAATATACACAATAGAGATGCTATTTAGTACTTATATTATAATGAACATTTTTGTGGGAATTGGACATAAAATTGTCTATTAAAGTTGACTATGCATTTAATTAACACTTTGTTTTTAAAGCTATAAGAAATGAATCATTGCAAAAATCACATGAGTTCATTTATTAAATTTGGGTTCCTACCGGAAGAACGACTAGACAGTCAGATTTAAACAAATAATGTATTAGTGCTTATTTTTCATATGTCATTCGTTGAAAAAAAATAGGTCAGTGATTTAAGTATGGTATTTTGCATGAATTGGTTTACAAACTGGACTGCGACGATTATGATTCGATCTAGGAGTTAAAACAGTATTTGTTTGAAGGTTGTAGACAATGTTTAAGATTGACTAAAATGTGGTTATCGGTCTTGCATTTTTTGTTTGTCTGCACGACGTTTCGGTTAGGTTGTATCTAATCGTTATCAAGTATAAACTTAATGTTTTAACTTAAGGCTACGAGTTTATATAGAGATTGTGTCCATTGAGGCGCAAAATTTATCGCTTCACTGTACACACAACTCAATGATTGGATGTTACAAAGTAATGGTTGCCAAAGACTAGGATTTTCAACAATGAGTTTACTGAAGATTCAACTATTATTTTTTATGTAAGCTGCTTTTATAAAAAGGAGAAATGTTAAGATCTGGTATGGTTTGAAGCTTCGGCACTATATATGGAACCAAAGGTGAAAAAAAAAAATTTATAGAAACTGCTTACATTAAAAATATTAGTGAAATCTTCAGTAAATCCAGTGTTAAAATATCTAATTAATTAAAATATATAATTTTTGGCAACCATCATTTTGTAATATCCAATCATTGAGATGTGTACAGTGAAGCGAAAAATTTCCAGCTTCAATGGACACAGTCCCTATATAAATTCGTAGCCTTAAGTTAAAACATTCCGTTTATACTTGAGAATGATTAGAGAGACAACTTAATCGAAACGTCGTACAAACAAACAAAAATAAAAACAATGGAAGTTTGACAACCACATTTTAGTCAATATAATATTTGTTTTGAATTAGTTTGGACATATAACTCAATAGTGGGCAATTTTTGATAAAATAAATACTGAAAGTTTTGGAAAATAGTAAGAAAAAAAACAATTGGTAACTTTATTGACAGTTTAGGCAGTTATTTTACTAATTTATATAACAAGAGCTGTTAAAATGTTTTTTCTATTTAAAAATCTCGGAGAATGTCGATATTTCTTATTATTAATTAAAAAATATAAATAAAATGCATGTAATTTAATTTCAGAAAAATGTAGAATTTTTATTAGGTTAAGTCACCTTAACTAGCCTTTGAATATTCTAAAACCAAAATTTCATTAAGAAACTTTTAAAAAAACGCAAGAATAAAAAATCGTGTGTATAAGTAAGCGACAAAAATAGAAAATTAACTTTATTTTTGGGAGAGAGCTATTCTTCTTACCGATTGACTGGTCTCTTTAGATTTTTGTTCCAAAGAAACTGAAGAACTAGAAAGTTTAACATCCATAGCAGCAAAATCAAGTTTAAGGTCTAAATATTATCCCTCAGATTGGCTGTTTCTGCATAGACCAGGGCTTATCTGTTTTTAGGTAGATGTGAAATGGAACATGGAGAACGATAATTTTAATATCCGTCATTTCAAAAAGTTAGGCAACATTGCTTTTTTTTTAATAAAAATATAAAATTAGCGAAAAAAAAACATTTTTTTCAATTTTTCTCTCGTGTAACTTTGAAGGTATTCATTTTATAGAAAAATTGAAAAGGAAAAAAAAGTTTGTAATTAAATTTTCCATAAGATAGGTTAGTCAGAAATCTCAAATTATATTTCCCTTATTGCAAAATAGCAATAATTAAAAAAAAAAGGTAAAAAAAACAGTTTTTTAATCAATTTTTTTCGACCATTTAAATTTCTCTGAGGACCTTCATATTAGAGCACAGAAAACTTTATACCATGATAAAATAACACGCTAAAATTCGTTAAGATTGAATCGATAGTTTTTGCAGAATAATTTTGCAATCTGATTTCATTTACCGAAATTGACCATTTTTCAAGTTTGTCTGAGTCTAAAATATCACGTTAACGTATTTAAATTTATTTTCGACGTATTATAGGGAACTCAATTTTTCCAACGCTTTTTTAGAAATCAAAATCGGATGAATTGGACGTTCTCAGGAACTGTTTAAAGACATTGTTGATATTTTTGCTTTGAAAGTACTTGGAAAGACGTTTCTTTTCGTGAAAAAAGATTCAAATCCGTCAATTGGTTTCCGAGATACAAACTGTCAAAATTGACAGCCTGTTACGGTGAATCTATAAACAATACAGACCTGATTTTTGTACCAAAAACTTTGTCTTGCCGAGTTATTTTTTTCGATACAAATATTAAATGTTTATGTTATCGGAACTTTAATAAAAAAATCAAAAGAATATCACTCACGAGCGTGAGAAATGAAAAGAGGGGTGGGAAGCTCTCATTTTAAAATTGAATTCGAAGATTCAAAATACATATCTAAAAAAATTTTCATTTCCTCGGCTTCTAATGCAGCGATTTCGTTCATTTTTTTAAACCGATGTACCGCGAATAACGGAGCTCAAATATCATAATGCCATGTGCCCATCATGCATTCATTTTGTTATAAACAAATGACGTTATTTATGCATCATACTTACAGCATGCTGCATCCTATAGAATTGGACTTTCCCAGCGAATCTTTGTTTATTAATATAATTAAGCATAACATAACGATATATATTTACTTTAATAATCAAAATTGTTTAAAAAATGATTGAAAAAATTTTGGTTTTAAATTATTTTATTCGTAATCCGCCGAGATAATCTATTTGTTTATAAGCAAAAATATCAACAATGTCTTTAAACAATTCCTGAGGGCGTTCAAATCATCCGATTTTGATTCTGAAAAATGCGTTGGAAAACTTGAGTTTCCTACTATACGTCGAAAATAAATTTAAATACGTTAACGTGATATTTTGAACTCAGACAAACTTGAAAAATTACCAAAATGAAAAAAATTAATAAAATTAAACTTTTTGAAATGACGCATATCAAATTTATTGTTATTCAGGCTATTCTAAAGTCTCCCATGCAAAAAAAAACGATATTTTACAGATAAGCCCTGGTCCAGCATTCATTTTTATGATTTAAAAAAAATTACCAATAATGAAAAATTAGTGATAAGACATTGATAGCTTAACTTCTGAAACAGACACATATTAAGAGTGAATATTTCGACACTCGATTTTTATAATAAATATAAATACCTCCGTATTTATATTAATATTATTTAAGACCTAGCGATTTTATGACTGAATTTATATAGAAACAGCCTGCTTATTACCTATATATATAATAAGTATGTAATTTTTGTCTTAAATTATTAATTTTACATTATTCATAACAAGGCAAGTTCAAACATTCGTTCCGAACTTACAGAATTCTCATTTTAAAATTACCTTGTTGATACATATACGACTTAACATTTCTATCTAGTAATTTTTAGGTAACGTACACCATTCATAACATAACTTTTACGGTAATTAAAAATTGTTATGCCAAGAAAGAGCACCTAATTACGCAACCGTGTTCCGCGACTTGACAATGGCAGTGGCAATGACCACCGTGGATGCGGTGACTGCCTTTCGAATTCTTTAGTTGGTTCTGGGTTTTTTCGTTGTGGCCTATTATAAAGCTACAAGAGAATTTAGTAAACTATTTTTTGATGGGTAACATTTAAACAAAGGTAAATGTTAAGCGATGAAAGAGATTACGCTTATAATTAAGGAAAAAAGTAATTACACTTAAGTACTGGTCCAGTTTGCAAGAAATATTTTTATTGAAAACCGTTTCTAAAAATTAAATTTTTATAAAAAAAATTGAACCGACTTCTAAAAGTGCGCTAAAAAGTGAAAAATAACTATAAGTTTCTATATGAAATTGAAATTTTTGAAGTCGGCGCCAACTAATACCTGACAAAATGGGATTCGCATAAACAGATTAACAATACTCTGTAATTGCTTTCTTACCATAATTTATACATATTAGTAGTTATTATTATATTTCATATAGAAATTTATAGTTATTTTTCACTTTTTAGCGCACTTTTAGAAGTCGGTTCAATTTTTTTTATAAAAATAAATTATTTGAACTAAGTACTAATAGAGATTAGTGTACCTCGTAATGATTCCGAGGTGGCAAAAAAGTACCCATTTTATCCAAAGTTTTAGTTACCCTAAAATGAACCACTAAAAATTCTTTGATTCTTAGAGTTCTACAAAAACCGGTAAAATTGTATCAAACAAATATTTAGTTTGTCATAGTAAATCCACTATCTTGAATTTTAAAATAATTTTAGATTGGTAATGTAGGCCCCAAAACCTGCCAATATCGATATTTAAAGAACTTGAGATGTAAATTTCTTAGCTCGATATATTTTTTAGTGCATATTGAGTTTGTATACGCTCCAAGAACCACGCAATATCAATTTTAGGAAAAATCGGAAAACTTAAAATTTTCACTCCCTCACTCCCTTGTCAACTTAATATCTCCATTTATCTAAACGCTTCAAAGCCCCCTAGTACCAATTTTAGATAAAATTGAGAAAATTAAAATTTCTAGACCGTCATATTGCCTCTGACATATTACAAAAATAATTTTGTATTGGCTATTTGCGTCCTTAAAAACGATTCAGTGCTGCATTTGAACAAAATCGAAAAATGTAAAATTTTTAGTCCGCTTTATTGAATCCTCAAAAAAAATACTATTAAATTCGTAACTTACACCCTCAAAAACGCTTATATCAGTTTTTGAAAAATTCGAAAAATATAAAATTTTTAGGATGCCATGTTGAATCCGCTAGATTGAGTTTTAGCCAAAATGGAGAGATGTAGAACCTTTAATCCACTATCTTGGATCCGCCATATTTATTTTTTTTTTAATAATGACAGATTCATAATGTGCAATTCCAAAAACTCCCCCATATCAATTTTGGAAAAAATCGGACAAAATTTATTGGATCCGCCATATTGAATTTTTTAAAAATAATTTTAGATTCGCCATGTGTGACCCTGAAAACTCACCCGTATCAATTTTGGAGAAAATCGAATAAAATCGATGTTTTCGTTGGATCCGCCATATTGAATGTTATAAAAATGATTTTAAATTCGTCATGTGTGATCCTGAAAACTCTCCAGTACCAATTTTGGAGAAAATCGGACAAAATTGATTTTTGTCCGCCATATTGGATCCGCCATATTGGATCCGCCATATTGAATTTTATAAAAATATTTTGGATTCATTATGTGCGACCCCGAAAACTCCCTCGCACCAATTTTGGAGAAAATCAGAAAAAAATAAATTTTCTTGTCCGTTATACTGAATCCGCCATATTGAATTTTTTAAAAATAATTTTAGATTCGTTGGGTAAAACCTCGAAAATTTCCCCATACCAATTTTGGAGAAAATCCGTCAAAATTAATTTTTTTGGCCGCCATATTGTGAGCGCAATCTTGGATTTTACTGCACCAATTTGGTCCAAAAAAATATGAAACCACCGCAGCAACTTGCTGAACATAATGTAAAAAATATCATTCAAATCGGTGTACATACATAAAAAAAAAACAATATACATACTCGACGAACTGAGAACCTCCTTCTTTTAGTAGTCGGTTAATACATAACTGGGTGGATAAGTCATTTCTGAAAAACTTTGAAAAAAACATGATTTGTATACATCTACAAATACTTTTTTCTCAAAATTTCTCCGCTACTTTGAAGCTAACTGTATGTACGCATTTTTAGAAACCATCATTTCATATCTTCATAATAATTTTACTACTCGAATACACAAAAAAGGTCTAAACCTTTTTTTCGAACACTAAAGAAATGTTTCCCTTCTAAAAATTACTAAATTTTGTTACTATTAGCCAGATTCAGAGCAAAACTTATTTTATAAAATACATTTTTCGGTGTGGACAACAATAAATTTATTTTTTATCTATACCTACTAATCTAAACTTAACTAGAATTTCCTATTCAAAACAAACCGCGCTTGAGATATTGTCAAAATCTTTTTTTTCCGGGTTGGCACATCTGTGATCTGGTTCTCAAATATCTGCTTGAGCGCGATCTGTCAGAATTTTTTGCGTGATAGTTTTGCAAATAATTCAATGTTTGTTGTATTCTGCGAATTTTGCAATGTTGAATTCAGTTGAGCAAAGAGTTTTTCTGAAATTTTGTATCGTTAACAAAATATCATGTAAGAAAGAGTTGAAAATATTAACGGTAGCCTACAGGGACAATGTTGAAAATACAAGCGTACGAGTCGTATAATGAGTTTAAAGCAGGTTGTGGTGTGGTTGATGATTTGTCTCGTTTCGAACGTCCATCCACCAGTATGCGTGACGAAAACATCGAAAAAGTTTAAAAAAAAATTGTCTTCGCAGATCATCGTGTGAGCATCAGGGAGATAGAAGCCGATCTTGGTATATCGTCCAAATCGGTGCAAAGCGTTATGCGCGATGTTTTGGTATGAGACTTGTTGAAACACGGCTTGTGCCGAGAGTGCTGAGTCTGTTGCAGAAACAGCATCGGAATTATGTCGCTAAAGAAATGCTTTCTTTGAGACAAAATATTATCGACGGCATCATTGCCGGTAACGAGACTTAGGTATATGAATATGACATCGAAACTAACCAACAATCATCGGAATGGCATTTCTCAGATGAGCAAAACCCAAAAAAAAAAAACACAACAGAATCGATTCAAAATCAAGGTTTTGTTGACCTTTTTTTATTGCCATGGTATGGTCCACTCCGAATTTCTTTCGGCAAGCCAAGGAGTGTGCGTATTAAAGCGTTCGAGGAAAAATGTTCAACGCAAGAGTCCAAAATTGTGGAGAAACGACTTGTGGTGACTTCACCACGACAACGCACCGGCTCACACATCTCATCTTGTATGAGACTACTTGACAAAAAAGAACGTTTATTCCGTTCTACAAGCTCCATATTCACCCGACAGAAGTCCTTGTGACTTTTTTCTATTCGCATGACCCAAGTTATCACTTCGCGGAAAGCGTTTTGAGACGATTGAGACGATAAAGTAGAATTCACAAAAGGAGCTGAAAGCGATTTAAAAATCGACCTATGAAAAGTGTTTTTAAGATTGGAGGAAACGTTGTATATGTATACTAATTACAATGCAGATTATTTTGAAGGAAATGAAAAAGAAAATGAATATCGATGAATAATTGAACCATTTTCATTTTATTGAAGTATTCCGGATAGTTTTTGATCAAAAGGAATAATCCAGTATTACAGCATCACTCTATGCCACGCTGTTTTTGATGATACCACTGGTTTGCCTCTTTTTTGTCTACTTTCTCTTGCCATGACGACTTTTGATAATCTGTCATCGTCTATTCTCTCTACGTAACCATACTAAATCTGTTGGTTTGTCTCGATATGTTGTATAAATATTGTGGTGCTTTTCATTCGTTCTCTAATATCTTCGTTTCTTATTCTCTCTATTCAAGATATCTTAACTGATCTTAAGAAGTCTATGGGGCAGTTTTGTCTTTAGATATTCTGTTAATCTCTATACTTTTGATCCATACCTTAGAACTGGTTTCATCACTGTTTCATATGTTATTTTTTTATTATTTAGGTGATATTAGTACAATAGAGAATCAAATTTAAGACTCCTGTGATTTTTTTGTGTTGGTTTATTTATTTTCATACCCAAGTATATATAAATGATGCATTTGATGGGCTTCTGATATTCCCATTATTCCCAAATTTACACTCATACACCTTTCTAAGATCCCTGTGGATGATAGTAATTTTTACGTAGTATAGAGCTCCGCAGACTATTCTAAATACTTTGTTCTGGAAGCTCTCTATCCGTCTAAACCTGGTTCTGATCAGATATTGTTGATGTTTTCTAGTCAATTAAGAGTCCGGTCGAAGACCAGTCCCAAGTATTTTGCTGGATCCCGCCAGGGATCTAGTGGCCTAATTGTTTTATCGTTCCTGAATATATTGAAATTTGGGCACGTGAATTGATGACCATTTAACCAGGTCTCCTGGATCAAGAGTGCATCGATTCCGTGCCTCTCAATAAAGTTAACGATTTCCATCTTCTTGTCTTTAATACCGTTGACGTTTATGGTCGCAATCTTTAAAAAGAGGGACTTATTATCTTAACATTCATTAAAGACTACTGGTAGCTGCGTGTGTCATCATCGAACGTATGCAAAGTTGCATTTGAAGTGACATAGATGTGAATGATTCTATTAAAGCCTGCATTGTTTGCATTAATGATTGTATCTGGGCAACAAGTGAGGTTTGGCTAGAAGTTTCAAGCTTCCTGTTATTTTACGTGCCCCATACAAATTGTGACGGGACTGGTCCACTTGGATTGGTAGAGGGCTTATTAGCCGCTTTCAGTTGACGTGGATGTTTTGGATACCCAGTATAATTAGCGACATGCTCACCACCACAATTAGCACACCTGGGCTTCTGACCTGAGGCTAATTTACACGTATAGATAAGGTGTGCCTTGGCGCATTTTAAACATCTAGGCTCTACAATACACTTTGATTGGGCGTGCCCGAATAACTGGCACCGACGGTACTGAGTGTTATGGCTCTTTGACTTATGAGCCTAAACTCTGACATTTATACTGTCTAGGCTTTTGAGTTCGTAAATATTTTTCTGTTCTTTAGGAATAGCCACAAAAATAATCAGTAACATCGGTGTTTTACCTTTGTTATAATACCATCTGTTAACATTTTCTAGCGTGAAGCCTAACGCCTCCAAGTCTGCTTTAATTTTGTTCATTTGCCATGATTCTAGCACTCCCCTATTTACCACTTGGAGTAGCTTATCAGCCGAAAAGCTGAAAGTGTAAAAAGGAATTGGGTTGCTTTCGAAAAATTTGGTGCATAACCATATATGGATTTTTTTCTTAAAAAAATTGGGGATATTCTGACTTTATTAGGATGGACTTCGGTCGGGCTTTTTTGCGACACTGTATATTTGGGTACACCATCATCAACGGTAGTCTTTGATGCGTTGTTGTTAGTGATGGTGATGATCGTATCGCTGTTAATTCCACTAGTACCTGGTAGTGGCAAAAATTCATATTGAGATTTAGTTTCGGAAGGTTTATTACGCTTCCGAAGTTTTTTCTTTGAAACTACTGGAAATTTATCATTCTCATTTTCTGAATTACCCTCACTTGCTATGATCTATCCAAAAGCGAGTCTACTTTAGTATAAGCTACGGTTTTAGAAGCTGAAGCATTAAAACTAGCACTAAAAAGTTTCTCACTCTCTAACCTATCTGTGCCATCAGTTCATCGATGTTAGCGACTGCAATTGGCGATTGAGGTTGGATATTTCCTGTAGTAGTTCATCTAGTTGCTTTTTATAGTCCTGGAATACTGTTTTCAACGCTAAATTTTCTTCGAAAGCGTTTTCGAGTTGAGATTCCAGACGTTGCTTTTCATCCTTAACTTCGAGGAAATCTCTGTAAGTTGGGATGACGGACCACGGGGGTTCAGACAGATGTCCAGTATCGTCCGGCTCCATGCCAGAACGATGGGAAAAACACTTGAAAACTAATTGAAAACTATTCAAAGTTTCTAAAAATTCACTGACAGGACAAATATTTTTCAAAACTGACATTAGATGTTGCTGCTTTGAAGGCTCAATGCAGACTCATTTATTTTATTAAAATTACCTTTTGCAACTAACAAACTATGATAGTCATATTTGTTAATTACGTTAGCAATTTAGGATATTTCCCACATTTTATTTTCCTCTTGGACATAGCTGGGCAACAAACTGTAAAATGTACCTATAAAATGTCAAACAACGCCGTTGGCTATTGTTGTACCCATTACATAATTTTATTGCTCTACTAATTTCAATAATACTTTCAGGCATTTTTTCTTTATTTTGAACCAGAACTAAGTACCTACCCATAATAATTATTATCATACATATATGCATATTAAATTAAATTAGAATAATTTAAAACAACACAGGTTAATAATTTGAATATAACATGAAAATTATTTGATACGTAATACTAAGTTACGGTTATGTTGTTTTTTGTGAGTCTCGAAAGTCATACATTAATTTTTTTATTATTTTTATAGATTGCTCTTGAACTTAACGCATTACATAAGACCTCTTAACCCATAATTATATATTATGTTAACTCCGCATGATTTAAATGAAAAAATAAAGTAACAGTAAGGTCAAGAGCTGTTATTTCCCTAATTCTTGTCTTGAATACCTTGAGATAGAAAAACATAGAGAAGGAAACTGTAATGAAATAAAAAGAGAAAGGAGGTGTATAGGAAAACATATACTAGCAACAATAAAAAGTATGTTACTGTTGTCTTGTGTCTTTATGTTAAACAGCTATATTTGATACAGCTTTTCAAATTTGTGTCATAATTTTATTAAAAAATTCGAAAAATTTATTTACTGTTTTACATATGAAAGAATTATTGTCAAAAATTTCCGCATAAAAATATAGAACGCGTTCTACAGGGTCCCTTTAAAAAGTCTATATGAAATTCTAGCGCCAAATCTTTAAGCTAAAATATAAATACCTTGTCTAATTTACTGTAGTCCAAAAATTAATAGTTTCCAAAATACAGGGTGTGAAAGATTTTTTTTAACTTTTTTGTATAATAATAGCTTGATTTTCAGTCAATTTGGTACCTTGGAGTGTAAGATGAGGAATCAAGATCTTATTACAATTTCGATGTACGTTGCAGAGAGCGCCACCAGCAGCACTTGACCTATATTTAAAGCTTCATAACTTTTTGTGTCTAGGTATATAAAATTTCTAATTAAAAAGTTTATTCCTTGACATTTTTATCTAAAAAAGTCATACTTAATAAGTTTTGCTTTGCGTAGCCGGTTCTTATATAATCGAATTTAAATGTTTTATTGAGGAGTGAGACTCGTTGAAGCCCCATTGCAGACTTTATCAAGATTTAAGACTGGTCCTAGAAATTTCGAGTGTATTTAAAGACTAATAAAGCACCGATAATAAATAATTTCATAACAATGAGAAGTATAATCATTAATTGGAAATGAGTATTATCAAATGATTCAATCTGATAAACCTTTATAGTTCAATTTTAATTTTTTTTAATTCTTAAATTTTTCGCTATGGCCGAACTAACACAAAAATAACCGATATGACTTTAGTTTTAGGTTATTGTCCAGGAAATCGTCGGGGGTAAATGAGAGTATACAGAGAAAAATTTCCAAATAGACACGTACCAAACCAGCTAACATATACCACTGTTAAAAGGCCTCTTCGAGAAACCGCAGGTTTTACTCCTGCAATGACTGACTATACTACTTTACAGCGAATTTGCGACTGTAATGTAAAAGACAATCTTTGGTTAATTATCGGTCTCAAAATGCCAAAATGATGGTAAAAACTTCCTAACACATAAAATTTTGGAGTTATGATTTTTTCAGCACAAATGAATGATTATTTTAATAACATTATTTTATAAAGTAATTTGTAATATATCATTGCCAAATTTACGTTTTCCATAAGTTAGAGAAATTGTACACAATCTGTCAAAACCACGTAGGGGTACCTAGAGATTACAAGTCAATCACGAAGTCTCAACCCTCTAAGGCTAAAAATAACGGAAGTACCCATTTAAACCCATATAATTCCAAATTTCACTCTGCCCCATAGTCAAATCTACTTATAGATGGCCCCTGTATAGGAGAATTATGCCATCGCTTTTCAAACTTCCGATACCTGATGATTCTAGAAAATACCAGAAGTACGGAACGGCTATAAAAGCAGCTGGCCGGCAGTCGTATCATCAGTAACGGTTTTGCACGAGTAGTTATCAGTATTAGTTAGAGAAGCGAAGTGTGTGAACAACCCAATAGTAACAGTCTTGTATTAGTGTTATCTTTGTATTGAATAAAGTTAGTTAAGGCATGTAAATGTAGTATCACATCTCTGAAACGACGTACACGACAGTACAAAAATGTCGAAAGTACAGAAACGTGACTGTGTTAATCCCGCGGATAGTTTTTGCTACATATGTGATCAGTTTACCCCCAAATCGCAGAAAAGGACAATTCAGGACAAACGATCAAAGTAGCGTATCATAAGTATTTTGGATGTTTTGTTGGCGATCAAAATCGGAACTGGGCTCCTCAATATGTCGCCCAACCTGGGCAGCAAATCTAAGTAACCGTTTAAATGGCAAACGCTCTTCTATGCCTTTTGCAGTTCCAATGATTTGGCGAGAACCAAAAAATCATTTTAACAACTGTTACTTTTGCATAAGAAAAGTGTTTGGGTTTTTCGAGAAAGAGCAAACATAATTGTGAATATCCAGGTATTCCCTCAGCAATAAAATCTGTTCTTCATGGAGAAGGTTTTCCAGTTTCAGCGCCTCCGGCAAAATGGGAGGAAGATTTAGAAATGTATGATAAAAAAGCAGCACCCGATAATGTACCAGAAAAGGACATACACTTGTCCAAAGAACATGCGGAAGTATTATGGTCTAGGTTACAACAATGGAATTTACTAGTTATTGGAACCAAAGTTGCAATATTTAGGAACTGTAATTCGGCAGGACAAAATGTGTGTTTGTGTTAAAACATAATGGCAACAAAAGACTCTATATTGCTCTTGCACATGCAGTTAACATGAAGGAAACATACGAAAATATGTCACTTATTCTAAATACAATAAGCTATGATACGTATATGTGCAAAATATGTGGTGACCTAAAAGTCATAGGATTTTTGCTCGGGCTTCAGGGTGGATTTACGAAGTATTGCTGTTTTCCTTGTATTTTGAGACAGCAGAGCAACATAGAGCCATTACGAAGTAAAAGAATGGTTTCCAAAAGATAAATATATTCCAAGTGAAACTAACTTAGAATATACATCTTGATGATTCCAAAAGAATACTCTTACCTTTATTACATATTAACCTGGATTTATCAAAAATTTCGTTAAAGCATTAAATAAAGAAGGAGATGGTTTTATATACCCCGGCAATTTTTTTTGAAATTAGGTAATACTAAATTTAAGGAAGGAATATTTGTTAGACCACAAATTAGAAAAATATTAAGGGATCAACAGTTTGATCAAAAATTAAATGATGTTGAATAAGCTGCGTGGGGTTCTTTTAAAACAATTATTTCAAAGTTTTTAGGAAACAAAAAAGTAGAAAACTATGAAAAACTTGTAAAAGACCTATTACCACAAAAAGAGCTATAGCATGTCTCTTAAAATACACTTCTTGCACTCCCATTTAAATTTTTTCCCGGAAAATTTGGATGTGGTTGGTGGCGAGCAAGGAGAAAGCTGCCACCAAGACATATTAACAATGGAGCAATGCCACAAAGGCAAATGAGATCCAGCAGTTTCTTATGAGAGAAAGCGATCAGGAATATAAACAAAAGTCATCATTTGCAAAAAAGTTATGTACAAAAGACTTACTATAAATGTATTTTTGTAAATAAATCTTGTTATCGTTAAAATATCTTGTTTTTTTTTGTCTTGAATTTATGTATAAGTATTAAATAAAAATGTTTGTATTAAATGAAAATAACTTAACTAAAATTTTCGTTATTGAATTCGCAATCAGGATGCTTTATATTCCCATGGGCAATCATTATAACATCAGTCGCATTTTTTTGTATTTGTTGACTAGTGTTATGAATGGAATTTTAGGAGTTGGACACTGGAGGTTGAGGATGAAATTTTAGAATAAGTTGAAGAAAATCCAAGCATTAGACACTTTGATATATAACTTCTGGAATTTTTGAATATACAGCAAATAGTACTTTCAGAGGAAAACTGTTCCATTCATTCCACCTCCCGACAGTACAGGAGCTTTTATTTCTGGATCTCGAATTGAGACTAGCCTTCTGTCGACTCATTAGAGAACCAAGAGCAAATTTAGATTTAGATTAGATTTAGAAAAAGGGGTGTGACAAATTTACAAAATGAACATGTTTATGCTGACAAAATGCTGAATACAATAAAGATTGTGCAATATCAACATGTATTTAAAATTAACGTTCCATGGATGCAAATTAATTATGGTCAGGAATAATTGAGGGTTTTATGACTGGTCCTGTCATCTTACTATCTCGTTTCAATAATTTAAATTACCTAGACTACCTAGTAAATTTGCCAAATTTACTGAATGATCTTCCATTGGCTACTAGAGAGATTGTGTGGTTCAGGCACTACGCTTCACCCCATACTTCACATTAAATGTTAGAAATTATTTAAATGAGAATTTTCAAAATGGATGGCTCGGTAGAGAGTTTAACGTCTTATGGATTACTTTTTAAAGGGTACTCTTAAAAAGATGGTATTGGGTGCAATTAAAGTTTCTCCCTCACATTAATCTTTGGATGTAAATAGAAACGGAGGTCATTTTGAACATTTACTTAGAGTTTCATTAAAAAATTAAATAAACAGAATTTTTCTGTTTTAGTTTATTATTGATCTTGTGTTATTTTTATTGTTTCTTGATAATATTTTCAATTTAATCAGTAGATACAGTTTTCCACTGACTTTAACTAATTGAATTGTTTTCAAAAATATTTAATCATCAAAACCAATAAAAAAAACCTTCTACGACCATTTTTCGGCAATGTTAGTCATATCGGTAAAAATTATTTTTAACTGTGTATAACAAATTCAATTCTTAAAAACAATATTTAATTGTTAAAAATAATGTACAATTGTTTACAATTATATTCCGGCAATATTAATTGCATCTAGTGATAATCTTTTTCATCTAATCGGTAGAAAATATTTTTAAATGTTTAAAATAAATAAAATGTTATAAACATCTTTTAATTGTCGAAACTAATGATAAACCGTTTAAAATCATTTTCCAGTAATGTTAATAATTGTCAGTGATTATTGCATTCTTCTTATGGGTAAAAAGAAATTTTTATTGTTTATATAAATACAATTGTTATAAACAATAAACAATTTAAAAAAAGCAGCCTGTGTCACTCCTGACGACCTCCCATTATGTCTGTGTAGTTTCATCGAAATCAATTAAGCCGTTTCGAAGATTAGTCCGTACAGACAAACAGACAGGCATTTTAATTTTATTTATATGCATAGATGTAAGGATTGCGAAGCGTCATCGGCTATATAAAGGTAAAAATTTAGCTCTCATTCTAGCCGTTAGGTGGCAAGCCGCTAACCTCTCATGGTACTTGCTTATAGCAAGACATAGTTGCAATTGAGTGGGCTCCTGTAGACTTTAAATATTGGTCAGTCATACAGACACAGAAATATGGCAGACGTAGCCGCGATAGGCATGTTCGAACAATCACAGTTTCTATTATCTTACAGATGCGACATCTTTGGTGGTGTCTTTGAAATTGAAGTGTACAATTTCCGGGACTTTACTTACCTCGCCAACCGCCATTTTAAATTGGGAAAAATAGTTGATATTAGAACGAACTATGATAATAATGATTTAGATTAAAAAAAAATACTACAAGATATAGTTTTCTATTGACAAAAAGTAAAAATAAAACTCCAAATAGGTGTTAACACTTCCTTTTTGTAAAAACTGCGTTATTTCTTTAAATTCAGAGAGAATTACAATATAACAAATTAGTTATTTTTGCTTTTCTTGTTGTTTCTAGGTTTCGAAAAGATTAAGGAACTGTATATGGAATTTACTTTTAGAATATATTGAAGGTACTTTACAAGCGTATGTAATAAAATTTTATTAAATAACTTATATCTTATATTTTTTGTCAGTGATATTGGCAAATACTTTTACATTAAAGCTCAACTCAAATGAAGTGTGTATTTCTGCTTGCCTGAATGTGGGAAGCTGTAATGGCCTCTATGCTTGCTAAAGTAATGTAAAATGACTTCAATGCAGGCTCAGTTGGGTGATTCTGTACATAAATTCTCCTACAGATTATGTTCTATTTTTTATGCCTGTTTCTCTAATGGATTTGAGCTCTAACCAATAAGAAAGTCGCATCTCCTCAGGTGAGTATCAGTTTACCACGACAACAACCAGTAAATTTATTGCCAGGAGTCTCAACAAAGAATGACGCCTAGGTTTCGACTATGACTCATTGAGTTTTTCATAAAATAAATTGGACTATTAGTAGTCATTAAACTTTGAAATCGATTGCAAATTTTGATAGAAAATTCTCCAAAATTATGTTTTATTTTCAATTTGCACACTTCAAAATCATTTACAGACGTAACCAGCAACACATATATGTGAAGTACACAACTCAGAAGATCTAAAATAACTTCCAGCATTACAGCCTGCTAGAGACCCAGCAGCGAAATGAAGCAAACAATTCAATAACGAAACAAGCATCGTACAAGCTAATCTTAAGTTTTTAGAAATCAAAATTTCAGTAAAAAATAAAGAAATCTTTCTGCCGTATTTAAATAGTTTGTTATATATTTAAAATTCTCCTTTCAGGCAGAGATTAGGAAAAATATATATACAAACAGTTTATTTCCTGCAAATATCGCTCTGGTCCTCTCTCCATACGCGTTTCGATCACCTCATGATCTCGTCAGTGGAGCTGTATCGGACCGAGATCAACATTTTTTTTCTTCTGCCTATTCTTCATTATGTTGGTCTTTCTGAGAAGACAGTTAAATTATTCTTTAATTTTTTAAGCAACAGATGTCAGTCAGTTCAGACTGGCAGAAGAGTGTCAACTCCTGTAATGATTAAAAGTGGCGTGGTATAGGGTGCGGCTTTGTCTCCGCTGTTGTATGCCATCTATATTTATTTCCTTTTAGAGGCTTTACAGGTTTGTTCTCCTCAGTGCTATGCAGATGACACGCAGGTTTATTATCGTTTGATAGGCTGATGCTGTTGAGGGCTGTAAGATTATAAGTAGAAAATTAAGTTTGTTAAGCAACTGTCATTAGAACACTCTCTTATATTGAATTCTAAAAAATGCATAATAGTCTTCGGCCGTAGGGCAGATTTAGAATATTTGAAAGGTTTGATTAATGTAAAGATAGATAATATAGTGTTGCCGATAAAAGACAATGTGCGTAATTTAGATGTTATTTTTGACAATTCTTTAAGATTTATAGCCCATGTATCTAATTGTAAACAGAGAGCTTTTCTGATATTAAAACTACTGTATCATAATCACCATTTTTGTAACCACATGTGAAGATCCTATTGTGTGACTTTGATGCTCTCCGTATTTAAACATGGAGACACTATTTATGATAAATGTCTTACTGCTGTAGATAAACAGAATCCAACTTATGCAAAATTCTTGCTTATGACTTATCCATGGAGTGAGAAAATACCAATATACTTCACATAAACTGACAGAGTCCGGCTGGTTAAGCATGGAGGAGCGAAGAGATTTACATCTTGCATGTTTTCTTTATAAAGTTATCTTTTTAAAATGTACCACATATTTATATAAACGTATTGTATTTAGAACCCATGTTCATAATATTAATATTAGATTTTAAGATACAGTGACTCCGCCGTATCATCGAACTGCAATATTTGAACGTTGTTTTCCATATAACATTGCCAAATTTTACAATTCTTTGCCCGAAAAATAAAGAAGGCTTTCACAATCTGCCTATAAAATAAATTATATTAAATTTATAATGCGTAAGCACTGATCATTTCTTCTGTATCTTTCTTATTTTTTATGTTTTTATATAACTACTTTTATTTTAATATCATTATCATCTTCACCTAACGTGAGCCATATAATTAGTATAAGGCAACAAAAATATTAATAACTCATCGATTGAGTATGATCAGGGAAGTAGACCTCGATGCGCTGATTATTATTATTATTAAATACAACTCTGGTCCTCCCTCCATATGCGTTTCGACCACTTCATGGTGTCGTCAGTGGAGCTGTATTGAACCAAGAGCAACATTCATAAGAAAACAACTGCCACATATATAAATTCCGAGGCATGTCGGCAAGTTATTAAAAACCTGCCGACTTCGATGTCAGACTGAAAATTATCGCCAGTTGAAATGAAATCTATGCATTCACCGGAGTAGGGCGAAATTTTAAAAATCACCTAACCTTTTATTTACCAAAATTAATATGATAATTTTCATCGCATTAGCACTATGGATCAATTATACCTAATTTATTTTTAATAGATTCACTAAATTGATATTAATGTTATTTTTAGTTTTACGAAAATAAATCCTTATTGGTTTAAGCTGTTAACACTTAGATTAGGAAAGAAAAAGGATGCCGTACTGTTCAAGTAAATCCCTTGCCCAGTGGCGTATCTTACAAGGAAAAAGATGCAATAATTTAATTCACAAAAAATACCTAAAATTAAACATCTAAGGCGTCTCTTTGATTTGGAAAATTATTATTTATTGCGTCAAAACTAATGAAAATATTGTATTTGTTAGCCAAAATGATAATAAAAATTTTTAAGGCAATGCTTAATATATTTTAAAAAGCAAAATGGATTGTGGCAAAATATAAACATGATGACTTTAGAGATCTATATAAAATGTTTGCCTACTTACGTGGAAATATATTTTATTATAAAAGAACTTGGAAGATAAGGTCAATATTTTTTTTATTAAAGACCAATCATCAGTTTTCATAAATTTTTTCTTTGAAATCAATTTTTTTTTAACTTCATGGCATTGTGATTACGAAATTTTATGTTCTCTGTTTAGTTTTAATAATTTTTCTAATAATATTTTTTTTTGGTAAAGTTAAGAGGGGCCACTGTGAAAATACGAAAAAAAAAATTGTTTTTTCGTATTTTTAAAGTATATATATTCAAAAATATGTAGTTAGAATCTCAAATTAAAATCTTGCAAAATGACTGGGTTATAGGCATTTTTGTGAGAGTAGGTAGCGCGGTCGATTATGACTTAACTCTCAGTCCCGTTCTAGGGGCGGTACGTCTTTAATAATACATAAAAGGTCAGGTTAAAAATAGTTACAAATTTATTCGCTATTCGGTTGCATTTCGAGTTTCTCTCTGTACACATGTTGCTACAATTTTAGCGATATTCAAAATTCACAGTAATTTTGTATCTTGTATTACATTTCAAAATTCGTGAAAAATAGATCGTAAAAGTAATAAAAGAGCTGTAATAAAACTACTCGAGATGGAAGAAAATTTAATTGATCTCACGGTAGATTTGAAATTGAAAAAGGTGAAGATGTCAAAGAGCGTGCAAGGGCTTCGAAAAGAAAATTATCTGGCACTGACTGTAAACGTTAATTTAAATATTAATTATAGAATTATAAACTTCATTTCAATTTTTAATTTTCTTAGTAACTAAGTCTGTTGAAAAAATTGAGGAAGTAATATAAATTTTACTTGTGATGAATTGTGAAAAATGCGATAAATTAATATCTGACAAAATGTATGATTCACATAAAAAGATCGAGAAATATTTTATTTGTAATTGCTTTCTTGCCGTAGTTTGTATGTATCTCTTGTTAGTAGTTCCTTGTTTCATTCAGTAATAATTTGGCGCCGACTTAAAAATTTGAATTTCATATAAGAATTTATATTGTTATTTTTTTGCGCTTTGTTAGAAGTGGATTAATTTTTTTCATAAAAATTTTATTTATTTATTTTTACTTTTAAATGAAGTTGTGTTTCTAGAATCTCAAAAAGATACCCATTTTATCCATAGTTGTAAGTCAAACTAAACTAAATAACAGAAAATTATTTGACTCTAAAAATTTTCCAAATACCAGTTTCGAATGAATTATACCAAACAAATATTTATTCTGCTACAGTTGATCCGCTACCTTGAATTTAAAGAAACTAATTTTATATTCGTAAACTAGGCCCCGAAATCTCCCAACATCGATATTGAAAGAACTTGAGACATGTAAATATTTTATTCCGACATATTTTATCCTGCATATTAAGTTTGAAGAAATTACTTCAAGATCGATTATAATGCACCAAGAACCCTAATATCATATCTAAAAAATCGGGAAAATGTAAAAGTTTTAGTCCCCAATAGCATCTGCCATATTAAATTGTAAAAAGTTAACTTCAGATTCGTAACCTAGAATTTCGAAAATCACCTAATACCATACTAATATGGATCAGGGGCGGATCCAGCCTCTCTCCTTGGGGGGGGGAGCGATGACATGACAAAAGTACAGTATGACAAGCGAAAGCAAGTTGTGGGCGGGGGGGGGGGGCGGGAGGTACACCAGCAACATTCCCATTTCAAGTGTAAAAGGCAGGGACGGGGCTATTTTTCTGAATTTGAAGCTCTTGGAGAGGGGGGGCGATCACAAGAAAAAACAAGTTGCCGACAGGGGGGGGATGCGATCAACATGCACATTCCTAGTATAAGAGGCAAAATCGGGTCTATTTTCCTGAATTCAAAGCTCTTGTGGGGGAGCTATCGCAAGAAAAACAAGTTGTCAACGGTGGGGGGGAGTGCCAGCAGCATACACATTCCTAATATAAAAAGCAGGAGGGGCGATCGCAAGCATACATATTCCTATACTCTATTCAAGAACTAGAGAGAGTAATAAAACTGTTATCGAAACCTCCAACGTACCTGCTTCAGTGCCCCCTAGTTACTGAGCACTGCCGTAAATCTAATTATATTTAAATATTATAAGCTTTTATAAATTTACTGCAACAATAAAATTTCTGATAGTTCAATTAAATTTCTGTCAGTGAGCAAAGTACACCTTACAGTGACCCTTAGTGATTTATCTTGTTTGTGCTTGTTTTTATATATTATTTGAGATTAGTGAGATACCCAAAAGATGTAGCTTTCACATCTATATTTATTACAAAATCGTTATACCAGGGCATATTTTCTTCAACTAAAAACTTATTACGATGAATGTTTATGATGCCTTAAGATATCAATACCTAGATAATAATGTTAAAAGCTTTGTTGAGATGTGTTCCAACATGACAGGAGTTGGAAAATCCACTATGTACCGAATACTGAAGGAGAAAAAAATGACTAGAACTGTTAGTACCCCCAAGCTACATTCGATCACAGGCAGACGAAAAACCTCGTTGGAAGAAGAGATGTAAACTACAATAAAAGGAGTTGTACCTATATTTTATTATGAGAAGCAGATCCCAACCGTCGACAAAATTCAAACTAAAATTAATGAAGATCGGGATTTACCTGAAATTAAACGAATTGAGTTCTGGAAATTGTTCAGAGAATTTAATTTTTGTTGGGAAAAACCAGATGGGAAATCTTTTTTTAAAGATCGTCCCGAAAATGTCCGTTGGAGAAGGAAATATCTCTCTCAAATAAAAGGTTGGGTTGCTAGAAAAGATACAACTTACAAAATTAGTAATTTAACTGAACTTTTGAAAGATTTTTTTGAATAAAGTTACTGCAGATAATTGCGAAAAATCCATATAATAAAAGAATAAAAGAAAATGTGGAAACTCAATCTCATGATCGGTGAGAGATTATAATTAATTTGAGCGAAGATAGCTTCACTGACTTTGATGACGAATTAGATAATGTTTACCAGCGTAAACACAATTTATTATTTAAATTTTCTGTAACATATAAAAATTGATTACACTTGAATCCCTTTTTAGTGTTTAATTTTAATTCTGCAGATGGTTTAAGAAATAAATAACCTGGAACGTCAAATATTCTAAAAATGTTTTTAATTAATAATAAAATGACCGATAGCCCCAAAAAAATTTTAATATTATATTGACGAATTTATTTTTTTATATATGTTCAACTTCTTGTATTTTTGATAATGGGTATTTTGTAAGTATTTAAATTATAACTTGGAATTTTTTGAGAGATAAAGGCTACATTTTAGTCTGAATGTGCCTAAAACGGTTTCTATGCCAAAATTAAAAATAATAAAAATACAGTTGTGATTTGTGTTAAATATATCAAAATTAACTATATTTTCTAATGTATGTGAATTATTAAGATATCATAAGAAATAAAATAATATTATAAAAACTTTTTAATTTAGGTTTATTACTGAAATAATATTCTATGACATAAATATTTAGTGATAAAATGAACCTCCCTCCGACGCCTAAGACAGGGATTAAAGTCCTTTTTAACACTTCACACATCCTAATATCTATTGCTATCCAACCCAAATAGTCCATTATTATAGGCCGGTATTTTCGATTATAAAATTTCTAACCCATTCCTATGAAAAATATATGTGTCTAACAGATTTTGCCAAAGACACCGGACTAAAGAACACAGGTAGTTTGCGAAGAAAAAAAAGGGTAAAAAATGAAAAACTTTCGCTAATTATTGAATAAACTATAGTATAAGAGGCAAAATCGGGTCTATTTTCCTGAACTCAAAGCTCTTGGGGGGGGGGGGGCGATCGCCCCCACCGCCCCCCCCCCCTTGGATCCGCGCCTGATATGGATACGGAATATCGAATTTCAAAAGAACTATTTAAACTCTAAATCTAATCTTAAGTTACACCCTCAAAACCTCCACTACTAATTTTGAATATGATTTGGAAATATTAAATTTTTCGACTGCCATATTGCATCTGCCATAGTGATTATTTTTAAAACAATTTTAAATTTGTTATTTACACTCTCAGAGACCCCTGTAACATTTATTAATAAAATCCAGAAATGTTAAATTGTTAGTAGGCCATATTGGATCCGCCTCACCGAATTTTTTGAAAATAATCTTAAGTTAGTAATTTACACCCTCAAAAATTCCCCCAAATCAATTTTTGGCAAAATCAAGGGATGACAGATTTGATCTTCACCCTCGAAAACCTCCCATACCAATTTTAGGTAAAATCGAGAGATTTCAAATTTTTGGTACGCCATATTGGATCCGCCACATTGAATTTAAAAAAAAATTCTCAATTCACACCTTCAAAAATCTCCCCATACTAATGTTTGACAATATCAAGAGATGTAAAATTTTTAGTCCGTCATATTAAATTTTTTTTAAATAATTTTAAATTCGTAATCTATATCCTGAAAAATCCCCTACATCAATTTTGAACAAAATCGAAAGATGTAAAGTTTTTAATTCGCCATATGAGATCCGCCATTTTGAATTTTTGAAAAATAATTTTAGATTTGTTAGGAACGACTCCAAAAACTCTTCTATACCAATGTTGGAGAGAATCGGACAAAATTAAGTTTTTTGTCCGCCATATTATCAGCGCTATCTGGAATTTTTCTGAACCAAATGCAGCCAAAGTAATACTGAATTACCGCAGCAATTTTTTGAATATAATGCAAAAAATGTCATTCAAATCTGTGCCGCCATTCCGGAGTAATCTACGTGTATACATAAAAAAAAATATCGCGGTCGAATGTAGAACCTTCTTCTTTTAGAAGTCAAGTCATTTAAAAACTTCTTCCTTTGTTTGCCACATATAAAATGGCTGCCAGTTAAAAATGATCACAATCATCCCTCTTTCTTAATACGAAGGTTCGTTCACTCAATGAAAAGTAACTAATAAAATATAGATACCGTATCCAGGGGAAAAATTAAGAACCGTGAGGCGATACATATTTTTGATGTAGTAAAATACCCTTTTTGAACTTTCGAGATACATAATAGTTTAGAAGAAAAACTTGTTAAGTGCTGACAAGTGTGTATAAGTTTTGTCGATTATTTTTAAAGTTATATCAAATATTCAGCAATGTTACATTCCTTTGAAGTAGCCGTGTTCACTAATTCGAAAGCATATTTTAAAATTGAAAAGAAATTGAAATAAAATTGAGGTTCAAGATAGGTCCACTGTAACCCAATCAATGAAAGAAAACGAAATACAAGTTTTGCAAAAAAATTTAATACCAAGTTGCCAGCATCAAGATTTCAAAGGTGATCCATATACGAATGAAACACCAAATTCAACTTCAACTGAGGATTTGAATTTTTTAAAACAATAACTATAAAACGATGGCTTAATGGTTTTTCACTTATATTATGAAAAGTATTGAATGAATCGTGTTCTTTTCAATAAACCACCAGTAGATAATTAAGAAATATACAAAATAGTTGTTTAGAGACCCCTAACTGACGATTTCTCACTGAAAAAAGTCGGAAAAATGTTCAAAAATGTCTTTTGTTATATCTTTTGTTATTTATAATAAAAAGCAAAGATTTTTCGGGAAATGATAGTTTTTTATATGTACTTTAAACAGGCGGAAGATGGAATTTGTCGCATTAGTTGTTTTTGCATAATTGCAATATAAACAATTTAGAGCACATTTTATCAATGCCACAGTGTTAACCTGATAGGTCCTATTTGAATTTACTAGACGGACTATGAAAGTAGATATTATGAGTCACAATTCGTCAATCGCAGATTTTCATAAAAATTTGTAGGAGTGCGGCGCTAGAAATAAAAAGAAGCAGCCAACTCCAACCACAAATTCTTCCGGGTATAGCGTGATACGTATCCGAAGCCGAGCGAAGCAGAGGTAATGGGAGGTTACAAGCAGTGGAGAAGAAGAATATAAACATATAAAATGTTTGTATACTTCTACGAAAATAGAGTACTACACACTGCGGAAGCTGCGGAGCAACGTATTAAAACTTTAAACCAGGTTTAAACAAAATGTTATTAAATATACATAAAAATTAATTTGGAATATAAATAAATAAATGTATCCGTTTATTTTCTATTTTTCTATTTACATAGTCGTAGCATCTGGCGTGAGCAGCCCGCCTGCTGTTCTCTTCTGCTCCGCTGCTTATAACCCCCAACTACCACCGCTTCGCTCAGCTTTGGAGGCGAATTTACGCGTGTCACGCTATTTTAGGAAGCATGTTTAGCTTATTTTAAACAATTCATTCAAAAATCTCAGATATACGAATTATAGTTCATAATCTCTACTTTTAGAACCCGTTGGGTAAATTCAAATTCGACATATCAGGTTAATATGGTGACATTGAGAAAAAATTGCTCTAAATTGTTTATATTGCAATTATGCAAAAACTACTAATGCGATAAATTGTATCTCCTGCCCGTTTAAAATACAGGGTGCGCCTTAACTGTGTGAGTGGTTTCAATATGCAATAAAAAAAAACTATAAATCTTATTATTTTTTTATTTATATATTTAAAAAGTACAAGAAACTGAAATTTAAGTAACATCTAATTTTTGAAAATAATGTTATTTAAGTGACCGCCTCCACCTTCTTGACATTCGTGAAGTCGCACTCGCAGGTTTTGAAAAACACGTTGACAAGTTGCTCGGGAAATAGTGTTCATTTCTCGCACAATGTTTTGCTTTAACTCTTCAACTGTTGTTGGATTATTTTCATACACTCTTGATTTTAGGTATCCCCACAAAAAATAACCATTCGGAGATAGATCTGGACTCCTTGGGGGCCACTCAATGTCACCTCTTCGTGAGATGAGTTTTCTAGGAAACATTTCTTTCAGTAGGTCTATGGAGACTGTAGCAATGTGGGAAGTGGCTCCATCCTGCTGAAACCAGCTCCTAGAATTGTAACCTTGAAATTCTCGAAGAGCTGGGACCAAGAATTCTTGCAACATCTGACAATAATTCTCAGCTCTCACTGTCACAGCCACTCCTTTTCAAAAAAGTATGGCCCAATTATTCCACTGGCCGATATTGCAGCCCATACTACGACCTTAGGGCTATGAAGAGGTCTTTGATGCATCTTGCGAGGATTAGTCTCAGACCAAAACCGGCAATTTTGCTTATTAACATGACCGTTGACATGAAAGTTAGCTTCATCACTGAAGATTATGTTAGAAAAATTGTTAAAGCGATTAAGCATAACATTAGCGAAATTAAGATTAACATCATTAGGTTTCAACTCTTGTGTCAACTGAATTTTATAAGCTTTTAAATGTAAATCACGGTGCAAAATCCTGCGCAAAGTGGTCCTCTTGATGTTCAAGACTTGGCTTCTTTTACGAGTCGATTGCCGAGGATTTTCTGTGATTGATTCATGAACACGTTGAATAATCTCCGGCGTTCGTATTGACTTCGGGCGGCCCGCATTTCTAATTCTTATTGTACACCCGGTTTCTTCAAACATTTTAACCCATTTGCGAATAGAATTTGCACATGGTGCTTCTCTGATGTCACGTAAACCGAAGTGAGCGCGGTACATTCGCCTAGCAACAGTCACAGAATTATTGTTGGCATAATATGCGCGAACACAAAACGCACGCTGTGCTCCCGAGAACGCGTCCATGGTGACTAAAAATTCCACGAAATGGCGCGTCTAACGACACCCCCCGTGCCCCCGTACCCCTAACGGTTTTTGAATTATAGACAAAACAAAACGCTCATGCAGTTAAGGCCGACCCTGTATATATCTTAAACTATTACGTCCCGAAAAATTTTCGCCTAGTATTGTAAATTACCAAAGATATGAATTAAAAAAAAACATTATCAAGTAAATTTTTTACAAATGGTCCATAGGAAGTTATGCAATTCATTTCATACTTTCCCTAATATAGGCAAAAAATCAAAATAGTGACCTTTTTTATCGTTTTATTGTTTAAAAAAATCCCAATGTTCAGTTGGAGTTAGATTTTATGTTTTAGATACCTAAAACTACCCTTCAAGTCATGGTGGAGGCAGTTGCTGTTTTCTTTTATTACATGAAAAAATCTCCATTGATTGGTCTACTGAGAGGACCGCGGGTGATTTCGACACTGCTTCAAAGGCTTTTGATTCGCTATTATTGTAGCAGTAAAAGTTTTTATTACTTACTGAATTATCATCTTTCGCCTAGCATAAATTATATAATGATGCAGACATCACAAGCAGATTTATGTAAAAATTTTATATTTCCGTTCGAGCTACGCCGTTACCGAGAGTTTCGCCCGCGACTTTGGGATCTAGTGTCAAGGTTTTGGTTCACTATTCTGATAACAGTTTTTATGACTTATTAAAGGATTATCTGTCTGTTGTCCAGTATAAATTTTATAATAATATAAATTAGTTGAGCGGTCAGATTTTTTACATGTCTAGGTGTCTGGTAGCAGCATATTGGACCGTCAACGGATTGGCAGCATTGAATTTTTTTGTTATAAATGATCCAAATATATAGTCCTCAAAGTTGCATGATGCAAATAAAGATTTTGTCGTGTATTTTTTACATAGGCCGGGTGTCCGCAGTTACCGATGTTATATAAAAATGACATTCTTTAATTGAAGAATAAAAGCTATTAATTAATATTAAACGATTGCGAAAACAAAAATATGTGTTTACTCAAAGATTCATTTTTTTTCTCTTATTTCAAAATTTATATATTATTGCTGACATAAAATCCTAAAAAAATCGCAGAATAAATTAAGTGTATTATTTGTAATCATTAAAAACGTTTCGTCATTGTCACTCTGATATAGCGGGAAGTAAAAAATATCCCATCAGTTGTCATTAATTTTGCCTTTAATGACGTTTAAGAAATAATTAGTATATAACCTCAATGATAATAATATGTATAATAAAGCCAGTACTGTGATAAAAAGATTATATTTGCATAGAAACACATTAGCCTTTAGGGTTTTTTTTATGAATTCATGTATATTTTAATTTGTCTTTATAAAAATTATGTAATATTATAAATAATTGTCGGCACGATATATCCCGCAGAACACATAATCATGCAGAAATTATAAGCCAGGAACAAGACTTAAAAAGTACTACTGTTTCAATTAAAAAAATATTTTTCATGTAATAACTGCAAGTAGCAACTATCACGTCAAAAAACTTCAATGAAGATTTGAGTTCATCTTGAAAGTCTTTCACCTATCTGGACTAAATATTTGATGAAGTTAAAAAAATAATTAGTTTTTAATATTATATAATATTATTGATTACAAAATTTTTAACGAAAAATATTCTGAAACAATTAAAAACTAAGACACGAGAGAAAGGGAGAGATCTTAATAAGTTTATTGCCATCTCTAGCATGAAGATGATGCCTATGCGGTTTATAAGTTTGGCTTCTTGGGGAATATTCCATCATTTCTCTCTAGCAGCAATGACAAGGTCTTAGACAGAATTTCTTGGAGCTCAAGGACAGTTGCCTCGACGGTTTGTCTTAAGCATGTTCTATAAGGTTTATGTCAGAGGATAAAGCAGAAAGTAAAATGATCACCAAATGCCCATCGTCGCAGCTTAATATGAGAATGTAGATATCTCCCACTATTTATTTTTTGGTCCACGCGAACTAATTCAGTACATTAATCAGACATAATGCTTTCCCAAAACATGGCACTTCCTCCTGAAAAGAAAGACGGGGGGCGAAAATGGACAGCGCTTGTCTCCTGACACGAATTCGAGACTATAATTCACTAAATAAATCCTGGTTTTATAGGTAAACAGGGCGAAATTCTAAATTTCTTCAAATAAGCGAATGTGCTAGCAAACTGTGGTGAGATATATGTGAGTTCCAAGTTCATATCTCACATCTCCCTCTCCTAGTATACCCAATAAAATATCTCTCCGAATTGTTAACCCGATATAACAATTTGGCTATTAATTTACAACTTGAATTCCACTGTTTCTAAGTTTATCCAGTATAGAATCAATCTCTAGATAGCAACTTCAGATGTGAGAGACATCACTTTGAGAAATGAGTATTATCTCATTCTCTTTGCCAATGACTGTCTTCAACTAAGATCACTATTCTAAAATGGACAATTTTAGGTTTCCAGGTCACAACAAAATGTTTGTGAAATTAGTGCAAAGACTTTCTCAAAATTTCATAAGAGGGTTTAACATGGGCTCCATGAAATCTGGTATACTCGAAGGCACGACAAATTGAGGACTGCTGTACTTGTCACATTAACTCAGCATAGTTCCTTATTTGATCAAAATGAAAGGTGATTCTCCGTAGAAGTTCCTCCATACTATCGACCGGAGTAGAATACACCAAGGTTTTGCGGTCCCCACAGATAAAAATCCAATGACGTTAGGTCGGGTGATCGAGAAGGCCAAGCAATAAGCCCTCTTCTACCTATTTAACGGTTTGGATATACATTATTCACATGCTCCCGCACAGCAAGGCTGAAATGAGGTGGTGCCTCATCGTGCATATAGTACATGTTTTGGTAAGTTTCAAGTAGTAAGTGCTCTACTAAATCGTGAAAAACGTACTGGAGGAATTCCAAATAAAGTTCTCCATTCAGCAGTGTCCGCAATACGAATGGTCCAATCAAAATTACCAAAGAATTCTGTCACGACATTAATTGATTGGAATTGGTGTTGATGATGTCAAACAATAGTTGCATGAGGATTTTCATCAGCCCATACATGTGAGTTGTGTAAAACCCTGCTTCAATCGTGAAGAAAATAATGCTAATGAAGTTTACATTATTTCGTTGCCGATCCAATAGCCAGTTTTCAAAATGCATTCTACGGGGAAAGTCTTCAGGAATCAGTTTTTTTCAAATTATATAGGTATAATAGCTGTTTTTAAAGAACTTCATGTACTATTGTTTTCAAACTCTTAAACTGCGCTGATAATTTTCGAGTGCTAGTTGAAGGAGTGTCATCTAAAGCATTTAAAATATTTTCTTCCAATTGCGGCGTACGTACTGTTCTTCCCTGATGAATATCAGTACTTATTTTCCCAAAATTTCCTAAAATTAGGATGAAATTTAATAATATTACGGTATTAAATGGAATCGTCTACCATTCTCCCTTAGACGTTGGTCAACTCGTTCAAATGTTTTCTCATCTGGAAAAGTACTATTCTTCATCTTCTTCATCTAACCCTTTGCGTCCACTGCTGGACATAGGCCTCCATCATTGTTGTCCATTGTGCTCTATCTTGAGCGATTTGCATCCAATTTGTTGCAATTCTCTTGAGATCGTCAGTCCAACGAGTAGGGCTCTTCCTCTACTTCTTTTGTCTAATCTAGGCCTCCACTCGAGTAATCTCTTCGTCCACCTTCCATCACTTCCATTGAATGTGGCAATTCGAAAAATTACGTCGGTAACTGCTGTCTTTCGTCTCAGGTCTTCATTTCTAACTCGGTCACTCAGCGATATACCTAGCATTGACCGTTCCATCTTTCTCTGAGCTATTTGCAGCGTTTTAGAAGTTGCAGTTCTCAATGTCAAAGTTTCGGCACCGTAGGTCATAACCGATAACACACATTGGTCAAATGTCTTACGTTTTGAAGAAATTGGTACATCGCTTTTAAAGATGTCTTTAAGTTTTCCATAGGCTGCCCATGCGAGAATTACTCTTCTCCGTAGCTCGCACGTGTCCAAGGTATATATATTTTTTCACAAGCTCCACCTTGTTGCCTCCAATATTGATATTTCCACTAGGTACCAGATTGGTCATAAATTTTGTTTTTCATATATTTATTTTAAGAGCCACATTGGCGCACACTAGCTGAAGTTAATGTAACATTGTAGATATCTCCTTGAGATTATCGGAAAACAAAACTATGTCTCAAATTTGTTAATCTTGGGCCCTCTACATTCAGGCCTCTTTTTCCCAGTTAAGTTTTTTACAGGTGTATTCTAGTACTGCAGTAAACAGTTTAGGCGATAAGCTATCATCCTGTCGGACTCCTCTGCCAATTGGGATATGGTCCGTGTTTCTGTGTAGTTTCACCAACATAGTTGCATTCCTATATATATTATAAATTAACTTTGTGTATCGATAATCAATACGGCATGCTTGTAATGCTTCCATAATTTTGTCAAGCTCTACCGAATCAAAGGCCTTATGGAAATCTACAAAAGTCAGAACGAGTGATCGAATGTATTCGATAGTTATTTTCTATTACCGTTTTGATGATATGTAGGTGATCGTTTGTTCCAAACCCAGTACGAAACCCCGCTTGCTCTATTTGTTGGTAGAAATCAAGTTTTTTCTCAAGTCGATTCGTTACTATTCTTGTTAGGAGTTTATATAGATGACTAAGAAGACTTATTAATCTGAGTACTATTAAGTACGATTAATTTCACCACGAAATCCAAAAATCGGTAAATTAATATCCAAGCAAAGAATCAATGTGTCAGCGATGTGAAAGTTGACCAGTTCTAAAATGCATGATATTTATTTTTTTCGTACCTAGCAACGTTTGCAACAACAATACTTTGTTTTTGGTGCCGATAAAATAAAACGTACATTTTTTGTGAATCTAGGTTTAACTGCAATTAACAGAATTAGACTAAACAGGTAAATTCTAATTTTGACTCGAATTTTTTTATCATAAGGTTTGAGGGCTGAATATTTGATAGGAACAAAGACGTATCTTTTATCGAAATACGCCAAATACATGATGTAAATAAAATGACGTTTTTTCGACAACGGTTAGGTTTTTTTTTATTATATTCCCGGGTCCGTCCTAAAACCGGACGCACTGCGTCCAGAGTAGGCCTATTGTGCTTACCCTAGACATTACAGCTATTCTGTCAACCTAGCCCCCTGGCTCAATCTGTACAGTCCTGCTAAGGAGTGAGTGAGTATTTCTCTCGGTTCCAGACTTACTGACCGGAATGTTTGTTGTCTAAATCTCTCAAGTGAATCAGTCACATATGATACGCTTCACCGTTTCCTCGGCTTGTCCACATAGTCTGCAGCCAAGGTTTCCGTTATATAGATTCACTCTATTCAGATGTACTTTGACGGCCATGTGTCCCGTTATTATACTCGTAATAGTCCTTAATTGGTTCCTACTCATTTGGAGTAATTTCCTTGCCAGTTTCGGGTCAGGATTCCCAATAAACAGCTTGCTGTGGTTTAAACCCTGTCTGGTCATCGAGTAGTTTTTATGTTTTCTTTTGATCCATTCTTTGACTGCTTCTGGAACCGCGCCCCGCGGTACCCTAAAGACTGGTTCTGGATCAATGTATTGAGATGCTGGCCCTGCTCTAGCTAGCTCGTCAGCTTTTTCATTTCCATATATGCCTTCGTGTCCTGGTACCCACTTTAACATAACTCTGTTGTTTTTTGCTAGAATTTCCAGCCTACTCTGAGATTCCAAAACAGCCTCGATGATACCTTTTGGCCCTTGAGGGCTTGTAGGGCTGCCTGGCTGTCAGAGTAAATGAGGATTTGCTTCCCTTTGTAAGCTTTCCTGTTTATCTCGTCTGCGCACCACGGTTAGGATTAGCAACATGAATGAAGAGAAATTAATTTTTAATCAATATTTAAGAGTATATGAAAAACGTTGCCTAAAGTTCTTATCATACAGGGCGTAAAAGAAATGGGGTCATGGATGTCACAGCTAGTCCATCCCTACAGCTGTGACTAATTCATAACACTTTCTTGGATAGTAATTTAAAGGGTCTTACTTGATATACATCATATTAAAAAAATATAAAATATAGCTGGTGGTTTAATAATTAAGTGTAAAAAAACTTGATTCCATTGCGGCCCTTTGAGAGCCCAGATCTCCGAAGAAGAGGCCTATACGAGAAAAGTTTATATGAACTTGTAGTATTCCTTTTACGAATTTTTTTCATATCCGGAAGATTTCTAATATATTCCCGGATACTCTACATATATATATATATATATATATATATATATATATATATATATATATATATATAGTATAGGAATTAATTTTTCTTGAACCATTATATATATTTTTAGTTGGTTATTTTCTTGGGAATATGGTTTATTTTTATATTGAAACTACATATATAAAGTAGTCATACTTATTGTACATATATATTTTTATTTTTCAGGACGTTTCGATTCTTTCGAATCTTTTTTAACTGAAGATTTCGGCGGATGCTACAAAAATGTACATTTTTAATATTATTATATATGGAATAAGAGGTTAAAAACTTACCATTAAGAACAGAGATTTTTGTTTTAAACAAAGATTAATTACAACACAAACCAATTGTAATCACTCACTCTCTTGTATATTCACTTTTCAACAGTATTTTTAAAGGGTTAAAAATGTAGTGTCCAGTCTTCTAACTGGACTTTTAAAAATAAGGGTTAAAAATGTAGTGTCCAGTCTTCTAACTGGACTTTTAAAAATATGGGTTAAAGATGTAGTGTCCACTCTTCTAACTGGACTTTTAAAAATACTGTTGAAAAGTGAATATACAAGAGAGTGAGTGATTACAATTAGTTTGTGATGTAATTAATATTTGTTTAAAACAAAAATCTTTGTTCTTAATGGTAAGTTTTTAACCTCTTATTCCATATATAATAATATTAAAAATGTACATTTTTGTAGCATCCGCCGAAACCTTCAGTTGAAAAAGATTCGAAAGAATCGAAACGTCCTGAAAAATAAAAATATATATATACAATAAGTATAACTACTTTATATATGTAGTTTCAATATAAAAATGAACCATATTCCCAAGAAAATAACCAACTATATATATATATATATATATATATATATATATATATATATATATATATATATATATATATATATATATATATATATATATATTAGTAAACGAAGCGTATCAATTTACGTAAGGAATAGTCCTTGTCATGAATACCATTGTAGTTTTGTGAATTTCTTGGACAGACAATAAAATTACTATAAAAAGACAATAATTTAGAAGTTTCTTATTTTGTGGCGAATATGAAATGATTGATAAAATAATACGATAAAATAATTTAATGCAAAATAGAATTCACTATTTCTACTATTCGCATATGAGATGATTATTACAGGACATTTAGTATTTCCCAATGAGAGAATTGTATAACAAAATTTACCATTTTCTTTAATCCAGCTGATATAATTTTATGTTTTTTTAACCAAGTTCTGTTATTTATCCATTTTATGCTCGCTGATAATAATCAAATTCCGCAGTGTAACAAGTGCAACCCAGATTATTTTTAGCTGTAACTCGGAAGAAATACCGAAGAATTGTTGCTGAAGAATTTTTTTGCCCAGTCCGCAGACTTCGGACACTATAATTTTCTGCTAGTAGCAAAGCAGAAAAAATCCGGAATATAGCAGAACTTACAGATTAAGGTATATTATATACGTGATAACGCGTAGCCCACAGCTGTCTTGCAAGCTCAGACACAGTTAGTTCTAATTCCTATAATTCAATTCTCGATAATAATAATTTATTTATTAAATGTATCGTATACAATTCAGTCTTATGTAATTTATAATGCATTTTATTTATAATTTTACACACATGAGCGGTGATGAGAAATACTAAGAGAGGTCTTTGATCTTGGTTGCCAAGTTCAATGTAAGTTATTGCCATTGTTAGATGGATGGTTGTTGCAGATTTTTAACGGAAACTTGGCTAATTAGATATAGTTAAATTTACTAATTATGAGTACTTATTATTAATGCACATAAACGTTTTATGGATTTTTAAACTAGTTTTTTAGTTTGTTTTTAATATTAAAGGTATTAACGATTTTTTTGTAGCTGAGGTCAAAATGACGAAAAAGAATATATTCAGAGTATGGGAAGCATAAAATAAATACTAATAATAACCAGTAAATGGAATGGGTGAAATATGATCCCAACAAAATGAAATAGCAATATTAAAGTCGCATAAGTTCATCTCGTAGTTTGTAAAGTCCTCTACGCGCAGATGCTAAATGATTTAATTTTATTGGTCATTTTGAAGGACCTCGAGCATGTTTGTATTTCTCAAAGTATAAATTATCTTCAAATTCTCATAAAATTGCATGATTTTATAATGTACTGTAACTAAAAACATTCCATAAAAGTCCATCTTTATATTAAATGCATTATTTAGAGATAATAAACATCGCTATGGCCTAACATTTTGATTAGATAAAACATGCCGTCAAAACAATTTAAAATAACATAAATCCTGTTTTTTTTGGCCACAGATCTTTTGAAAATACCAACAATAAAATAACGAGCATAGCCACGGATATTAACAAGGAGAACATAAATGTGGATGATATGTGGAAGAAGATAAAAAATGTCTGTAATTCAATAGTGGATAATAAACTAAAAGCAGGAAAAAATATAAAGAAACATCCGTGGATGACAGAAGAAATATTAGAACTCATGGAAGAGCGAAGAAAATACAGACATAAAAATGAAAGAAGGTACAAAGACATAAACAAAGTTATTAACAATAGGATCAAGGAAGCAAAAGAGTTGTGGCTACAAAACGAATGTAAAGAAATCGAATCCTTAGAACAAAAACATGACATTTTTAATTTGCATAAGAAAATCAAGGCCCTAACCAGAGGAAACAACTCACGCAGCAATAATTCAGTAGTGGACAAACACAACAATCTGCTGTACCAGAATGAAAAAATACTTGAAAGATGGGAGGAATATATGGGAGAATTATCCGATGAAGAACAGCAGACAGAAACAGATGTCCTTGGATTTTCCGGACTAGAAATAACACTCAGCGAAGTAAAATATGCAATAAAACGACTAAAAAACAATAAGTCACCTGGGCCGGATAATATACAATCAGAAATACTAAAACTATTTGAAGATGACCAACTTAAACTCCTAACAAGTCTACTTAATAAAATTTACGAAACTGGCGAATTGCCTGGAGATTGGCTAGTTTCAACCTTCATTCCTCTTCCTAAGAAAACATGCTACCAGATGCTCTGATTACAGAATTATAAGCTTAATGAGCCATGCGCTGAAAATCCTTCTCAGTATCATTCACTCTCGAATATATAGAAAACTTGAAGAAAACGTTAGCAATGTTCAGTTTGGCTTTAGAAATGGACTTGGAATACGAGAAGCTCTATTTTCTATTCAAATTTTGATACAAAGAGCTCGGGACGTAAACTGCAATGTCTATGCATGTTTTATCGATTTCGAGAAAGCATTCGACAAAGTGCAACATCACAAACTGCTTCAAATATATTAAATGAATCTGGTATCGATGACAAGGATTTATGCCTTATTAGAAATCTTTGCTCACAGCAAAGGGCGACTGTACGTGTAGGCAACGAAACATCACAAGAATTTACAATAAAATGGGGAGTTCGTCAGGGCTGTATTTTATCGCCGGCGTTATTCAATACGTACTCGGAAATGCTGTTCAGGAAAGCTATCAGTGGAATGAGAGAGGGCATAAGAATTAATGGTGAAAGCATTAACAACTTAAGATATGCGGACGACACAGTTCTGTTGGCCGATAATGCAGAGGATCTGCAAACACTAATAGACCGCGAAGTGGAAGGCTGTGAAAGATACGGCATGAAATTAAACTGTAAAAAGACAAAAATCCTTATAGTAAGCAAAAATGACGAAATACACCACCAATTTAGAGCAAATAATGAAACTTTGGAAACTGTTGACAAAGTTACGTATCTAGGATGCAGTCTGAACAGAGAATGGGACCACTCACAGGAGATTAGATGCCGCATAGAGAAGGCGAGAGCTGTCTTCAACCGCCTCAGAAAGATCTTGTGCAATATGCACCTGAACATTGATATAAGAACACGAGTCTTGAGATGTTATGTATTTTCAACTCTTCTATATGGAGTGGAAGCCTGGACTTTGACAGAAACAACATCTAAACGACTGGAAGCCTTCGAATCCATCATGTCACAAATAACACCGTGATGCAACGTATGAAAAAAGACCCAGAAATTATGCGCAATATGAAAATCAGAAAGATATCATACTTAGGGCATGTAATGCGCAATGAGAAATACCAACTAATTCAGTTAATTTTGCAAGGTAAGATAGAGGGTAAAAGAACTCAGGGTCGCCGACGAACATCATGGCTGAGGAATATCAGACAATGGACAGGAATGACGACGTTACATTTATTTAGAACAGCTGTCAATAAGGTCATATGGGCCAATGTGATTGCCAACATCCACAGAGGATAGGCACCAACAGAAGAAGAAGAATAGCGCTTTTTCGTTGTTTCGCAGTTGCGAACTTGGAGATAAACTTATGAAAATTTATATATATATATATATATATATATATATATATATATATATATATATATATATATATATATATATATATATATATATATATATATATCTCCATTCATGTTGGGCTCAAAGATTATTCAACAAGCTCAATATTTGAAAATCATGGTTCTTGGGTTTATATCCTGTCAAATTGGAATTATTATCCGACTCTTTACCTACGATTGCACGAGTCATCTCAGGGATCCTTATTCTACGAAATTAGAACACCGAATGATCATCGAGGACCAACAGCCCTGTATTTATACCCAACTGTTGCTCAGCAAAATGTGATACAGCGTTACAATCGATTTCCATTTGTGATGTAGGCTGTAACCTGTATCTCTATTAATACTATCTGGATATTTACAAACTGCGATTGATTTTCTAATTTTATATTGAAAGACACTGATGCTAGCACCTTGGTTTTTTTACATTAAAGTTGTGAACTGAGCAGATTTTTTTGAAATTGGAAGAGTAATAGGTTTTTATTTTTGCCAGCACTTGTGAAGTTGTCAAAAAATATTCTCCTAGAGGCAGACATATTTTCAGGATCCTTTCAATGGTTAGAAAAACCTCAACCACCTTATTTTTGTCGCTTTCTTCACACATCACCTAAAATATTCAGACAAAATGTCAGAAAATCTACTGAAAAGTCACGAATATTATCAGTAAATCTTATAATTTAATCTGGTAACCCTATCTTTACCACAAGAGCAAGGTATCTTGTAAACGTCTTCTGTTTCTAATGATATTGCGTCCTTTGGTGTCTCCAAACATTATCCAACTTTCTCATATGTGTTGAAAATTGCTCAAATGTTAGATTTACGGAGCAATCTGGTAATCCTGTCTGTGCTTCCTTGTATGTAAGGAAAGAACACTATCCATAGGTGATACATTTATGAAATTTTGTTGAATAAAAGAACCCAACTCCTCAACAAAATGTCATAAATGTACCACCTAAAACAGTGTTGTCTTACCTTACTTACATGAAACCATCGACAAGATTGACAGGTTGCTATGAAAATCAAACATTCGTAATATATTTAAGAAACTAGGACAATGTATAAAGTCGTGAAAGGACACATTATCTTTACAAACAGAAGACTTGTATAAAATCTCTTGTTCTTGTGGTAAAGTATATGTGGTTGAAATCGGACGGTCTATATCCACTAGGTATCCATCATACCTAGTGGATATGATGAGCATGAAAAATGTATTAAATAGAAACAAATTGATGAGATTTAAAAAATACTGAACAATAAGGAAACTGTAATATGTGCCTTTCTTGATATAAAAGGGGCTTTTGACAACACTCCACATGATGCAGTCAAAAGAGCATTTGACTACAGGGGAGTGGACTAAACGACATCCAAATAGATAGACTTCTCTCCACCAGAATAGCCGAGACAGAAATAGGACAGGACACCATCGGCCTCTGTACCACCAGAGGATGCCCACAAGGGGAGTAGCCTCTCCATTTATTTGAAGCTTAATTGTACTACACAAGAAACGGCGTTTGATGTATCCAAAAAACTACGTTTTGAGGTTATCATCTCTACAGCGGCAAAAATGCTTTTCAGTTTCGTTCAAGCATCAGATCAAGAAAGAAAGAGAATGAAGAGTATGCCATTTAAGTAAGGTTCGGTGTTTGTGGCTATTTTTGAGTGGCAGCCATTTTATATGTTGCAATCAAACTATTGAATTATTTGTTTTTTTAGTATTTTTATAAGTAAAAAGTAAAAGTGATCAATAAAAAAGATTAAACATTACTATGGTAAATTGTTCAGCACAGAGTTACAAAATTCATAGCATTTTAGCATGTTTAACTTCAAAATATTTTTTTTAAGTTTAGCTATTTCATAGTTTTAACAACTTTAATTTATAATTTCTCATTTAAAGAACATTTTTTCTTTTAGAATTTGCACATTTCCAGATGCGTGGACCTTTAGTTTTAATTTTAGCAAATTAACTTTTTGAAGCAATAATTTGATTTAATTTTCTATTTAAATCGATTTTTATCGATTTCATTTTGGTGGTTCTATTTTTTTAAAAAATTTTAAAGTTATACATTAAGCTATGGTATTTTTTGGTTTTTATAAGGATTTGAAAAAACGTCAAATATGGAGTTCTGATTAATATATAAAAATAGAAGATTGAGAGCCATCAAAACATTCTATACTTTGTTCCAAACATTTTGAGGAATGCAATTTTTATAAGATCAACACCCAAATAAGAATTCGTTTGATAAGTGAAGCTATATCAATGATTTTTCCTGAATCACCAAAATATTTGCAGTCAAAAAAGATAAATTAGTTTTTTTTTATATTATGCTGTGTTTACATGTTAGTATGTAAGGATTTATAATTTATGAATTCCGTTCACATGGAAACATATTTTGACAATAAAGCTTCAATATTTCATTTTGATGAATTAATAAAGATTGTGTGTCCGATGAGTACCTCCTTATTTCTCGGGAGCATATAGGGAAGGTCAAAATAACCCTACTTTGTCATGGAAAAAAATTCCTAAAGTGCCCCTTAATAGAGATACAGAGCCCTAAAGGGGTACGCAGCGATTTACCTTATCGGTTCTAAGTTTTGAACCGACTTGTATAATTTAATGAAATTTTAATATTTTATAGAGACTATAAAGACTCATTAAACCATACTACAGTAGATACTTTAGAACCTAAGAGAAGTCAGAAATGGACTTGCAGCCACATTCGTTAGATCTAATTTTTGACAGGTGTCAATTTACAGAGCTGAAGACACATTTTTTAAATACTTTGATCATTCCTCTTCCGAGATAAATCGCTTTTTATGAGAAAACTCTAAATTTACAGATAAAAATAAAATACGCTTCGTGTGCTGATGTGCTTTAATTTATGGGGAAGTGCTATCTCACTCTTCGAAGGTAAGAAAATGTTATACTGAAAGATTTCCAACTCAGCATTCTCTAGTTCAGAAACCTTTTAAAGGATTGATCGGAGCTTATTAACTTACAATGTTATTAAAATACAAAAATAGTGAAAACGTTTAAATGTTTTCGCATTTTGGCAAATGTTCAATATGGACTCCGCGTACTTCAATACATTTTCGTATTCTTCGAATATTTTCCCGCTGCACTGCGAATAATATTCCGGCATTATTACGGACTTCATTAGAATGTTGCGCTATTCTCGCTAGTAGTTCCTTTCTAGTATTTACTGGTGTTAAATGTTTATTCAATACCAGCCCTTTAAAATGTCCCCAGAAGTTAAAGTCTAAGGGATTTAGGTCTGGAGACCTTGGTGGCCATAAAGCAGGCCCATCTTGACCTATCCATCGAGGGCTAAAAACTTTAGTTAAGTGTTGACCTACTATACGGTTAAAATGAGGTGGAGCACAATCATGCATGTACCACATTTTCATTCTTCTGCCAAGAGGCACGTCTTCCAATAACATATTTAAATTTTGCTGCAAAAATTATTAATAAATCTCACCATTGAGATTTTCTTCCAAAACAACTAGACCTATAAGCTTATTTCCGATGATGCCAGCCCACAAATTTACAATAAATCTGTCAGCGTTTGTTTTGAATTATTGAGTACGGGTTTTCATCAGCCCAAAAATGTAAACTGTGTGAGTTTATTATGCCATCTCTGGTAAAACTGGTCTCATCGATAAACAAAATAAAGCTAGAAAAATTTATGTTTACGTTATATTGCTGTATAAACCAGTTGGAGTATTGAAGTCTTGCGGGATAATCATCCAGAAAATAGCCTGTACTTTTTCAACGTAGTACAGGTGAAGTAACTATTCTGTTAAAGTTTCATGTACAATCTATTTTGTAACATTGTTTTTTGTCGCGAGCTTTCTTATGCTGCTTGAAGGGTTATTATTTATATCTAGCAAAATTTGTTCTTCTACGTGAGGGTCTCGTGCTCTCCTGAGAGGGCCCTCACCGCCATGTCGCAAAAATTATCCTGAATAAAACATATAAAAAATTAATTCGTTAACCCTAGTAATTATTTTCTCATCTTTTACTTATTTCCCTTAGGCTTCGATCAACCCTTTGAAAGGTTTTTGGACTTGACAATGTTCGAGCTAGAAATCTTTCAGCATAAAGTCTTCTTGTCTTCGAAGAATTTTACAGCGCTTCACCATAAATTAAATACATATCAGCTTACTACGTGTAAAAAATATTCTTCCATTTCTTTTATTATTTTTACTTGAAGGCGGTTCTGACAAGTTCCGTCAATAGTAATTCATTGTGTGGTTAACAACAATAACAAGTTGATTTTTACCTGTTTGTGTTTAGCATTAGTAACTCAGAAGTGTTTCGCATAAAAATCGATTTATCTCGAAAACCGCCAGTTTTATCAAAATAAATTAAGAGTGCCTTTTTGAAGATCAATGACCAGAATATTTAAAAAATTTATTTTCAGCTCTGTAAAATGACACCTGTAAAAAATTAGGCCTAACGTTCCTGACTTCTCTAATGATCTAAAACATCCTTTTCAGTGTGATTTAATGGGTCTTTATGACCTCTATAAAATATTAAAATTTCGTTAAATTATACAAGTCGGTTTAAAACTTAGAGCCAATGAGATAAATCGCTGGGTACCCCTTTAGGGCTCTGTATCGCCGTTAAGGGGCTCTTTAGGATTTTTTTCTATGACAAAGTAGGGTTATTTTGACCTCCCCTGTATGCTTTCGAGAAATTAGGAGGAATTTACCGGACACCCTGTATATGTTCTTTACCTTCCCAGAGAAAAGTATTTTTGTACTAATTAATATACTATGTTGCTACTAATAACACTAGCTTTAGAGTATCCAAGTTCCAGCAGTACCATAACCGCTGTGTGGTTTCCAAAGGAAGTTATTTTGATTGAGAAAATATTATTAAATTGTGACTCTATTCTTAATTTACACACCTGGTACCAGCATTAAGTTACTTCTTTTTATAGGTGATATTAAATAAATGAATATTTCTATTACATAAATGAAAAACTTGTGGCAAATATGTTACCCAAAAGGGAATTTTATCGTGATATCTTTAATTATATCGTTATTTTCAAAAAAAGGCCATTATATAACCATCATTGAATAAGTTATTTTATATATGATATGATGGTGTAACACCATGGGGGGTATATTTAATGATTTTATACATCGAAATATATATTACGTATATCTTTTTATAATTCCACCACACCACACAAAAAGTTTAATAGCTTGAAAGATAAATGCAATGGTGGCGAACGGTTCGAATGTCGTTAATTCCTTCCATATGTTTTTTATTTGTTCTGTATAAAGGTATCGCAAAGCAGAAAATAAGAGGGAAATGAAAAAAACTAGTTAAGTAAGAAAAATTGGACAACTCAACACTAAAAAAAACTTTATTTTAAAACAATTTTTAGAACAAAAAATATTATTCAAAACATCGATAATGACAACATTTCATAAAGCTGGGGTTTAGTTGGATTAGGTCAGTAAAACTCCCTTAGAGGATCAATTTTCTTGTACTAGTCAACTTTTTGATCTCTATGAGATCATCCTCAGGACTGTAAAATACATGTATGTGCTAACAGTATATTCCAATTATACAATATGCATGTCTTCTTCTTCTTCTACCTTCTATAATAGGTCCCTGCCCTGTTCCTTCTTCGATTTTCCTCATTCTGGACTTAAATTATCGCTCCACCTTTTCCGCGGTCGACCTCTACTGCGTGTACCACTAGGCGATTTATCTCGTGCGATCCTTACCAGTCTATCCTCTGTCATTTGGCTTATGTGTTTGTTCCATTGTGTTTTACGTTGTAGGACCCACTCATTAATGCAGTCTGTGTTGCATGATTGCCTGATGTTATCGCTTCTTTCTCTGTCTAGTAGCGTTTTCCCTGTTATTCGTCGAAGTATTCTTATTTCTGTAGTCTCCAATAGTTGTTTCGTTTTTGTCGTCTCTGGCCGTGTTTCTGAGGTGTATGTCATAATAGGTCTAATTGTGGTTTTGTAGATCCGAACCTTTGTTTCTTATTGTAAGTATTTGTTTCGCCAGATCACGTCGTTGAAGCAACCCGCCACCTTGTTTGCTTTGGCCACCTGCCCTCTTACTTCATCTTCGATGTTGCCATAACTAGTTATGTCGATTCCTAGATATTTGAAACTCATTTCTTGTTGTATTATTTGACCGTCTAGTTCTAGTTTGCATCGGAGGGGTTCTTTTGAGGTTGTCATACATTTAGTTTTTTCGGCTGAGATAATCATATTATATTTTCTTCCCGTAAGATTAAAGGTATTTAACAATCTCTGGAGGTCGTCTTCATTTTCGGCACATATCACAGCGTCATCAGCGTAACAGAGAATTTTTATTTCTGTATCACCCATTTTATATCCTCTATCAAGTCGCACCTCCTTTATTATTTCGTCCATTATCATGTTAAACAATAAAGGACTAAGCGAGTCTCCCTGTCTAATACCGCTGTTGATTCGTATGGGTGTAGATAATTTACCGTTAGTGCGAATCTGAACTTTATCGTTTGCGTATATGTTTTCGATGGTCTGAATTATATTGATAGGAATATTTCTCTTATATAACAGGTGGATCACATCATCTAGCTTTATGCGATCGAATGCTTTTGTTAGATCTATAAAGCATAAAAATGTTGGTTTATTGTATTCTAGAGATTTTTCGACTATCTGTCGTAGAATAAATACTGCATCCACGCAAGACCTTCCTGATCTAAATCCCTGCTGTTCGTCTTCCAGTGTTGTAACCGAATTAATTTTATTTTTGATTACTTTCGTAACGAGTTTCAGAGTTGTGTCCAGTAGATTAATACCCTTGTAGTTCCCTGGTTCTTGTTTGTCACCTTTCTTAAACATAAGCATTATTGTGCTGGTTCTCCACCTATCTGGTACTTTGCATTGTGTCAGGATTTTTCGAATGAAGCTTGTGAGTTCCTGTGTTAGTCGTTGTCCTCCGTATTTCAACAACTCGTTATGAATTCCGTCTTGTCCGGGAGACTTTCTATTTTTTAAGGATTTTATAGCTTGCTCTACTTCTTGAATGGTGACTTCCACATTATTCCTTATTGCTGGTATGTTGCTTTTTCCAATGTTAGCATCTCCCTCAAATAATTTTGTTAGGTAGTATGCATGTAACATTTAAATTAAAAAATTTAATAAAGTTGTGATATTGTTTTTGCGTTCTTTTTTTTTCATTTTTTTCCTAAATTATATTACAAAAAATATAAAACATTTTATTTTTCTTTAAACACAAAACAATCATAAGTATATTATGATAATAACACACAAATTTAAAACAGTACAATTATCAATTTGAATTACAAAAAGTTTATAAAAGCAGTGCATATTTACCAGACTTATGTACAACTAGATCTTCTGAGTACAGATAAAATTATTATTTAGATACATTTTGCAGGATAATTGTATTTTTATTTCTATAACTACTAGAGGAGATTCTAGTTCAAATAAATACATATATTTTAAAGTCCTGGGGATTATTTCGTGGAGCTCGAAACGTCGACTAATATAAGAAAATTGATCCCCTCAGTGAGTTTTACTGACCTAATCCAACTAAACCCTAGCTTTGTAATTAAATGAGGTCAAAAGCATTCGAAAAGGAAAATATTTTATTTTCGTCTGTATGAGGAAAATTTGGCGGGGTTTACAATTATAAAGAAAATATGATGATTTTGTCGAGAGGTCCAACAAAATTTAAATTTTGAAATTTTGTTCAGACATTGTGACAGACAAATGTGGTAAAACTTATATTTAATAGAATCAACTTTAAACCCCATTTTCTTTTCATTACAATTAATTATAACAACGTTTTTCATTGGTTATCACTTAAAGATGCAGTATTTTAAAATTCGTAGACAAATTCACGTGTTCTACTATAGGCACGAACATGAGATATAAAACTGGACTGCTCATGAAAGGAATTTTTGACCCCCTCTTATTGGTCGCCATTAGGTGCAATGATTTGTATGGCGACATTGAATTCCCTGCTAATTTCTTATATTAGCGTGAATGTGTCGAATATGAATGTCAATTCTATTATTCTAACTAACAGGTTTAGATAATAACTATCTCGTTCTATAGTATATCTCAAACAATAAATCGCTCTTCCTTGTTTTACTTGATAGGTTTATTGAGTATATTCAATAAAAAAGACCGGGCTAATTATTTTTGTAAAATAATATTTAACTTAAATTTCTGTTTTTAATTTCCTCAAAATTATAATTTTTCTGTTCAAAACAATTCTTTTAAAACTAATTTTTTTAACTTCTTTGGAACAGCGTAAATATATAGCAATTTTATTATTTTTAGATAACAAACATGAAATGTCTGTTCTTATAAATAAATGAAAATGCTTTTTGTATGACTATCATGAATTAATATAGTATATTCTTTAATGTAAGGTCTCGAAATGTCCATATAATCTATCGCAAAGTAAAAGAGGTTCATCATTTAAAAATAGTTTCGATTAGGTCTTTGTTACAATTATTTTCTCCACGATACTTTTAGGGAACTGACATGTTAGGTATTTATATAGGGTTAACAACATTCATAATAATGTTGACCTCTTCATAATAATGGAGCTTTACTATAAAGAAAGTAAAATAACATTATGTACTAAACCATTTTTATAAAAAAAAAATTAACACCAAAGTAGATAGTGTTAAAGCAGTCTATATTTATTTGTAAACAAAACAATATTTATTAAGACACTTTAAATATAAAAAAGATTGTAAATACATTAATACAATCATTTTTAATCAAAATATGTACATAAAGATTTACTAGCAACTTTTAATTTTTACACTAGGTCAAACTTTCCATTTACTTAACTGTCTGAGGATCTGGAATTGACCTTTCCTAGAGTTGAATTTTTGAAATGGCAATCAATCACAGTTTCTCACTACTTTGACAAAGGATTTTCAAGACACAAATTTCCTTACTATCTGAGCTAAAATCAAGAATTTTTGTTTTATTTTTTTAAAATAATAAGTAATTAAATATAAATTTATTTTAAATTAATAACATATTGAAACAAAAGGTTATTATTTTATTTTTAGACAAAACAAATATATAAAAGTAAAATTTATGTAATTTCCAAACATGCTTAATAATATTGAAAATTTTCATAATATATGCAATCATTTATTTCCATTTTAATATGGCATATTGGTTTTTAAACATATAATCATTTTAAATTTTAACAGCATACTCGTTTTGATGTTCAGCTTCATATGTCGGTGGAACATTAACTTCATGGTAAAACGATATTGTTGTTGGTTAATACATACCTAATTTAGGACTTTTTTGTAGAGCCAGAGTATATTATTAAGTCCAAGTTTAGTTGCTTCAAGATATTTACATCGAACAGTGCCTCATAGCTTTTTTCAGGCAGTTTATTTGTAAGACGCGCAAAACAAACTTTTTGTTCATCTTCCTGTATAAAAATGTTTACAGAAAAATGCTCTGAATAGAGTTACTCATCTGGGGTATAAAAGAATTATGATCATAACCAATTTGCGTCAACCCTTCAATTTGAAGTTTCTTTTCTCTTAGAAAACTAAAATATTGATAATATTTAAAAATTATCATACATCATATCCATAAGCTTAAACTTGTTGCTCTTAAATTTACAATTTGATTCTAAGGTAAAATTTTAAATAATTATTATTGAATGCTTTATACTTACCAAATAAATAAATTCCAATTTACTAGATGAGGTATTTTCACGTCTTACGATGAAGAATCGCATTTTTTACAATACCAAAAAAAAAATTAAAATTCAAGTTCCTGTTTGAAATTTTCAGTAAAACATTTTATAAAATGTGATAAAATGCATAAAACAGCAAATTCAAAAGTAAATTATTGTCAAAATGAAAAGTATGCAGTCAATGTCAAAAATACACTTCCATCAATATAATAAACACTTAGGGAATTCATTGTTGCCAAACCAGTTATTAGCACGTAATGACAGGAACCATGGTGGAGTCATTTTTAGTATAAGGGAGGTATTATGCATGAGCAGTCCAGTTTTATATGTCAATTTCATGTCTATTGGTGAAGAGAAACTGGATAAACTTTGTATTATGGCAAGGTGAAAAACCAAATCATTTCATAAAATGTAATGTTTCTTCCCATTATTTTATACAATAAAGGAATTAATGGATGAATAAGAGTGATGATTTTCAATGTCCAGGCGTAATTTTATACTATTATAGTTATATTTTGATTTAAGCAAATGCAATGAATTATTTCAAAGGTATTGTTATTTTTATCACAATCTTTCATTAACTGGAAAAGAAGTGTTGGCCATTTAGGAAAATAAAAATTCATTCATCAGTAGTAAATTAATAAAATCACCAGAAGGTGGAATAAAAGCGTACTTATAAAGCTGATTCAAGCTTACTATGAAAATTATCATGAACTATATCATAAAGTACCTGAGAAATAACAGAGCTTTAGATCTGGCACTTCTTATAGAGATGCGTCTTCATCTAACTCTAATTAGTCAGAATATTTGAAATACAATAAGCCAGTCAACATATGCTTTATAAATGTAGAAAAACCTTCCACTGCATTCCAAGTTCCAAAACAAAACTCATCTATACGAGAAAGATTTACCAATAAACATCGTTTAAATCTTTGAAAACATTTATTATAATAAAACAATACGAGCTGGACTTGATAATAAACTAACGAATCCCATATCAGTCAACAACAACAACAACAACAACAACATTCATATGGATGACTCATTTAGATCCTTATTGTTTAATACTTTTATCATCACATCGGATTATCAAGCAACCATTAATGCGCTTTTCCAAAGCTTGTTTAAAAAACAAAGCATGTTCAGTTTTTGAACGTATGAATTTACCTCCGTCCTGAGATGTTCATTGCTACGGAAATGCTTGCCACTCAAGCATTCTTTCAAAAGCGAGAAAACGTGGTAGTCACTCGGTGCAAGGTCTGGAGAGTATGGTGGATGGTCGAAAATATCCCATTTGATGTTTTCCAATAAATTATTTGTTTTTGCAGCAAAATGATGACCACCATTGTCATGCAAAAGCATTGGACAAATTTCTAGGTTTGATAGTATTTTATTAAAACTTCAAAATATCTCTCTACATTATAATTATGATTTTTTGCACATAACTTGCAGTCAGATACAGAATTCAGGAAAACAGACCCGACTTTGCCTCTTATCCTGGAAATATGAATGTTGCTGGCATCTTCCCCCCCTTGATTTCACTTGTCATATTGTATTTTCGATATCACCGCCCCGCCACCCCCAACTGGTTACGCCGCTGGTTAGACATGGTTTGTACAGGAATCTCCATAATTGCTGAACTCGTACTGATGAAAAAAATATTTTAGACGGGTAAAACTGGTTCCGCTCTTACATGTAGACTATAAAAAAAAACAAGTACCGTACGAGCCCGCTAAATAGCTAGGAATCTTACTTTTTGACCCCCCTCCCCTCATATTATCTATCTTGAACCAATTTCGAACACAGTTAAAAAAGTCCCACACATAATATTTTTTTATATGTTTGTTGATATTCTATTTATTACACTGTATAACAAACATCTTGTTAAGGAATGTGCTAGGAAGCTTGACTACATGTTTGACATATGGGAATCTGAAGGTTAAAAAAGGTTAAGGCAGTCTGGCCTTTAAATAAAAGTGTTCGTAATGTTGAATATAAAATAAACATCGTATTATTTCCTCCTACTGGCAAGATATAATTTAAACCTTATTTGACTCGTGCTGTTGATAATTAAATTATACAGGGTGTCCGAGAATATGCGGAAAATCTCCCGGATATGAAAAAACAACGTGAATAGAATACTACAAGTTCACATATATTTTTTTCGTATAGGTCTCCTTTTGGGAGATATTGACTCACAAATAGCTGCAATGGAATTAAGTTTTCTACACATATGTATTGAACCACCAGGTTTATTTCAATTTTTTCAATATGATATATACTGGGTAAGACCCTTCAAATTACTCTCCAAGTGAGTGCTGTGAATTACTCACAGCTGCAAGGATGGTTGTGTAATGCATGACGCAATTTTTTACGCCCTGGATGATAAGAACTTTGGACAACATTTTTTATATACCTCTAACTATTGACTAAAAATTAAGTTTTTCATTCTATTCATAACCGTTTTCGAAAAAAAAAATCAATTTATGTACACTGTTAATCCCCTAAATTCTGTCGGGTTGAATAATGAAAAGAGGAATTTTCCCCTATCATCATAGTTTCAATAAAAAGTTAAACTAACTGTTTAGTTAAAAACCTCGTAAGAGGGTTTGACATGGGCTCCGTGAAGTCAGATACACTCGCGGGCACGACAAATTGAAGACTGCTGTACCCGCCACATTAACTCAGCATTGTTCCTTACTTGATCACAATGAAACTTGGTTCTCAATGAAATTCCTCTCTACTATCGAACGGAGCGGAATACACCAAGATATTGAGGTGTCCCCACAGGTAAAAAACCAACGACGTTAGGTCGGGAGATAGACGAGGGCAGGCAATAGGTCTTCTTCAACCTATCCCATGGTTTGGATAGACGTTATTCAGGTTTTCTCGCTCAGCAATGCTGAAATGAGGTGGTGCGCCATCGTGCTTGTAGTACATATTTTCGATGGTTTCAAGTAGTAACTACTCTACTAAATCGTGAAAAGCGTTCTAGAGGAACTCCAAATAAAGGTCTCCATTCGGTCGTGCCAGCAATACGAATGGTCCAATCAAAAAATTGACCATGATGTGTACCAGACAATAACTGATTGGAACTGATGTTGATGATGCGGAACAATTGTTGCATGAGGATTTTCATCAGCCCATACATATTATTTGTGTAAATTTATGATACCGTTTTTGGTAAACCCTTCTTCATCCGTGAGGAGAATAATGCTAATGAAATTTATTTTATTTCATTGCTGATCCAATAGTACAAAACATGTACTATTGTTTTCGACGTATTAAACTGCACTGATAATTTTCGAGAGCTCGTTGAAGGAATGTCATCTACAGCATTTAAAATATTTTCTTCTGTACGTACTGTTCTTCCCCGACCAGCATCAGTACTTGTTTTTTCCAAAATTTCCTAACATTATGAAGAAATTTAATAATATTACCTTATTAAATGGCATTGCTTATCATTCTCCCTTAGACGCTGATCAACTCATTGAAATGTTTTCTGATTTGGAAGAGTACGATTAGTGTCGTGATATAATCTCCTAGCTTCCAAAGCATTGCAAAATGCCAGACCATACATCAGACGCATATATGCGTACTCAGTAAACGTTTATTTCATATTTCGAATTATATCACAATTAATTTCACCACGAAATCCAAACGCATCCAAATAAAACGCACATTTTTTGTGAACCTAGGTGGAACTGCAATTCTCAGAATTAGATGTTTTTAACTAAAAGATAAACTCTAATTTTGGATCGAACTTTTTTTTCATAGGGTTGAAGGCAGGCGCGGATCCAAGGGGGGGCGGTGGGAGGGGGCTATCGCCCCCCCCACCAGCTTGGAGTTCAGGAAAATAGACCCGATTTTGCCTCTTATACTATAGTTTATTCAAGAACTAGGGAGTTTTTCATTTTTTACCTTGTTTTTCTTCGCAATCTACCTGTGTTCTTTAGTCTGGTGTCTTTGGCAAAATCTGTTAGACACATATATTTTTCATAGGAATGGGTTAAAAATTTTATAATCAAAAATACCGGTCTATAAATTATTAGGCTATTTGGGTTGGATAGCAATAGATATTTGGATGTGTGAAGTGTTAACAAGGATTTTAGTCCTTGTCATAGACGTCGAAAGGAGGTCTATTTTATCACTAAATATTTATGGCATAGAATATTATTTCAGTAATAAACTTAAAATAAATTTTTTTTATAATATTATTGTATTTCTTATGATTCTTTAATAATTCACATACATTAGAAAATATAAATTATTTTGACATATTTAACACAAATCACAACTGTATTTTTATTATTTTTAATTTTGGCATAGAAACCGTTTTAGGCACATTCAGACTAAAACGTAGCCTTTTTCTCTCAAAAAATTCTGAGTTATAATTTAAATACTTACAAAATACCCATTATCAAAAATACAAAAAGTTAAACATATATAAAAAAAATATAAATTCGTCAATATATTATTAAAATTTTTTTGGGGCTATCGGTAATTTTATTATTAATTAAAGACATTTTTTGGGATATTTGACGATCCAGTTTATTTATTTCTTAAACCATCTGCAGAATTACAATTAAACACTAAAAAGGGATTCAAATGTCATTAATTTTTATATGTTACAAAAAATTTAAATAATATATTGTGTTAACGCTGGTAAACATTACGTATCTAATTCGTCATCAAAGTCAGTGAAGCTATCTTCGCTCAAATTAATTATAATTGGTTCCTCTATCTCACCGGTCATGAAATCGAGTTCCCACATTTTCTTTTATTCTTTTATTATATGGATTTTTCGCAATTATCTGCAGTAATTTTATTCAAAAAAATCTTTCAAAAGTCCAGTTAAATTATTAATTTTGTAAGTTGTGTTATTTCCAGGCACTCTACCTTTTATTTGAGAGAAATATTTCCTTCACCAACGGATATTTTCCGGACGATCTATTAGAACAGATTTCTTATCTGGTTTTTTCCAACAAAAATTAAGTTCTCTGAGCAATTTCCAGAGCACAATTCGTTTAATTTCACGTAAATCCCGATCTTCATTAATTTTAGTTAGAATTTTGTCGACGGTTGGGATCTGCTTCTCATAATAAAATGTATGTACAGGGCGAGTCAACGATTGGATGAAGTAAGTTTGTGCCTTTTCGGTGAAATTTACAAAGAAACTATATTTATTGTTTGATACAGTTTATTTTTACGCAAATTTTAAAAATATTTAGGACTCTACAGGGTGAGCCAAAAAACTAGGACAGCATAAAGTTGTAATTTTTTAAATAGAACACCCTATATACGAATCGTATTTTCGATTTAGCTTATAATTCTAAATCTTTTTTATTAAGGGTTTTACTATAACAAGACTTTATAGTTTCTGAGATAATTAAGTCTAAAGAAAAAAAGTCACATTTTCAAGCATCAATTCAATCCTAAATAACGTTTTCAATTTTGTGCCAAATATATTCAAATTTGGAATTTAGCAAGGCCAAGGACAAGTTAACATAATTTTTACTTAATATTTGCAATAAAAACTACAGGGTGTTGAACACATCGGCTCAAATTTGAACGAGTTTAAATGAATAAATATTTTTTTTTTAAATGGTACACTCTGTATATTTTCATGTTATTTAATAGAGTAATAAAAACCCTAAAAGTTTTGTTCCATATATCCTATACCTATTTATAATAGTTTTTGAGATATTTCAGTTTTTCTTATTTTCCATACTTTTTTACAGAAATAGTCTTCATTATCATAGTAACCATGGCAAAAACAATGTAAAAGAACATTTTTCTGTGTGTCAAATTTATAACCGCAATCGCTTCTTTTGGTTTTTATGTAGTGTAGTTTGGTTGTTTTTGCATTCATCTTATATTGTAAAATGAATTTTCCAAAGAATGAGTTAATAGATATGATTTATACAATAGAAGAGGCTCAAAAAAATTGCCTTCTTGCTCAAAGAATTTACAAAATGAAGTATCCTGATCGACGCCAGCCTAATAGCCATACTTTTCAAAACTTAATGCAAAGATTTGATTCTTCTGGTACTGTTGATTATCCAAAACGTAAAGTGGTCAACAAATCAGTAACTAATGAAGAAAAAGAACTACAAGTATTGTTAAATGTTCAGGAAAATCCTTATATTGGTAGCCGTCAGTTAGCAGCATTATGTGAAACATCACAATCCACCGCTAATCGTACTACCAAGAAATATAGGTATCATCCATATCACATGGAATTACACCAAGAATTGCATGGACAGGATTTTGAAAGTCGTGTAAACTTTTGTCGCACAATAAATGCGGAGATTCAATTAAATCCAAATTTATTATGCAAGGTAATGTTTAGTGATGAAGCTACTTTTAGAATTAACGGTGCCGTAAATAGACGCAACATGCATTATTATGCCACAGAAAACCCATTTTGGATTAGAGAGGTGCAACATCAAAACCACTAATTAATTAAATGTTTGGTGTGGTATTCATCATAATCGAATTATTGGACCCCACTTTTTTAATGAACCACTAAATGGCCATATTTACCTGAACTTTCTACAAGAAGAACTACCCCAACTGCTTCAAGGTCTCAATAGGGATGAGCTCGACAGTATGTGGTTCCAGCACGATGGTGCGCCTCCGCATTACCATCGTGAAGTTCGTGCGTTTTTGGACCAACGATATCCGCAAAAATGGATTGGACGTGTTGGTTTCACTGAGTGGCCACCATGGTCTTGCGACATCACCCCATTAGATTTCTTCCTATGGGGTTATATTAAAAATAAGGTGTATGTTAATCCACCAACAACAGTGGAAGATATGCGAAACAGGATTAGGGATACCTGTAGAACAATAACGCCACTAATTTTATCCAGGGTCCGAGAAAATCTGCAAAAAAGACTAAATTTGTGCATTGCACAAGAGGGTCGTTTATTCGAACACTTATTAAAAAGAAATAATTAATCTCAGTATTTAATAGGTAATTTTTTTGTTTCAATTTAGTATAAAAGTAAATATGTATTTGCCTTGTCGTTATTGTTGTGTTATTTTTTTCACATTATGTTTAATTAAACTATTGCCGTTGTAATATAAAGAATAATGTATTTCATCATATTTAACCACATTCTGTTTGTTTCTGTAGTTTCTTTTTATTATTTTACATTGCTACTATGATAATGAAGACATTTCTGTAAAAAAGTATGGAAAATAAGAAAAACTGAAATATCTCAAAAACTATTATAAATAGGTATAGGATATATTGAACAAAACTTTTAGGGTTTTTATTACTCTATTAAATAACATGAAAATATACAGGGTGTACCATTTAAAAAAAAGATATTTATTCATTTAAACTTGTTCAAATTTGAGCCGATGTGTTCAACACCCTGTAGCTTTTATTGCAAATATTAGGTAAAAATTATGTTAACTTGTCCTTGGCCTTGTTAAATTCCAAATTTGAACATATTTGTCACAAAATTGAAAACGTTATTTAGGATTGAATTGATGCTTGAAAATGTGACTTTTTTTTTTAAACTTAATTATCTCAGAAACTATAAAGTTTTGTTATAGTTAACCTTTAATAAAAAATATTTAAAATTATAAGCTAAATCGAAAATACGATTCGTATATAGGGTGTTCTATTTAAAAAAATACAACTTTATGCTGTCCTAGTTTTTTGGCTCACCCTGTAGAGTCCTAAATATTTTTAAAATCTGCGTAAAAATAAACTGTATCAAACAATAAATATAGTTTCTTTGTAAATTTCACCGAAAAGGCACAAACTTACTTCATCCAATCGTTGACTCACCCGGTGCAACTCCTTTTATTACAGTTTACATCTCTTCTTCCAACGAGGTTTTTCGTCTGCCTGTGATCGAATGTAGCTTGGGGTTACTAACAATTCCCGTCGTTTTTTTCTCCGTCAGTGTTCGGTACATAGTGGATTTTCCAACTCCTATCATGTTAGAACACATCTAAACAAAGCTTTTAACATTATTATCTAGATATTGATATCTTAAGGCATCATAAATATTCATCGTAATAAGTTTTTCGTTGCGGAAAAAATGCCCTGGTTTAACGATTTTGTAATAAATATAGATGTGGAAGCCATATCTTTTGGGTACTTTGCTCACTGACAGAAATTAAATTGGATTATCAGAAATTTTATTGTTGCCGTAAATTTATAATAGCTTATAATATTTAAATATAATTATAATAATAATAATAAATGTACTTTTGTGATATCACCGCCCCCCCTCAAGGAGAGAGGCTGGATCCGCCCCTGGTTGAAGGTTGAACATTTGATAAGAACAAAGATGTATCTTTTATCGAAATACGCCAAATATATGATGTAAATAACATGACGTTTTTTCGAAAATGGTAAGGATTAGCGACATCCAACGTTGGGATGGGGTCATGAGTGTCACAACTAGTCCGTTCCTGCCGCTGTGAATAATTCACACTTTCTTGGATAGTAATTTGAAGGGACTTGTCTGGTATACATCATATTAAAAAAATTGAAATATAGCTGGTGGTTAAATAATAATGTGTAAAAAACTTGATTCCATTGCAGCTCTTTGGAAGACCATATCTCCGAGGAGGAGGCCTGAACGAAAAAAGTGTATATAAACTTATAGTATTCTTTTCACATGTTTTTTCCATATCCGGGAAATTTGCCAAATTTTCCCGGACACCCTGTATATTTTGTAATTAATATCCCTCTTAAATTTTCAAAACCAAAGCGAGATTGTTTTGATATGTAAAATAACCTAAACAATCGTTCGTTCATTCTAAATTTCTTAACGAACTTTCTTAGGGGAAAAATTTATTTTTACACTGTAATTTTCATAATCTGAAATAAAATTTTTTACCTCAATTTTACCCGGCATTGCAGAGAGCTTTACAGAAATAATGAAAATATTTTTGCTACTATTATCATTACAATTCTTCTACTTAAGCTTGGTAAACGCAAATTTAGGATAATTATTAAATCGAAGAAAAAATATTTTTACAGGAACGAATTAAACCAATCCAATAAATTATTTTAGATTTTTGACCATAATACTTTGTATTGTTTAAAGTTCAAATCAAAATCAATCGCATGAAAGCAATTTGTGACATCGTCATTGTATTGACTGCCAACAATTCTTAGAAGAATCTAAATAGCGAACCAACTGACTATAACACCATCGGCTTCGCCAAGAAAGAACAACTAACGGTAAATCCTAGACCGGAAGTTTATCGTCAATGCCTACTAGATGAAGGACTTTAACCTCGAGTTCTGCCAGTGTGCCATTCTATTACACCGTATTACTGAAGAAACAAAATGGTGGACGATACTTGCAGGAATTTCGTCGGGGCTTTTTAAATGAAAACTTAAATAAACTACGTAACACTTTAAAGAGTTGTAAAATATTTGTTTAAAGTTACTAAGTTTATTTATAGGCATTATCACTAATAATATATGAAACTTATTGTAATTAAATGTAAGTTTGAATGCACAATAATTTAACAAAAGTGTAAAAATTACTTTATTTGATTTTGCGCTTATATAAAACAGAAAGGGTATTATCAAATTTAGTTTTATTTCTATTTTTATTGTATACTTTGACGAGAAGCTTTTAAATATGTTGACATTGGTTGCATTTAAGATGATATAAATCCAAATATCTAGGTACTCTCGAAGATTAAACCTTTTATGCAGTTTGTAGAGTCGCTTTAAAATCATTCGAAATTTTTTACAGAATAGCCTAGCTTCACTAAAGATATATGAATATTAGTCCAAGTCATAGGTAAATATATTGACGTAAATTCCGAGATGGATGAGACCTACCCAAGGGGGTTGAGGCAATGTAAGAACAAAACCTATATAAAATGTAACAGCAGAAAATAGGGTGATGTCAAGAGGGGGGGGGGCAAGTTGGCTAAAACAGGTTTTTTGAATCTACTAGCCAAGGAACATATTTTAAAAAAAAAATTCAAATAAAAGTTATAGAGATTTTAAAAACCTACAATTTAAGCTCTTGTTCGATCATTTTTGTTAATTTGTTATTGCAAAAAAGCCAAAAAATCCTCAATAATCGGCCATTTTTCATGTCAATTATTCATTACAAAATTAACTTTTTTACACTTTTTTGCTTTTAAAGTAAATCGGACAATTCGTTTCTGAGATATTGCTAATTGTTTATTGCAAGATGCAAAATGTTGATTGCTATTATTTTCTTTTTTGAGTGAGCGTTTTAACTGCCACGAAGGTTCAATATCTTCGTGAAGGGCTAAACTTTAATGTCTTGTTAGGAGCAAATGAAAAAATTTATTTTCAACCTCTTAAATATTGCTTCAAACGAGGGGGTGTTAGAAAACTGAACTCGCGGCTTCAAATTAGCAGCACTCGGAAAAATTCGCCGTATTTTAGCAACAAAATGACCAATTTCGATGTTTTTTCAAATCTGGGGTAGCTCGAAAAATTATGCTTACGGCACACCTCCTTTATTAGAGCGACATTTATGGGGTTAAAAATTAATACTTTCATTTTACTCTGACAAAATATGAAAATTTAGGCCTTCACGAAAAGATTAACCCTTTGCGAAGGTCCAAATGTTCACCCAAACAAAAGTCATAGCAATTAACGTTTTGCGTCTTGGGATAAGCAAATAGCAATATCTCAGAGACAAGTTATCTAAATAAACTATTATAAAATATAATTTTGTTCAAAATTACGATGGCTTCCCTTTAAAATCAAAAAAGTGCAAAAAAAATTAATTGATATACAAAAAATGGTCAATTTTAAGGATATTTTTGGTTTTTTTGCAATAACAATTCAAAAGAAAATAATCGAACAAGAGCTCAAATTGTAGGTTTTTAAAATCTCTACAACTTTTACTTGAAACTTTTTTTTTAAATGCGTTTCTTGACTTGTAGATTCAAAAAACCTGTTTTAGCCAACTTTGACCCCTCTTTCTAACATTTCCTCCAACACCCCTGGATAAGTCTCATCCTCAAACAGCAGCAATTTTTGCCTATAGCTTGGACTACATGTCTAAGAACTAGTATAACTTTATTTATATAATGAGTTACCTAATAATTGTTTTACTCATACCCGTTCTAGTAAATTGACTAAAACTGCTCTAAAACTGTAACAAGAAAATGTTTCTTTTCTTCGTATATTATAAGAAAGATTATTATAAAATGATAAGGGAAGATAGCTTATAACTAATTGTTCACGCTAAATTTGTTTAGAGTCGGTATCAGTTTATAAATGCGTATAGAGAAAAGGATTGTAATCTTCGACCATACAAATAGATTTAAAAAACAATAAATCTGTGCGAACGTTGTATATGGTTACTGGGGGGAGGGGATGTTTGATGTTTAACAGACACAAATATTTTTATTTAATTTTGCTTTCAGTTTTTTGCATATCGTGACACAATTAAGCTTTTTTAAGTGTTAGCAACTTTTACAAATGCAAAATTTACAATTATTATCAACAAAAACAGATTTAAAAAGTTACTTTTATCGGAAAATATTGTTAAATATTATTTACATATTAAAAATGGCATAATAATTTAGAAAATCAGAAACTCATACTTTTCTTTATTGCCGGTTAGTTTACTCTCGAATTAAGGTACCTATTAACATGTTGTTCTAATTTAAATAGCGTAATTAGAAAAGGATAGCGTAGAATCGGTGTGTGTACAAAAAACTAAAATATATCGCACAATCTATCAATAATTTTTCAAATACAATCAAAATATTATCACGTTATTCAGCAGTAACACTCGAGCCCTATTTCTGATAATATGCTAATTCTACTGGGGAATTCGTTGGTTTTAATAATTACGATTTATTATAATTACTTTAAAGACCGATTGTCAATTGCGAGTGTACACCCGAGTTTTTCAAGTAAGGTGAAATACCCTCGACTTTTTTCACTCACATTTCTCCGTTAAACTTAACTGATGTATTTTTGAAAAGTTACTAAAAAACAAGCTTATCAACCTGATGTCTCCATCGACCTCGCTTTTTTCAATATTATTTCTTGTATTTCTGCCATTGTAATTGCTGAATTTTAACAATGTATGCAATGACAACAAGAAAGGGTGGTTCATGTGTGATAAGGAGGCTGTAGTACTCCTTATGGAGTTAAATGAAAACAAACCGACTCTATTTACAAAAATAAAGTACAAACGATTTATATAATATTAAAAGAGAATTATTAAAGATACTTATATATTATAAGCCGTCACTGAATATTCATATATTGATATTTCAATTTAATAAAAAATGTATTTAAAAAGTAACAGCCTTAAAAACAGGTATAGGCACAGAAGAAGTATGTAAACTCATATTATGATCTTTTCAAAATTTGATGTTTCTAAACGACGATTAATATATAAGTTCATGTAGTTTGGTAAGCAAATGAATGATTTCTAAGTACCGATACTGTCAAAACAACTTAATATAGTATTATCACATAAAACAACTTAAACCATATTTAAATTATATACTGTTTTAATGGAAAACATAATAAGTATATCTAAAACGCCAAAAATATTTTCTTTTCTTTTCGAGCATATGCATAGATGATCAAATTCAGAAATATGACTAATAGAACCTTCTTTTATCCTCTCAAGGGTGTTTAAGCTAGTTAGTTTTATTTTATTTGGGAATAATAATGTTTACAACCATAATAATGATTTATATTGTAAACGACGCAAATCGGGGGTCCATTATTAGTACCTGAACAGAATTAAAAAGTTAATCTAAATTCTTTGATTAAAATAGGGTGTGCAGAATTTACAAATTAACATATAAACAAAATTTTTCATGATATAGCTCTACTGTTATTTCATGAATTATTTATATTTATAATAAATAAACACGGAATAAATGTTTTAAAAACAAATAATTTTTAGTACTATAATGAAGTTTTAAACAGAGTGAAATTTTGGATCGAAGTGTGGATTTAAGACCACGCTATATTACTAACGCTATTGGAGTTTTAAGTATGATTTTTCTGAGAAAAAAAAATTCTAGCATTTTACAAGATTGAGTAAAATCTTGTTTGAAACTGTCTTAAGAGCCTCTGCACTAGGGCAAGCTTAAGAAAACACCTGCATAAGATGGACCTCTGTCAGAACAAAATCTTATACAGACTATGTAGTGCAGATGAATAAATAGACTCCATTGTGCAGCATCAGCTAATTGGACACCAAACAACCCTCTGTAGGGCAATAACCCTCTATAAGATCATTAGTTACAAGGATTACAAGATCTGATAATGGATACAAACTTTTCCAACTACACCATGGATAGCACAAAGAACTTCATTTTGGGTATCACCAAATGAATTTTAATTTTCTTGCCATCGAAACTTTCCCAGGATCCCTTTAGTAATCGATCTTCAATCAATAGCGAGTCTCACTGAGCGTGAAGTACCTTGAGTGTAAGTTCTTTATCCGAGATATCTTTCCAACTAGGACGTCATTCATTATTTTTTAAGTTGAAAAAATGGCGTCAGATCATTGTCTTCAAGTTGGTATTTTCTCATTTGAGCTGTACTCCAATCTGGATTGATGTCAAAAATGACATGGTGAATAGGAAGCTCTTCTCTTTGTTCTATTTAACAACGCAACTGGATTATTATGCAGACTTCCAGGTGTATAATTGATTTTAAAATTGTACTGTTGCAGTTTTTCACACCATCTCGCTATTTGTCTTTCAGGCTGCTTCATATTTAAGAGTCATTTAATAGCTGCGTCGTCTGTTCTTATTAAAATTTCCTGGTCAAACAAATATTTATGAAAATGCTTTGAATGCACTCAACTGAAATTCATTCTTGGCCATCCTTCTCTTTAAGCTGCGGTGTGAAAGCAGCTTAAACCTTACCTTGTTATAGACCACAATAATAATTACGTATACTCTCATGAAGACAATGTATTTTGGGGATTTATACAGGATGGCACAATTGTATGACATCCTATATAAGTACCCTATCTCCCTTATTTTTCAAGAATTAATAAAAAAAGTTTTAATTAAACTTGTATAATATGAAAATTTCTACAACCTAAAAATATTTTTAACTATACATGGCGTTTCATGAGAGCGTGGCACTAAACAAAATAGTTTTTTAATGGGAAACCCTGTATATCCTTGCATATCTGGATTTCCCCAAGAACTATCCAAATGACAGCATATCTTCTTTTGAATTTTATTGCAAAGTTGCCAATTTTCCTTTGCCTCTATAATCTACTATATCTTTCAATTTATAGCAATTAAAGTACACGAAATTGACACTCAGAATAATGTACTATTAAAAGTCAAAAATAACCCCTAGGCAATTATCTCATACAGAATGTTTGCCAAAATTTTGCCCATTTGATGAAATGTAAATTAATCCTCCTTAAATTTTTTAAATGGAACACCCTTTATATACCTACTTTATTATGTAGAGTTATTGTTACTCTATCACTTTTCTTGAAGTTTTTCTATACCTGTCATTGCTAATTTTTCCGGTACATTCATTTTTATGAATTGTATACAAAAATATTTTTACTTATTGATATCTAGTTAGCCATGAGTATTAAATGAAAGAAGTAAACGTTAAAGTAATATTTATCGTTTATCTGTCACAAGTAAAGGGTCTTGTTGAAAACTTGTTTTGCAAAAAACGCAATTTTAAAGTTTACATTTTAAATATTAAATTTTTCACAAAAATGCCCTATTAGAAAAAAAAACTTTTTTTGAGCGAACAATTAATAAAATTCTGTATTTATTTTAATATTAGAATCAAATCGATTATTTAATTTTAACACTTAAGTATTTCATAAAAATACGTGATAAAGTAGGTGATCTATAAAAAAATTAAAGAAAAATTCATTTACATTTCATCAAATGGGCGAAATTTTGCAAACACCCTGTATAATATAATTGCTTAGGCGCTATATTAGACTTTTAGTATTAGACTTATCTTTCTCAGTGTCAATTTTGTGTCCTAGAATTATTGCAGATTGAAAGATATAGATTATAAAGGACCATATTTCTTTCAAAATGTGGTGAATTTTTTGAAAAAGTTAGCAACTTATTAAAATAATTCAAAATCATTTATGCCGTCATGTGGATAGTTCTCGGGAGAATCCCAATATGCAAAGATATACAGGGTGTTCCATTAAAAAATATATTCTTTTTAGCACTACTCTATCATGAAACAATATGTATAATTGAAAATATTTCAGGTTGTAGAAATTTTCATATGATACAATTTTCTAAAACAGTTTTTAAAATTTTTGAAAAATAGGCGAAATGGGGTACTTTGGCACATTATTGCGTCACCCTGTATGTAAGTCGTAAAAAAATGTTGCCATTATTACCTTCTCAAAATAAAATTTGTTTATTTTGGAAATTTTATTTTGTTTAATGGGCAGCGTATAAAATAAAATACCGCCTTACAAAAATTATTTATTTCAGCAATTTAGGCAAATAACAGGATATCCTTACAAAGCAAATGAATAATTAATTAATGACTTAATCTTGAGGACTTGTGTGTCGGCTTTTACAATAATTAATAAAATAATTTAATCATAAATTAATAAAAGAATATAAGAAAATAAAATAGAATGTGTATATAAAGAAAATATAATAAATGTGCTGGTGATCCTATTACAATTCTTAAACTAGAATCGAGTGAGACAGAAAAAGGCCAATCTTATTAGAAAATATGAAAATTTTACAAAAAAATATTAACTTAACGCCAAATTCAGTGACAAAAGGTAATTTTATTCAATAGAATACTACTTAGTTTTAAAGTATGATAATCTGTATCAATGTCTAAAAAATAATTGAACAAAATATGCAGAATTTTGTAAAATGCAAAAAGAAAGTATATAGTACCGAAAGTCTACCTTTTAATCTATAAAAGTGTAGTTTATAAGATTTCGGCCTTTTTTAACTTCGGCCTTCTTTAATCCTTTCATGGAAGCTTAGGCTGGTCAGTTATATTTTATTAGGGGGCGTTAATGTTTACAAATATAATAATTATTTATGTTGTAAATGATCTAGCAAGGGGTCCTACAATTAGCATAGTGCACAACGAGAAATAAAGTTGATCCAAAAGATACAATTTGACATACAGGGTGTTTTCAAATAACTGCGAAAAACTTTAAACAACTATTCTTGAGCTAATTTTAGGCATAAAAGTTCTTATAAATATATGTCTGATAATGTTTAGCTTTGAAGATTCAGGGTGTTAAAATTTACTACTATTTTTAGTTTTTTAAATTTATATCTTTTATTTATAAAGATAATTGAGTCAAATTTGAAATACATAATACTTTTTTCATTACTCACAAAAAATATTATTATGTGAAATAATATACTGAGTGGTACTTTTTTTTTGAGTCTGTAAAATTTTACCCTCTCGAGCTTTTTTTTCGGGAGCTACTAACTCGTGTTGATTACTCAGTTAGCTTTTCCATCTTATTGTAAAACTTTTTTCTGTCTTAAGTTTTTCTCTAAAAGTCAATAGTTTTTCCACAAAAAAAAAAGAAAATACATAAATAGAAATCATAATGTATTTGTTTTAAATAATTTTAATTCATATTTGTTTTAACCAACAGGGACTAAGAATAGTAATAATAAAATTTGAACAACAGTAACGAAACATTAATAACAGAAATTACAATTAATGTTGAAAATGACCATCCTAACAATAACGAAAGAATCCGATCTTCGTCTCAGTGAAGAGTATATCGGTTGAAATAATTCTGGAGTACTTCTTATCATTTTACAAGACACAATAATACGATTTCTCAAATCTTCAACATTTTCAACAGGAGATGCATAAACCAAAGATTTAAGATACAAAAATTCAAAGGATTTAAATCCGGAGATCCGGCAGGCCAGTGTTGAGTGTCTCATCAACCTACTCAACGATTTGGATACACTTCAAGTGACGGCGTACATTGATACTGAAATGTGCCAGAGTGCCATCATGCATAAACCATAATTATTGTCTAACGTGAAGAGAAACCTCTTCAAGAAGGGCAAGTAACTCTTCTTCGAGGAAGTGACAATATTGGTTGTCGCTTAATCTTAATGGAACGAACATGGGCCAGTTAGATAATCACCAATGACACCAATCCATACATTTAGTGAAAACTGATGTTAATCATTAGCTTCCAGAAATTTTTTTCAGTCCAAATATGATTAATGCAAAAATTCTTTATGAATTCCCTTGAAAAGTTTGCCTCATCAGTAAACAAAATAAAAGATTGGGGATCATTTGAAATATCCACTGGCAACAACTACACGCGGCAAAAAGTCTCGAAGTAAAAACACCTGCACTCTTTGGATATTATAGAGATACCATTGGTGCTCATTTGAAATTCGGAATACTATGGAATTGCTCACATCTATTATATTGGCAATTTTTATCGTACTTGTTTAAGGAGATTCTTATATTAAATTAAAAACAGCTCCCTCTAACGCTACGATTCTTATTTCCCGAGTACGTCCACAGTCAGAAGTTCGTCCCAGAAATGTACCATATTCTCGTAAACGCTGATGAAGGTGACAAATGTGTTATGATGAGGTAACCTACGTTGTGGATATAATTCAAAATAAATCCGTTGAAATTCTAATGTATTTTGTGGATATTTTTATTTCATTAACATCATTGAATGGAATATCATTGGACAGGTCTTTAATATAATTAAATTTGATATGTAACACATGTCTACCAATTAATGGCCGTTTCATACTTCCCAAAACTACTACTAAGAATTTGCTCTATCAATTGTCACTTGCAAGTTAAATGATACACTTTACTTTTATCGGTTCATAGTCCCAAGTAAAAATGAACAACTCCCAATTATCAACTAAGAAGTTGGTTAACTTTTAACTTTTAGAAAGTCGGCAAAATTTAACAGGTAGGTAAAAATATTAAAAATAACATTGTAAATATATAAATAAAAATGTGTCATAAAATAGTCGAAAACTTTAGAATAAAATGAATTAAACAACTACAATTGTAGAGCCTTTTTCTTCTAGGTTTGAATATATATATATATATATATATATATATATATATATATATATATATATATACATATATGTATATATATATATATATATATATATATATATATATATATATATACTCCTCAAGAACTAGAGAGAGTAAGAAAACTGTCACCGAAACCTCAGACGCACCTGCTCCAGTGCCGCAGGTAACTGAGGATTACCATAAATCTAATTATTTTTAATTATATTTAAATATTATATGCTGTTATAAGTTAACTGCAACAATAAAATTTCTCATAGTTTAGTTTAATTTCTGTCACTGAGCAAAGTACACCTTAGAGTGTGTCCTTGATAATTTATTTAGTTTGCCGTTGTTTTTATATATTATTTGAGAATAGTGAGATTCAGCAAAGATATGGCTTCCACCTCTATATTTATTCCAAAACCGATAAACCAGGGCATTTTGTCCTCAACGGAAAACTTATTTCGTTGAATGTTTATAATGCCTAGATAATAATGTTGAAAGCTTGGTTGAAATATGTTCCAAAATTTTGAAGGAGAAATAGACGACTGAAATTATTAGAGCTCCCAAGCCGCATTCAGTCACAGGAAGACAAAAAAAACCGTTAAAAGAAGAGATGAAACTGTAATAAGAGCGTCTCATTTTATTATGAGAAGCAGATCCCAACCGTCTACAAAATTCTAACTAAAATCAATAAAGATTGGGATTTACCTGAAATTAAAAGAACCGAGTTCTGAAAATTGCTAAGAGAACTACATTTTTGCTGGGAAAAACCAGATAGGAAATTGTTTTTATAGATCGTTCGGAAACTGTCCGTTGGAGAAGGAAATATCTCCGAATAATTAAACAACATCGCGATATGAGCTCAAGTAAGAGGTCAGATTTTTTTGAATAAAGTTACTGAAGGAAATGGGAAAAAATGTGTGAACCATATAATAAAAGAAAAAAGCAAAATGTAGAAGCTCGATCACATGATCTGTGAGATAGCGGAATCAACTATAATTAATTTGAGCGAAGATAGCTCCACTGACTTTAATTATGAATTAAATAAGTAATGTTTCCCAGTTCAAACACAATGTATTATTTAAATTTTTGTTTTTGTTGTGTTTCATTGTTTAATGTTGTTTATATATTTTTTTATATATCTTTATTTTAGTGTGTCTCACTCTTTAATTTTATATATATTTAAGTCCAGTTAGCCGCAATTTTTTTATTAATTATTATTGTATCTGTGTCTTTTTCTTAAGGGTGCAGAAATAACACGTTTGTTTAATTTTTTTGGGGCTATCGGATTTCCATATAATAAAGTAAATTAAATTAAGATGTCAGTACAATAGAAGTAAGTAAGTCTAATTTTAACTACAACATATAAAAATTAATTTCATTTGAATCCCGTATGTGTTTAATTGTAATTCTGCAGATGGGTTAAGAAATAAATAAACTGAAAGGTCAAAATATCCTAAAAATGTTTTTAATTAATAATAAAATGACCGAGAGCCCCAAAAAAATTTTAATATTATGTGGATGAATTTATTTTTTTCATATGTGTTTAACTTCTTGCATTTTTGATAATGGGTATTTTATAAGTATTTAAATTATAATTCAAAATTTTTTGAGACAATAAGGCTACGTTTTAGTTTGAATGTGCCTAAAATGCTTTCTATGCCAAAACTAAAAATAATAAAAATACAGTTGTGATTTGTGTTAAATATGGCAAAATTATCTTTACTTTATAATGTCTTTGAATTATTAAGAAATTATTAGAAATAAAATAATATTATTAATACAATTTGGTTCTATTTCGAGTTTATGGCCGAAATAATATTTTATGCTATAAATACTTAGGGATAAAACTCCTTCCGACGCCTATGACAATGATTAAAATCCTTTTCAACACTTCACACTTCCAAATATCTATTGTTATGTAACCCAAATAGTGCATTATTGTAGACCAGTATTTTTGATTATAAAATTTCTAACCCATTCCTATAAAAATATATGTGTCTAACAGATTTTGCCAAAGACACCGGACTAAAGAACACAGGTAGTTTGCGAAGAAAAAAAAAAGATTTATTACTCTTTCTAGATCTTGAATAGACTATAGACGATTTTGATTGGTCATCCTTAATTTTTACTAATTGTTAAATTTTGAACTAGTTTAGTGAAAATTCTTAGTGCTAGTTGATAACGTTTGGAAGTGAACCACCCATAAGGGGTCGTGGAAGTTGTTTGACCACTTGAAATAATTTTCCACGTAATGTTTTGCGTTGATCCCGAATCTGGCCATATAATTCAACTATCACTTCAGGATTTTCAGATAACTATTTGTGGTTAAGCGAACAAAATAATTATGTTGGCCATATTGAGTTTATGTACAGGGTATTCGGATAATGCATCAGGATACTTGGAGAGGTAATTCTATACGGTAAAATAAAGTTAGTAAGTCATATAACAAAAAGTCAATACTTCTCGAGTTCCAACCCGCCAAAATTCTTTTTTTTTTCTTATTTTTAACATCTTCGGTTAGTTTTTAAGCTATCAAGTTGATTGTTGGCACGAAAACTACGTTTAATGATTTATAGGGTATCCTCTTTAATAAACAAGTCGGACTGGGTCCATAGACTTTTATTGAATGATGTATTCCATTTAACGCTAGAGAACGATATGTGTTCGGCTTTTAAGCTAGTTACTGGTATTTAAAACGATCCCAGTTTAATTATCGAGCAACCAATTTCTAGAAAATCAGTGATGCTGTTGTGGTTTTAAATGGTTGAGGGTGTGTTCTTTTTTATTTTCCTTGAAGCATACCAAGATATCGTCGACATATCTATATTAGAAGAAAAATTTTTCTCCACATTTTGAATTCACTAATAATGTCCCGATCTCTGATATAAATATTTCGGCCCAGAGTGGACTTAACGCGGAGGCCATCGCTTTGTTTATAAAACCAATTATTTTATTGAAAATAGTTTTCGTTTGTACATAATATATTTGACAAATAACAAAGTATAATCTTGTTGATATTTCTATTTACTTGTATTTTACTGCGGAATAGATTTCTTTCGAAGAATTATTATGTTTCCGTTTAGCCTATTTTGTTTGTTTTTTTATTTTCTTCATATCGTAGTTTAAAATATCTTTGGGCAAAAGGAGATAATAGTAAAACTATTATACTTTTTTTTTTGTTAAATTACATATCGTTAATATATTTATGTGTACAGGGTTATTCTCCCTATACAGCACGAAATATTGCGGTCAAAATAAGTGACTTTCAAAAAGTTTTACTTTTGGGATATATGGGGGTCTAATATAGTTACTTTTTAAAATTACTTTTATGTTATAAAATGTGTCCCAAAAGCCCTGAAAGTATCACAGTTTTGTTATTTTAAATGGAACCCCCTGTATACTATCGCATTTTTACATTCTCCGATCAAAATCAGTACCTATTTTAATAAGGTTTATAGTACCTAAACCTTAAGGGTTTTCAAATAATTTGAATTTTGACAGAATCTAACCTAATTTTAATGTTTCAAATACTTAAGAAGTATTTCAGTTATGTACTCGAAATTTAAAGTAAAGTGTAACAGTGAATCATATTTTATATCCCAATTATAATAAACTTGCTATATTATACAGGGTGTCCAAAAGTTAATACTAATCAAATAAGAAATTTAAGTGGATATAACTTGATTAATTTAAATAGAACGCTATATTTTTTAACTTACCAGAAAATGTACCTTTTAAATACCTATCGAATGGTATAGGGATGTAGATAAGTCTTCGCATTTCACAAATGCGAAGACCAAATAATCGTTTTCTGCACCATCTTGTGTTTTTTGAATAGATGTTCTAATGTATCTAGTTACCTATGGCATTTGGAAATGACCGGTAATTTACAACTATAAGAATAATAATCAAGAATATCTTTACAAATGTTCAGAAACTCGGAACGTGATTTATAGTCATCTAACAGGCTATAACTGCAATAATGGTAGTAACATATGGACGATAGCACAAAACAGAAGCAAAATATTTATAGTGGATGTTCAAAATGTTGACCATCCATTTCCAAACACTTACTTATTCTTTTTTCGAAACCACTGCTAACTCTGGATAACATTTGCGGGGTTACAGTTTGAAAAGCGTCTCTTATTCGTATTTTCATACCTTGTGGTGTTATCGGGGGCACATTCTAGATAATTTCTTTTATGTATCCCCATAAAAAGATATCTGGTGGAGTTAAGTCTGAAGATCTCGGAGGCCAATTTTGAAATCCATCTCTCCCAATCCACCTCTTTCAAAAGTTGACATTTAAAAATTGCCGAACCTCGCGATGATAATGAGGCGGAGCTCCATCCAGTTGAAGCCACATAGTTGTTTTAATATTTAAAAGGACATCTTCTGATAACACTGGAAGTTGGTGTAAAAGAAAATCGTGAAACATGAAACCATTTAAAGGTCCTTCCAAAAGTAGGGTCCAATTAACTATGGACTCAGTGTTCCTCCCCACACATTAACCGACCACCTATTCTAGTTTCTCATAACTCTGTATTCATGCAGATTTGAGTCAGAATAGTAATGGAAGTTGTGTTTCACGAAATCATTGTTATGAAAAGTACATTAATCACTAAACAACACATTATCAAAAAAGTGCTCATTTTCTGTCACTTTATCTAACACCCACAAGCAGAATTCAGTTTGGATGTTAAAATCATTTCCGTAAAGCTCTTGATAAAGCTGGATTTTGTTAAGAATCATTTAAACACTTGCTTGGCTAATGTTAGTATTTTCGGATATATGATTCTGACTAATATTAGGATTTTCGATTACGGAACCAAGTACAGTAAAAACATTTTCTTCATCCTCAGTGATAGATTATAACAGGTTTTTTATAACTCACACTTCCACTTTCCCGAATCTGGTTTAATAGTCTCACAAAAACGGCTGGTTTAGCATGATTTCTTGCAGGAAACCTTTGAGCATACAGTCGAGAAGCCAACAAATAATTTTGATGACATTTTCCAAGGATAAAAATCACGCTCTTCGTTTGGATAAATCTTATTTTGATAAAGCAATAACACAACAATATTCAAATAATTTAATTAAATAAATGAAGTTTCACAGTTACAAAAAATAATACCACTATTATAGCAACAGGCTTTGTAGACTAAACTGACAGATTAAATGAATTATCTGACGTCTCTTAATGCCATAGGCAACTAGATACATTAGAACATCTATTCAAAAAACGCAAAACGGTGCAGAAAACAATTATTTGGCGTATTCTGTGAAAAAACGAAGACTTAGCTATAGAACGCCCTTATACCATTCGATAGGTATTTAAAAGGTACCTTTTCTGGTAAGTTACAAACTATAGCGTTCTATTTAAATTAATCAAGTTATAGCCCCTTAAAGTTCTTATTTGATTAATTTTTATTTTTGGACTCTCTGTATAATATAGTAAGTTTATTATAATTGAGATATAATATATGATTTATTGTTACACTTTAATGTAAATTTCGAGTACATAACTGAAACATTTCTTAAATATTTGAATCATTGAAAATTAGGTTAGATCTCGTCAAAATTCAAATTATTTAAAAGCCCTTAAGGTTTAGGTACTATACACCTTATTAAAATAGACACTAATTTTAATTGGATAATGCAAAAATGCAATAATATACAGAGGTTTCGATTTAAATAGATACAACTTTGATACTTTCAGAGCTTTTGGGATACCCTGTATAATATGAAAATATCAGCGTTATAGTCAAAATTTTAACTCTCCGACTTCGGTGTATAAACAATTTAAGTACTTATACGAAATAACTTTTAAATGATTTGTTTTAAATATACCTAAAATATACTATGAAGAGGTGATGGACATAGTATCAAAGTTACCATCAAAACAAATGATTTTTTTATATATTTTATTTCGTCAAATAAAACTCATAAAATCTTTATTGTCGTCTTTAGTTATACATTTTAACTGTCTTTAATAAAATATAAAATAGGTACCCCTTTTTTAACGAAAGGAATCTTTAGAGGATATTTCCGATCCTAATAAATACTTGCCGCCCTTGACCTGACTTTTGCTTTTCGTTAGCCTATTTGGTCTTTTGTATAATTGTACAGTGTTGTGTAAACTCCGTCACCGTAATATTTTCTTGTTGTAGATGTAATTTATTGATTTATTACAGGGTTTTGTCAGTTATAACTTTTACCTCCTAGTAAAAGTCTGGTCTAACTTTTAAACTAGTCACAGTTGACCATAAATGGTTTGAATCGTCAATGGCAAGAATAAATGAACTAGAATAAATCCACATGTTGTACAAATACTAGAATCCTTTTAATAAATTTGTTACATAATTATTTTACTTGTCAAATTTTTGTTTATTTAAATCCTCTCCAATATACATTTTTGCCACATTTAGCCCTACTTTAGTTAAAATTTATCAAAAGAAAAATCTTATTTGTCTAAATTGCTCATAATCAGCCCAAACATCAATAAAAAGATACTAAAGATCCTAATCTTTTAGGTTAACTTTTATTTAATGTATTTTTTTACTCAATATCATGACGGTTACCTTAAGAATAATTACTTATGAATGGCATTTGTTTTGGTTTTTGTCTCGGTGCCAAACAGAACAAAAGAATCTAGTTATTTAATTATTTATTTAATTTATCCACATTACAACACAAACCTTAAGTCCATGTATATTTTAAATTGGTAATACAAACGGATTTCTTAAAATAAAATGGATGACAGATGGTAATAGAGCTGTCAAACGAAAAATATCCGGAACATGCTCTGCGCCATTTTGGGTAAAGTGATATTTTGGTACGTCAAATTAACCGTCAAAAGTCAAAAAATAGTGTCATTGTTGTTATTATTGAGAAGTAATCTTTGTTTTTCCCTGGATTAAATTTATATTATATAACTTAACAACCAAGTAATATGCACCAAGCCATCAGTCAAATATTTAGGTGTAAATATAGACCATAAAATTATCTTAAATTGACACTTTGGAACTGTTGAACAAAAATGTATACAAAGGGCCTAATACAACGAAAAAGGCATATCAAGAAAAACAACTCATATATACAAAGCAATATACTGACTTTAATAGGAATACATACTCCCTACATACAGTAATTGCAGGAAGCCAGCACTCATAAAATTTGAAACGGTAGAAACAACTGCTTATGTAGTATGAGTAAAATCCATCGTCCTAGCTATCCACCAATCAATTATTGTATGAATTCACGAACATCCAGCCGATTATTGCAAGACTTCCTGTCCTGAAAACTAAGTTTGAAGGAAAACCTGAAACTTGACTGGTGATAGAAGAACTATGTACGACCAGGAGCCGGAACTATAGGCCAGCCAGGAGGTCTCCTTTAGTGATACTATTTAACCTTTATTATACTTTTTTTTATTATTTTGTGAAGATTTGTAGGGGTTCAAATTAATGTCTTAATAAATTATAATCATAATAATATTTATTTAATTGTAGTGTATTATAGTGTTTAACACAGCGTAAGGAAGTAAAGTGTTGCATTTAACATTATTTGATTATAAAATTTAATGTTACTCATTTAAATAAAAGTTTTAAATATCTTACAAATTGTTAGTTCTCAAATTATTTATAAGTGTGTTGATGAAAACAATTATGTTACACTTAACTGTTTCAAAGTGAGATACTCGACTGTTTATGGATATATAGACGCAAGTGTTTATGTTAAATTCATAATTAGAACTAGCCGTAGGAAAACAATTTTTAAACAGCACGCTCATACTATTGGGATATGAACAGAATTTAGTGAAATAATTTTGTATGTCTATAATCTCAAATTTACTTGAAATTTGCGAAACATTCAACTTTCTGAGGATATTTTAATAAGAAAATACTGAAAATAATGGGGTGGCACCTAATTAACATTTCAACTGTTTCTTCAAAAAATAAAACGTTTTTAAGAAACTATGGCAGACATTCACACATAACAATCAATTGACACGAATTGGATAAGTTGGATAAGGTTATAACGTAATACTGTCATTTTATCTCTTTCTACCATTCGTTTCGTTCAACTACTTATATCGATGAAATTTCGGAAAGGTATGCAAATTTCTTCAAACCTTGTCAGTGGGAGGTAAACGATTACGTTTAGTTGTTATAATTTTTTAGTGGCGACAGCATATTCATTGTTGTTATAACTTCACTTTACCCAAAATGGCGCATAGCATGGACATTTTCTATTTATTTGACGATCAGTACATATACTTAAATATGTGCATGGTAATACAACAATTTTTGCACTTAAATATTTTCAACAGTCAATATATTTCAAGTTTACATTAGGCTCAAATCACTTAACTATAATTCCACTTAATGATCTATAATGATTCATCTGCCAATTAATACTTTATTCCTTCGTATTCATCGACGGGCTGCTAACTCTCTATTTAGTAAAATAGTGTTAGCCGTAGACGCACTAGATGAGCTTAAAATATATGCTTTGGGGCACTTCTCCTGAAGTCGTTGTCTGCCTAACCAAAAAAAAATAAATTAAAGGTTAACCTAAACAGTAAAAGAGAGACTTGAAATGGTATATTTATTAATATTATATTCCTTGTAATTTTAATTTGTAATAGGTATTTACCTGATGGTTTGGTTACTTTGAGACATCTTGTTAAATCAGAATATTCCTTTATAAACAAGAGAATCCTCTCGTGGATGATTTGGCAGTTGACAGCTGTTCATATAATAAACGTCCTGAACTTCGTACTTACGTCGTACGTCAGTATATTGACGTAGAATTATTCCGCTTGTCGATATCCGAAATTACAGAAAACCTGTTTTTCGTGATATCTTGATTAGAATGAGATATGGTACCAACAGGTAATGTTGCCAATGCAGATTCGTGACTCATGACTATATTCAGAGTTACAGTTAGGTTGGCAGTTGTGGTTTCATTTTTTTTTTTTGGGCCTTTTGTCCTTTATAAGGGATTAGCCGGTAGACATCGCCCCTTTTTTTCGAGAACGTCTCTTGTGCAAGGTGTACGTACGTTGTTCGAACGGCTTTTTACCGGTTAAATCCTAAAGCAACTTTTTCCTGTAGGCAGTTATAGCTTCATAATTATGTTGCGTAGTTATGGTTTAAAGTTGTAACGGAATTTTTTCGGATGTTTTACCCCAAATGCGAAAGAATTTAGCAGTAAGATATGGGGTCACATGTCAACTAGGGTTAAATTTCATCCTTGTATTGAAACTAATTTTTATCTTCTGTATTCTCTTACATGTGAGGGTTGCGGTCAAAGATAGGTTATGTAACATTATTTTTTTGGTTTGGTCATATGCCGCTCACCAGCGTACTATATATTTGATATATTTACGATTTCTTTTGGGGCTAAATATTTAGTTGTTATTGTTAATACCTACATAACGAATTACTATTGATGGATCTTGTCACAACCGCTTTTAAGTAAAAATAATTTTAAAACATGGAGGAATATTTGAAGGTCATAGACAATGATGTTTCTTGCGAAATAGTAGATATCTGTTGGACTTTCATTGTCTTTATTTTTGTTGAATATCACGACGTTTCGGATAGTAGTTATCTCTAGCCGTTTTCAAGTAAAACTAAATAAATCCCTTAGCTACATGACTATTTATACTAAAAGTAAATGCAGTAGAGTATGACTGAGATGGGTGCAGTCATGCCTGCTATGACAAAATCATATTTTTATGCTGCATTTAGTTTTAGTTTACAATTACTATGAAGTGGTTTCCACACTTCTCTTATATCTAAAGATGGTTTACTAAAACAACTCGGGTTCTGATGTATAACCGCGGCTTCTTTGAATTTCCGTTTTCTCCAATGTTGTTCTCGGTGTAGTATTTTAGCTTCAGACCATTTTATGTGGTGTCCATGAGTCTAGGCATGGTTGGCGGCACCAGATTTTTCTGTTTCTCCTCAAGATGTGCATTTTTGGTGTTCCTTGATCCTTACGTCAAGAGGTCTCTTTGTTTCGCCAATGTAGGAATTTCCACATTCACATGGTATCTGATATATACAGTTCTTCATGTCTCTTTGAGTTGTTGGTTTGACCTTAGTGAGTCGACTTCTCAGAGAGTTATTTGAATTGAAAACAACGTTGATTCTATATCTTTTTCCTATCCTTCTAACTTTTTCTGAAATGCCTTTAACATAGGGGATGTTCAATACTGGTTTTCGTTCTTCATTCGTTGTCGATATTGTCCTATTTCTGCGTTGTTCAAGAAATTTATCCACTAGATATATTGGGTATCCGTTGGCTGTCAGATCATTTTTAATGTAATCAATCTCTTTCATCAAGTTCTCGTTGGAGTTGCAGAGAGTTAAGGCCCAATCTACGAGATTTCTTATAATTCCTTGTTTGGTGTTGTTGGAGTGATTAGATGAATAATTAAGTTATTGTCCTGTGTGCGTGGCTTCTCTGTAAACCGAAGTTCGAATTTGTCTGCCATATCTTTCAACCAAGACATCTAAGAATGGTAATTTATTTTCTACGTCCTTCTCCATGGTGAGTTTAATAGTTGGACTGATATTGTTGAGATGAAAAAGGAAGTTGCGAAGTTCTTCGTCGTTTCCACAAGGAATTATAAGAAATCTCGTAGATAGAGCCTTAACTCTAGTATATAGAGCCTTAACTCTCTGCAACTCCAACGAGAACTTGATGAAAGAGATTGATTACATTAAATCTAGTGGATAAATTTCTTGAACAACGCAGAAATAGGACAATATCGACAACGAATGAAGAACGAAAACCAGTATTGAATATCCCCTATGTTAAAGGCATTTCAGGAAAAGTTAGAAGGATAGGAAAAAGATATAAAATCAACGTTGTTTTCAATTCAAATAACTTTTTGAGAAGTCAACTCACTAGGGTCAAACAAACAACTCAAAGAGACATGAAGAACTATATATATCAGATACCATGTGAATGTGAAAATTCCTACATTGGCGAAACAAAGAGACCTCTTGACGTAAGGATCAAGGAACACCAAAAATGCACATCTCGAGGAGAAATAGAAAAATCTGGTGCCGCCAACCATGCCTGGACTCATGGACACAACATAAAATGGTCTGAAGCTAAAATACTACACCGAAAACAACATTGGAGGAAACGGAAATTCAAAGAAGCCGCGGTTATACATCAGAACGAGTTGATTTAGTAAACCATCTTTAGATATAAGAGAAGTGCGGAAACCACTTCTTAGTAATTGTAAACTAAAACTAAATGCAGCATAAAAATATGATTTTGTCATAGCAGGCATGACTGTACCCATCTCAGTCATATTCTACTGCATTTACTTTTAGTATAAATAGTCATATAGCTAAGGGATTTATTTAGTTTCACTTGAAAACGGCTAGAGATAACTACTATCCGAAACGTCGTGATATTCAACAAAAATAAAGACAATGGAAGTTCAACAGATATCTACTATTTCGCATGGAGGAATATTCTTACGCAGAGCATGCTGATATGCATATAATTTACGGTGAAGCGCAGTCAAATTATTCGAAGGCAAGAAGACTTTATGCTACAAAATTTCCAGTTCGAATATTGCCAAGTCCAAAAACCTTTCAAAGGGTTGATCGAAGTCTAAAAAAAACAGATAAAAGGTGATTAGAAAATAATTATTAGAGTTAACGAACTAATTTTTTACATGTTTCATTCAGGATCATTTTTGTCGTGACGTGGCGATAAGGGAGCTCCCACAAGAGCACGAGACCCTTACAAAGAGGAAAAAATTTTGCAAGATATTGCTGACAATCCTTCAAACAGCATAATAAAGCTCGCAACACAAAATAATGTTATAAAATGGATTGTACATGAAACTCTAATAGAACAGTTACTTCACCCGTACCACGTTGAAAAAGTACACGCTCTGTCTCCGGATGATTATCCCGTAAGACTTTAATACTCCAACTGGTTTATACAGCAACAAAACCTAAATCTAAATTTTTCTAACATTATTTTATTTAGAGATGAGGTCGGTTTTATAAAAGATGGCATAATAAACTCACACAATTTACATTTTTAGGCTAATGAAAACTCGCACGCTGTAATTCAAAACAAACAGCAACAAAAGTTTATTGTAATTTTGCAGACTGGCATCATCGGAAATAACCTTTTACGTCCATTTGTTTTGGAAGAAACACTCAATGGTGAGATTTATTCACAATTTTTACAGCCAAATTTAAATAATTTATTGGAAGATGTACCTCTTGATAGAATTCAAATGTGGTACATGCATGATGGTGCTCCATCTTATTTTAACCGTATAGTACGTCAACACTTAACTAACGTTGTGCGCTCTCGATGGATAGATCGAAGTGGGCCTGTTTTGTGGCCACCAAGGTCTCCAGACTTAAATCCCTTAGACTTTTACTTCTGGGAGTATCTAACAGAACTAATTTATTCAACACCAATAAATACTAACGAGAATAGCACAGCATTCTAACGAAGTTCGTAAAAATGCCGGAATTTTATTTGCAGTGTAGCGGGAAAATATTCGAAGAATAAGAAAATATATTGAACACTTGCCGAAATAACATTAAAATATTTTCAATTTTTTTTTAATAACATTGCAAATTTGTTGGGCCCCGATCAATCCTTTTAGAGATTTCTGGACTTGACAATATCTGATCTGGAAATCTTTCAGTATAAAATTCGTTTTGCCTTCGAAGAGTGAGACAGCGCTTCTCCATAAATTAAAGCACACCCTCCGTATTTTATTTTTACCTGTTTGTGTTTAAAATTTTGAGTTTTTCGCATAAAAACCAATTTATGTCGTCAGTTTTATAGAAATAAATTAAGAGTACCATTTTTGAAGAGAAATGACCAAAGTATTTAAAAAATTAGTTTTCAGCTTTATAAAATGACACCTGTCAAAAATTAGGCCCTCGTTGGGCTGCAAGTCCATTTCTGATGCCCTAAAACATCTACTGTAGTATGGTTTAATGAGTCTTTATGGACTCTATTAAATATTAAAATTTTATGAAATTATACAACAGTTCAAACTTTTTACTTTTTCTAGTAGTCTTTAGCAAACTTTAGACATAAAAACAATATTTATTTATTCCCTTCTATGCATAACATTAGTAAAAAATGTTATTAAGTTTTATTATAAATCTTCTAAACTAATCAAGTATATTGAGACTTAATGGATTTGCGGCAAAATTCTGAAAACTCTTTAGAAGTATGCATAAATAATTATCCAACCTGTTTGTCGCAAAAAAAAAATATATTACCTAATTAACAGCTATTTATACCACTTAGAAGGCGAGAATTCGTAAAAATAAACCAGTTTAAGAATCTCTAAGAACACCTGGATCGCACATGAAAAAAAAAAGTTCATTTCCATTTTCAACAAACAAACGTCAATTTTTGTTTGCTACGATTTCTTGACAACATTAGAACTCAAAATAAATAAAGTTAATTTTACATTTAAGAAATTTTTTAATAATTTCCTTTTTCTTCTTAACAGATTTTTTTTTTAAATTGAAAGTGTTACATCGATTATAATTAAAATCTAGAAAAAATATATGTTAAAAATAAAAATTTCAATAAAAAAATATTTGAATTTTACTTTTGTTCTTACTTGCGTTTGTTTCCAAAGAATCAAATATCCAAAAAAGCTTGTTTCCTCACTAAATACAAAAATATAAGGCGATTTTTACCCACGTGTGCTGCTTCTGTTTGTGTTCATTGGTAATATTAAATATTTCATAAAAAATTATAGAAAAAAATAAATTGAGGGGAAAAATAAAAATTTCAAAATTATAGATAAAAAATAAAAAATTATTATCAAAAAATAATTCCACACAAATGATAATAATCCTATTTTGTGCTTTTATTTCAATCATTGGGCATTCTAAAGAAAACTAAGTTTGTACACCATCAAGATACTTAAGGTAGTTAACTTTAAGCACTTTGCAGTTTTTCTTTTATGAGATAAATTTTTCTCTAAATTCTATGAATTATTTATGAACCGTGAAATTAGCCTTACATAGTCATACTAGTAACAAACAATAAACAATAACATTAACAATAATTTTATTTCCAATTTGATATTTTCCTGTTGAACTTAATCTTTAATGATCAAGGAACAAACAAGTATACTCGAGAGTACAACTGCCAATAAAGATGGTAACCTTTTACGACAAGGATGAAATAGATTTTGTTATAATTTTTACCAAAAGAGTTGTAACTTTAGGAGGGTATATATATATATATATATATATATATATATATATATACATATATATATATATATATATATATATATATATATATATATATATATATATATAGTGCTTTCATAAAATAGCTAAAGTAGCGAGATAAATTCAATATAATGTCAATGGGTACTTGTTTGGAAAAATACCCGTCGAATTTTATTTTTGGTTTAGAGTTTTTTGGGTGATACCGGAATATGCAGGATACCCTAAGACGCGATTAAGATGACGAGATCGATGGATTTTCAATTATTTATCCAATTTTTTATTTCAAGATCAGAAAAGGTACATTTTTTTACATACAACAAAGTAAATATCGATGTTCTATGGTTCCATAAGGAAATTGTCTAGAAAATTGTTGTTTCTTTGATGGTACTCTTATTGGTGCGGAAGGATGATATGTTCCAGCGTGACTTTTTTTTCCAACAAGATGGACGCCTACTTTACCCCTGCCCGTGTTTATTTGGATGAGGTTTTTCTGAATCGCTGAATAAGCAGGAAAGGTCAGCCAAACCACCAGATTTGACCCCCCTCCCTTGATTATTTCTTGTGGGGATAATTAAAAACTTAAATATACTTAATCCAGCTCAAAAATTTAGAAGTTCTATATGTATATACGTAACGTAACGTCGACTTAGCTATTGTCAGATTATTAACGGGGCCCAGTTTGGTATATGGTCCCAATTTTTCTTTTATATTTTAAAGTTCTACAGTAATTTTTCTGGCAATTTCCTTATATAACCACCATCAATATTTACCTTGACGTATGTAAAAAAATGTGCTCATTCTGATCCTCAAATAAAAAATGGAGTTGAAAAAAAATCGGAAACGTCATAATTCCTTTTTTAATTACCTTCAATATTTCGATATCATGCAAAAAACTCTTAACTGAAAGTAAAATTTGACGGATCTGAGCTTTTTCCCATTTAGTTTAAATTGAATGTATCCGCAACTTTACGAAAGTAATGAATGTACCTATCTGTATATACATACCGTTAAGGTAAGTAATTTCAAAAAACATGGGCCGACGCTAACATGAAGATGCTTTCTCTAAATATCTAAAAATACGACCAAAAATTTACATAAACATGGATCCACTGAAGTTTCTATAACAAGATAGAGGGTGTTAAAGATTTTGAATTATTTTCATTTTTTTAAATTAACTTAAAAGAGGTTTAAAAATTATTATTTATTGAGTAAAAATATGTACGCCATTGACTTTTCTACTATTTGATATCATTTTTATAAAACATGTTAAATATGTTTCAGAATTTACCTCCTAGTGTTTCCTCAAGTTTGTCACTGTTTAGAAGATAAATCCAATTATATCAATCCATACCTAAGTGATATTTTAATAAAAATAATATTAATTAAAATACACTCTTAACTTAGCCTAATGATCATTCCTACGGCTTTTTCAACTAAATTATAGCAAGAAAAATTTCACCGATCCTATATATCTTTTACTATCTTTTACTGTATTCAAATTATCGCTTAATGCAAGATGTTTTGCGAAAATTTAAAAGAAGACTAAATCAAGTAATTTTTAATCTGAATATATCTTCGTATAAGCTGAAAAGTCTTATATAAACTATTCATTTAAAGAATTAACTGGTATATTATTAGTGTATGGAGAAACAAACTAGTTGTCCGTTTATATTACAATAAATATCCTAATTAAGATGACAGAATTCCAGACAAAAAAATTTTTGAAAATACTATTCAGCAATTACGAGAATATGGAAGATTAAAACCACCATTCAGGAAAGCCACAAGTTGAGGAACAAGTTCTAAATGATATTGAATATAACCCATCGATTAGCGCCAGAAACTTTGCCAAAAACTAAAAAATATTGCGGCTTTTTCGGTTTTAAGAACGCTTCATGAGCAATTACTTTACACCTCTCATTGCGCAAACATGCAGGAGCTACGTCCTATATTGCTCCTCGTTTACAGTTTTATCACTAGTTTTACAGCAAATTAGAAACAATTTTTCATTTTCTGAGGATCTTTTTACTGATAAAACGTAATTTACCTGTAAAGGTATCGTGAATTTTTATAATCTTCATGCATAATCTGATGAAAATCCTGATTTATCAATTTTCAATAAACATTTGGGCAAAAATTTTTGAAAACCAATTAATTGATTCTGTGTAAATCCAATGAATCAAGAATCTTATTTACATTTTCTCCAAAATTACTTCACTAAGCTATTGTCATTAATTGTCAGAAATAATTTGTTGTAGTTTCAACATGACGGTGCTCCTGCACATCCTACAACCCAAAGCGAGGAAATATTAATAAGTACATTTTGAAAGGCTTTTAACATATTTTTCAAAAATGACGTCAAAAAAGGAAAATGTGAGTAGCGTCCCTATTTTTATTCAATAAATAATAGTTTATATCCGAAATATTTTCCTTCATAAATGTGTTACGCACACCCAATATTTTTTCCATCACCTAAACCTTTTTAAAGTTATTTTTAAAAAAGTTAAAATAATTGAAAATATTTAACACCCCGAATCGTGGTAACGAGATCTCAGCGAAACCATGTTCAAATAAATGAATTGTTCTATTTTCAGATGAAACATCTCCATGTAAGCGTTGTCCCATGTTTTTTGAAACACCCCGAATATAAATGGCAAAATACAAATGTTTACGTTTATATCTTGATAGATGAGAAATATATGACCTCAACATTATAAATAAATGCGTAATCTCACTTTACTTTTTAATTTGAAACATCATTGTTTCGATATGGAAAATAGAAATGAACTTTCTTTATTATTTCCATCTGTGTTCCAGGTATTCTATAGTAAAATGTCCCTGAAAGTTCTTTAACTGGTTTAATTTTATATTTTCTCGCTTTTCAAGTTATAGATATAACTGTTAATGAGGTAATATAAATATTTTTGTGACAAAGATTGAATAATAATTAAAGAAATATTTTTATAGCGGTTCTCCAATTTGTATCACAAATCCATTACGTCTAGATATAGTTTTTTGATTTAGAAAAATTATTAGAATATAACAAAACTTATCAAAAATGCTTACTAGTATTGTAATCACAGGAAACTATATTTCCAAGACGTGTAACTCTTAAATGAGTTGATGCAGACACATTTAGCTAATTATAGAGGTTACAAGAGTGCGAAAATTTCTACTCTTTTCTTCTATAAGAACTTGTCCATCACACCACCTAGGCTTGACTCAACTCTAGACAAGATATTTTTTTAATTATTTTTGAACATGTTATCTTAAAGAGCTACACTGTATATATAATAAATATAATTTCTACTTTATACGTTTATTACTTTTTTAACAATTTAATTGATTTATTAATTTTAAAATAATTGGCTGCGAAAGGTTAAATTGTTCATCGACTGTTGAACTTTCCGTTATAAATATTTTGTTTATTTTATACCGAAGGTTAGTTGAAAAATTTTAAACTAAAAATAACATATGACTCTAAATACTGTTGTAAATTACATTCTTTATATGGTTATTAGGTGACTTCTACAGATTACTCCAAGGCAATTATCTTAGTTTATGAGTTGTCGGAAATCTATGTAAAAGAAAATGTTTTTATTGTCTTCCTTTGCTTTTTTTAAAAATGCAGTTTATTTCCATTAGCACTATAACGCTAAATTGAAAAGGTGCAATGAAGGACAATTGATTTATACAAAGTACTGACAATTGAATTTTGTATGCGATTAAATCACATACATCTATCGACATACATATGATCTGGCATAACAAGATTGTATTCGAAGTTTAATAAATTGATTATAGGCATGATGACTGTAACGAAGAATCACTGAAATTATGACTTGAAGTAATTATATGGGATAGACAGACTCAAAAAAACACATTTATTTTTAGATTACAAGTGAGATTATATTTATTTTAGTAAAAATAAAAACACAAAATATGGAAATCGGCCATATTAGATCGAGCACCAATCAGAAGCGCGTGACGTCACGCTTTCGTAAACATCACATCAGTCATAATTGTTTATCGCCTTTATCGTTCGAATTTGTCTTTATTTGCATCTTTAATCAGATATTTTGTGGATAAAACTATCAAGTGTGTCAGTTTCCTGCTATCAAAAGTACAACAACGTCATAGAACAAGGATTTGTCAAGGCCAATAGCTCAAATTTGCCAAGAGTTTAACTGGTGCACTGTTTTTTCAGTCTGGACAGCTTAACTTCTGAATTTGTATAATATATTTACTTGTACTGATTTATCAGCTGATTTTAGAAAGGTAGTAGGAGATTCTAGATCTTCAATTGTGTGTAAAGCTAAAAAATAAAAATAAGTACTTGTGAACAAACAGTAACTCTTTACAAATTATTATGTACTATAATTTTTGCAACAGACTATAATAATATTATAATAATAAAAATAGATACCACAAAGATTGTTTGAAATCATAACTACCCATAATGTTATGATTAAACCGGCTAACAGAAAAGATATACACTTGAATTCACTAAAACAGGTTACCGGTATAAAAAAAAGCAATGGGTACGTACCTGAACTTTCTGATGAAGTGCCTGTGAGTTCTAACTGTTCTGTAGGTGGTTTTGTTTGTGCGACATCTTTGTCACTTTCTTCAATTATACACCTTCTTTGTTTTTTGAGAACATAGGGACGCTCAGCGGTGTCAAAAGTTTGTTTGCTTCTGCCTGGTTAGCATTCAAATTTTGTGGGTATACACCCTGACTTTATGCGCACTTGTAAAACTGAACCCATTACATGGTACTGTATATAATTTTCCATATCATTTGGTAACTGGAAAAATAAAAAAACTTTTAATTAGGAACTTTAAAAATAATACAGTAATAAAGAAATGAAACCTAACCTCAAACGGGATCGACAGTGTTATTGACAAATATTTACCTTACATATATTTTGTTTTCGAGCTTCGACACTTATTTATATAAAATAAATACTTACATCATAATGATCTTCGTAGAAATAAATCACTGAATTAACAGATACAGAAGCTGGGTCTCGCCTTGCAAGATTTAGCCACATATTTCTGATATTGGCGCGTTAATAAATAACTTATTTGGAGTTTTTATCGGTGTATTATTATATACAGGAACTACACACCATCGATACACATTAGAATTCATGATTATCGCACAAAATAATAAAAAATATGAATCAAAACAAGCAATAAAATACAACTTGTCAAGTGTTTACGAAAGGGTGACGTCACAGACGGACGCCATTACTATTCTAGCGTTTTGGTGCGAAATTTAAATTGTATTTTAAAAAGGTCAATTTTTCCTTCAAAACATAAATTTTTTGCGGAAAAAAGATTTATTTTGTATAAAGTAGGTGTGTAAAAACATCGTGGAGTATTTTTCCAAAATCAGTCATCATGCCTATTCTAAGTAAGTGATGCCCATTTTGACATGTTAAACGACTAAATATCCCTTCCGGTTTCTCTGGAAATTCGACAAGTTATAACTAAATATTTATTTTTCTTACAACTCAATATATGTTTTCCGTAGAACCTTAATCAATGTCTGCCAGCGGATCAGACCTGATGTATGTCTCTAAAAATTTTAGATGTTTCGTCCTCGACGCCGGCGGTGGATTTATTAATGGGTCCACCGGCATCTTTACGGACACCCATCGTCGTACTCTATTAAACTTGTAACTTCTATTTCAATTAATTCCGTGGCGGAAACTACCCCCCTCTAAAGCAATCTACTTTTTTAGGAATTGGAGATTTGTATCTTAATTCCCATTCATGGAAACTCGGATGCCCGAGATTGTAAGACTGACATCTGTCGTGGATCTAAAGCTAGAAATAGATCCTTCGCTGCAAATTACAACAAATTGAAAATTCATTTATTAGCGTCTGCGAGCGGGTCAGACCTAATAAATGATTCTAAAAAATATGGTTGTTTCGTCCTCGATGCCGGCGCCTACCATTAACGTGACGAGTGCATAAAAAGTTATTTTATTTTTTGAGTAACATCAAATATATATATATATATATATATATATATATATATATATATATATATATATATATATATATATGAAGTAAAATGCGAATAGTAAATGCAAAGTTCCTTCCATCATATCCTGTCTGTGTTGGAGGTTGCACATTGAGAATAAATAGTTATGGAACGCAATTTATCCTTTATTTCTTACTAAAATTTTGATTGTATAAAAATTTCACTTTACTCCGTTGATTCATAGATGTCGTTCGACTGGCGATATTTTTCAGTTTGACTACGAAGTTGGTAGACGGCAGGTGTAATATCCTGCCGACATACCTTGAAATTTATGGTTCATATATCAGTTATTTCCTGCTAATGTTGCTCTCGGTCCGATACAGCTCCACTGACGAGATCATGAGGTGATCGAAACGCGTATGGAGAGAGGACCAGAGCGATATTTGCAGGAAATAAACTGTTTGTACATATATTTTTTATACTCTGTGCCTGAAAGGAGAATTACATATATAACAAAGCAATTTATCCTATTCCACATCGAGATGATGGCCTACCTGTACCACCATGCCGAGAAGAAAGTCAAAACTTACCCTCCCCGCCACAGTGATACGGCAGAGATACATGTTTCGTCTCTACTAGACTCATCAGGGTACCGACATGCACCTGGCTGTGCAAAGGACAGATAGGAAGGAAGCATGCAAATACTGAACGCTGGGGAGGGTAAGTTTTGACTTTCTTCTCGGTATAGTGGTACAGGTAGGCCAGCATCTCGATGTGGAATAGGATAAATTGCGTTCCATAACAATTTATTCTTACTGTGCAACCTCCAACACAGAAAGGATAAGGGCCTTATGTATCCATTTACAAAGTTTATCTTCATCTTTTTGACGACGTGCTTCTTCTTCCTGTTTTTCTTTGAGGCGACGGCCCCTATACTATTTACTTCTCGGCGTACTTCTCCTATGTCTTTTCGCACTTCGCCCTCTTCCTTAAACTGTTGCGTTTATCCTTGTACAATTTGATTGACTTGTTGTTGTTATTGTATAAGGGCCTTATGTATCCATTTACAAAGTTTATCTTCATCTTTTTGACGACGTGCTTCTTCTTCCTGTTTTTCTTTGAGGAGACGGCCCTCTTCTTCCTGCTTTTCTTTTAGATGACGTTGTTCTTTTGGGTTACTGTCTTTTTCTTCTTGTTTTTCTTTCAGAAGACATTGTTCTTTTTTTAGGCGACGGTCTTTTTCTTCCTGTTTTTCTTTCTGGCGCCGCGCTTCTTCATCCTGTTTTTCTTGTTGGCGACGCGCTTCTTCATCCTGTTTTTCTTGTTGGCGATGCGTTTCTTCTTCCTGTTTGTTTTGAAGGAAACATTGTTCTATACGTTCCATAAAATCGGCAATGTTTGCTTGTTGAAAATTCGATTTTAGGCTTCTTTCTTAATGACAAATCCTTTTTGTTTTCAAATAGAATTTTCTAGAACTATGTCGAAAATTTGGTTCTAAACTTCTTTCTTAATGACAAATCCGATGGTGAAGTCCGTTTTTCGTTACTTCCCTTAGTTTCCAAATAGAATTTTCTAAAACTATGTCGAAAATTTGAATCTAAGGTTGTTTATTAATGATAAATCCCATAGTAAAGTCTGTTTTTCGATATCTTCTTTAGTTTCCAAATAGAATGTTCTAGAACTTTGCCTAAAATTCAGTTCTAAGCCTGTTTATTATTGACAAATTCGATGGTGCAGTCAGTTTTCCAATATCTCTTTTAGTTTTCAAAAAGAAAGTTCTAGAAGTTTATAGAAAATTAACCTTATTTTCTTACTTGATAACAAATTCAAGATTGAAATCCGTTTTTTCCTATCTCCTCAAATTTCCAATAGAATTTTCTGGACACCCGGTGATAATCCTCACTTCTGATACCAATTGTTACGATTTTGTGCCTTTAAAATCGGTCACTGGGTTCGCAGAATAAAACACAACACCTTTCACTAATACTTTCATTATTTATATTAACACAACTCTCTTATAACTACTATTTAGTCATCACTATTCAAAAACCACTATACAACCCTTAACTATACAACTATACGACTAACTTTCAACTAACTAACTACGCTCATTCTATCTTTATTTATATACCTATGGAAATTCCTAAATAAATCTAGATCATCAAAGTTGAAATCTATCTAGAAGTATGAAGCATCGAGACCCTATTCCTTTCGGCACGTTATAATAAAGATGATTGATCACGTCGGAATATTCGTATATATGAGGGCATACCAATAAGTTTTAGTCGTTGGTAACAATATGTATTTTGCCTAATTTATGAATGTTATTTTGTATTTTACCGTTTTATCTAATTAATAACGAGAAATAATATTTCATTTAAACCTCTTATACCTAAAGACTGCTGTGACATATTTTCTAATTGTCAAATATGGCCAACAATGATATTCTTAACGACAACATTCTACTAATTTTATTTATAAAATTGTTTAGTTTGATCTGAGCACTTTTAAGTAGTGATATTTTACATTAAAATTAAAATAAATACATTAATTTCTTGTTAAGAGTAACAAAAAGCACGATTATTATAAACAAAGTAAACGATTAAAAACTCAACAACACAAAACTCATCATTACAAAAATAAAAACCAGGAAGAAATTGTTTCGATTGGCTTCTGTCTTTCATCGCGAAAGGGAATTCGTATTGAAGTTCGACAGAGATAGTGGGCTTAAAAGATTATTTGTTCTTTTTTTCTTCTCAATTCAAAGAAAGGAGACAAAACATAATTAGGCGTTTGGGACACGGTTCAAGCTTGAATAAGTGATCGACCTTGATCCGACCAATGAAGGGTCACCATATTTACGCTCGTAATGTTGCCAAAAGATAAAATTTAGTTGGGAATACTAAATAGGTTGGTGCTATAACTATGAAATAATTTTTATCACATTATTTTGAATTTGTAATTGTATACTAGGTTATATAATTGTAAAAACTTTGTATGAACTTTGCTAAAGCTTTTAAATGTGCCATATTTGAGAAAACTTTAAAGCAAACAAATATTCTATTTTGCGTAACTAAAGCATACCTTACTTTTTATATAACTTCTTAAATAATATTTCAATGTAAGTGCCGTTAAAAAAATTACGTTTTAGCTTTCCTAACAAAAAATACTTAGTTTGAGTTATCTCAATGTATGAATTAAAAAGATTAGTCAACTATACCAAGTAATTTTTAAGAGAATATTTTGTATTGAAAATATAGTTATTAAAAAATTTAACCAATAACTCATAATCTTACTTCATCCAATCGTTGTTTTACCCTGTACAAAGTTTATAAAGAAAAATGTATTTCCAATAAATGCAAGTGTTATTTACGTACTCGATATTATATCGGTTCAGGGATAGCAACAGTTGCACCTAATATTTGCATTTCTGGTTTCGGTTGCAACTATGCAAGAAAGTAAACAAGCACTTGTTAGACCCGAAGAACGGTAATATCTATTTGTTAACCATTAGGCTAGCTAAGTTGTGTCGTAACAAATTATATTGTTGAACATACGTGCAGAGTTGCCGATACACGAGATTATTAGGAAAATATAAGAAAGTAATTTTAATAAATAATACAGTGTTACTTCCTGCCTTAATAATCTTAATTAAGCCCCAGCATGTGTCAGATTTAATTGGTGTACAATTACCTTTACGATTATTTAAATGGCTATTTGATATAACAAGCTATTAAAATTAGTAATTAGGAGTTAAAATACATGTCCCATATAAAGTTAATATATAATTATACTAATTCGTTAGGAAATAATTTAGTAAAAATTAAATAAACCTAAATAAAAAAGTATTGCTCTCTAAAATGTCTCAAAGGTCAGGGTCATGACTAGCTAAGTCTTTGGTTAAATAATATATATTTCGTCGAAAATTTTCAATGAGTTCGATACATTCCTTCAAATTATTTCACTATTTTACTTCATGGTTGATATCCAGGCTAACACTATTTTTATGAAATATCTTTTTTGACCCTAGTTTATAATTAAAACACAAAGATTAAGTCAAAGCAGATTAGGTTTTGTAGCATACTGGAGGTATTTCTTATACAAAAACATCTTGATGTCTAAACATTAATTCATATTGGAATTTTATTAGGTTGTTTAAACAATACCTGAAGGATAAGTATAACGGAATAAAGAAAATTTATATACAGAGTGCCTCTAAAAGGTCTGTACAAAACACTAGATCAAATATCTGAGGATAAAATGTGAGGATCTAGCACTATTTTCCTTGGTCCACAAGTTGATAGTTTGGAAATATATAATATCGAATTAACAATTTTTGAATTTTTAGCTTGGTTTGCACTGATTTTGATACTTTGGGATGTTCTAGGATGAGAAATCATGATCTGGTTACAGTTTTAAAGTACGAGGTGTCCCATTTTCGATACTTTTAGAGGATATTGGCGTTATTATCAAGGATATAGTGTTGCACTTTTTACTTCAGTGTCTTACTTTTAACGAAATGAAAGATTCCGGTGTCAAATTTGTCATGGTTCTCTTCGTTTTTAATCTAGAGGGTGATTTTGGAAATCTTCGTTTTTTTAGGCACAACTCGTATTTCCGTTATGTGTAAATTTATAAAAAAAGATAAAAACTGATTTTTATAGAGTTTTTTACGTAGAATTCAGCGGCCTAGTCGTTTTTTTTTCCAAAAACTTTAATTTTTGTGTTATTAACCAAACTTATGATTTTTTAAATAGGACGTCCTGTATATTATTTTAGATATTGATTAAATATAATTCACGATTTTCAAAATCGTATAATGTAGTTTGTTATATATGAAATTCTCCTTTCAGGCAGAGAATATGAAAAATATATGTACAAACAGTTTATTTCCTGCAAATATCGCACTGGACCTCTCTCCATACGCGTTTCGATCACCTCATGATCTCCTCAGTGGAGCTGTATCGGACCGAGAGCAACATTAGCAGGAAATAACTGATATATGAACCATAAATTTCAAGATATGTCGGCAGGATATTACACCTGCCGTCTACCAACTTCGATGTCAGACTGAAAAATATCGCCAGTCGAACGACATCTATGAATCAACAAAGTAAAGTAAAATTTTAAACGATGTCAGACGAAGTTGGTAGACGGCAGGTGTAATAGCCTGCCGACATACCTTGAAATTTATGGTTCATATATCAGTTATTTCCTGCTAATGTTGCTCTCGGTCCAATACAGCTCCACTGACGGGATCATGAGGTGACCGAAACGCGTATGGAGAGAGGACCAGAGCGATATTTGCAGGAAATAAACTGTTTGTACATATATTTTTCATATTCTCTGCCTGAAAGGAGAATTTCATATATAACAAACTATTTAAATACGGCAGAAATATTTCTTTATTTCTTACTGAAATTTTGATTGCTTATCGTATAATGTGTTTATTTTATTTTGAAAAGCAAGGTAAGAATTGGATATTTTCAATAATTTACTTTATTTATAACAGTAGGCCATGGCCAATTTATAATAAACAAAAGGCAGATGTCCAAAATTTCACAGTTTATATTTATGGAATATTTTGTTACGTAAGTATTTTTATTTTACTTTTTATTTATTTTGCATTTACAATGGTCGTTTATGATAATCGTGAAAAGTATGATAAGTTAGTATATATTATACAAAGCAATAAAAATCCCCAAGACGTTTTTGAATTATATTTCAATAAGTAATGTATTTAATGGGTTATCATTAGGATAACTTCTCATATCTGGCGGACGTTTTTGTTTATGTTAGGTACCCAGAAAGAAGGCAACCATTTCCAAACATAGTTGCTCGTTTAAAAAGAAATCTAGATGAATACGGATTTTTTATTCAGCCGCGTCCCAAAACATACGTCAAAGAAGACAGAGAGAGAAAACAAACAAATGTGTTATTTTGCGCAGCAGCAACAACTTCATCAACCTGTAGAAAAATAGAGGAAGAGGAAGAAGTTGGTGTAGTAAAATCTGACGCTGAAAGAATTTTGAAAAAGTATAAATACCGTCGATATAAATTTAAAATAGTGCAACATTTACACCTCGGAGATAATCAGCGCCGAGTAGCGTTTTGTCAATGGTATTTAGAACAAATCCGCACCAACGAATCTTGTGGCAGATTTGCCATCTGATCTGAAGAATGTTATTTTTCAGGTGCGGGAATTTTTAATCATCACAACACGACGCATTGGTCTGCAGAAAATCGCCATTTAATTTTCGAAAGAGCACAACAAGGGCGTTTCGGGGTTTGTGTTTCGTATTTTATTTTGGGTCGACGTATAGTCCACAGGATGAACGAAGGGGGTCTCATGGCACCTAAATACCTAGAAATCCTTGAGGAAATAATTCCAGAATTACTTGAAAATGTTCCACTGGCACATTTCAATTCTATTCATCTTCAACAAGACGGTGCTCCGAGCCACAACTCTGGGCCGTTAAGGCCATTTCTGGACAATAACTTTCCTCAAAGTTGGAGAGGTACCAACGAGCTAGTGAGATGGCCGTCATGATCTCCGGTTCTTTTTATTTTGGATTTTTTTGTGGGGTTTTATCCAAAATCAAGTGTATAAAACGCGACATGAATCTACAGAGGAACTTCGTGAGGCAATTGTTTTGGCCTTCCAAACTCTTCATAATAGACCTATGATTGTTTTAAATGCAATTAAAAGAATAACAAAACTGTGCCGATATTGCATTCGAGAAAACGGCCGTCATTTTGAAAACTATCTTCAAAAAAAGTCTTAGTTGTTTTTAATTTCATTGTTTCTTTTTGTTTTTTTTTTTACTTTAGTTTTACGAAATAATCTTGTTCTTGTTTCTTTCCAATTAAATTTCAATATTCTGGTTTTATAACAACAGTGTTGTTTAAAGTAAAAAATGTAACAGTAGTTAAGTGTTAAAAATATAGAAAAACATTAAAATTAACTGTCTAATTTTTAGTATAATTATTATTGTTACGCCATGGCCTACTGTTACAAATAAAGTAAATTATTGAAAATATCGAATTCTGATTTTGTTTTTCAAAATAAAATAAACAAATTATATATTTTTGATAAGCTTAAATTATACTTAATCAATATCTAAAATAAGATATAGGGTGTCTTATTTAAAAAGAAATCATAAGTTTGGTTAATATTTTAAAAACTAAACTTTTTAGAAAAGAAACTGAACTCTACGAAAAAAACTCTATAAACGTTAGTTTTTACCTTTTTGATAAATTGACGCATAAGGGAAATGTGAGATGTGTCTAAAAAACAAAGATTTTCAAAGTCATCCTGTAGATTAAATACTAAGAGAGCCATGACAAATTTGACACCGGAATCTTTCGTTTCGTTAAAAAGTATTACACTAAAGTGAAAACCGCAACACTACATCTTTGGTAATAACTCCAATACCCCCTAAAAGTATCAAAAATGGGACACCCTTTACAGTGTATCCAAAATTCAATCCTTTATGGGATTTCTCACTAACTATTTAATTTAGCAAAAAAGCGAATGTAGCATTCAAGAGCTGCTTTTTATGGAAACTGAAAATGCCGCAAACAGAACTATTTATTAAGACCTAATTGCCTGGAAACCTGAGGCCTCACCGAACAGCCACGGCTAATGGCAGACCGAGGAAAATGAGTAAGGCCTCCAGTCCGGGGGGGGGGGGGTATTCAGTCGATAAGAATCTGACACTACCACTCATACTTTGTAAAAGTGCCTATGCAAGGTTTGACCTTCAAGAAAAAAAATTGTAAGGGTGCGATAAAAATGTGAGGAAATAAATTTAACTTAAGAAAAAATATTTTGATATTCTCACAGAATTTCATCACTTATTATTTTTTAAAATACACATGCCACTGAAATTGATAGCACACAATCCGGGACACTCAATATGCGAGCGATGAGCCACTGACAGAAATTGTGATTTTTTGAAACAATCCAGTTTAAATGTTTTATTGTACGAGGTCTGGCTATTAAATAACGAGACTGCTAATGAAAAAGAGTTTTATTTTAAAAATTATTCTATAATCGAATGCTCCTCTTCAATGTACTCCCCTCGTCACACACCGTTCCATTCGTTTCTTCTACTGGTCAATGCAAAGCTGGAAGTCTTCTTTCGTAAGAGCATTTAGGAGCTCCGCCGATTTTCGCTTCACCTATTCAATTGACTCGAACCGAATTCCTTTTAAGGCAGACTTGATCTTCTGTAAGAGGAAAAAGTCACAGGGTGCTAAATCAGGCGAGTACGGTACGCGTTCGACCACTGGAATGCTTCTAGCGGCTAAAAAACGCTTCACAGATAGCGCGTTGTCCTGGTGCAAGATCCACGACTTGTTTTTCCACAACTTCAGCCGTTTCTTACAAACGAGCTCTGGCAATGTTGCCAAAACTTTAAAATAGTAAGTTTGGTTTACAGTTTGACCCTCTGGAACCCATTCGGTCATCACGATGCCGTTGATGTCGAAAAAAATGATTGGCATGGCTTTAAATTTTGATTTCGTCATCCTTGCTTTTTTCATTGTTGGCGATGCAGGAGTTACCCAGTGCATGCATTGCCGCTTTGTTTCAACATCGTACTAGAATATCCAGGATTCATCGCAGTTGATGATGTTTTCCATCAATTCAGGCTCTCCATCTAACCTCTCAAGAAAATCTGAGCAGATCTGTTGACGGACGAGCTTTTGGTCAGGGGTCAAATTTTTTGGGACCAGTTTCGTACAGACTTTCTTCATGTTCAATTTTTCTGACAGTTTCTTTATCGGCGTTTACAGTTTCAGCAATCATCTGAATGCTCATACGACGATCTCCGGGTACAATTTCATTTATTTTGATCACTGTTTGCTGAATTAAAACAGAGATAGATCGACCTGGACGTTTGTCACCTTCGGCACGTTCTTGACCTTCAGAAAACCATTTATATCATTCGAAAACACGCGTACGAGATAGAGAATTCTCACCATAGGCCTCTTTCAACAACCTATAGCACTTAGTCGGAGTTTTTTTTTTTTAATTCAACAAGAAAATTCACATTGACTCATCATGTTCGTTTCTAACCTCTATAGAAAAAATACTACTACACCGACAAAAACGTGTTTTCGCACTGGAATAGTAGACACTTCCAGCTATCCAACGCTGCATTCGTCCCCCCTCTCCCTACACCTCTAAGACGCCTTCCTGTGCGCACTGTCTCATTATTTAATAGCCAGACTTTGTATACTAAGACTCGTCGTAGCCCTACACTTCTCAATTTGTTCAAACTTAGGACTGCTGAAATTTGGAGCTCGTCTAAGGCACTACACATCAACAATAATAAAAATTTATATAGCGACGAGTTAGCAAAGATAAGTATCGTCATAAGTTACAAAAAATATTGTCAAACGATTCAATCTGACACACTTTTATCATTTACTTCTTAAATTTTTCGCTATGGCCAAACATAACACTAACGCAGAAATGACCGATATCATATTAGTTTACAGTTATTATAAAGGAAATGCTTGAGAGTCTGTGAGAGTATACAGAGAAATATTTCCAAATAGATGCGTACCAATCAAGTATTTGCCGCTGTTAAAGGCGTCGTCAAAAATCTAGTATTTTGCTCCTGTAACGATTGAGTATGGACGGAAACTTACTATCAGGACACTGGAGGTTAAGGATACAATTTCAGAGCCGAGAGTTTGAGCACTAAACACTTAAGTTTGGAACATAGATTTTCTTAAGATACCGTAAATAGGACTTAAAAAGATCAGCCGTTGTATCCATTCTACCTCCAGACAATACAAGAGTTTTTTTATCTCTCGACCTCGAATTGAGCCTAGACGTCTGTCGAGTCAATAACGAATGAAGAACACATGATTTAAAATTATTAACCAATACGTTTTGTTTTACAGTTGTGCATTATCAACATGAATTTAAAATGAACGTATGAGCAGGTATCTTCGATAGATTTATTATTTGTCCTGTCATGTTACCTCCTCATTTAAATAATTTGAATTAACTAGGACACCTGGTCATCTTGCCAAATTTATTAAATGATCTTCGACCGGTCACTAGACAAAATATCTGACTAGTACATCCCACAATACACATTAAATGTTAAAAATTACTGAAATGAGAATTTTCAAAATCGATGGGTCGGCAAAGGACATAATCCTCCTGAAATTGATCAACCTTTTACCAGACTTGACGCCTATGGTTATTTTTTATGAGGAAATCTTAAACACATAGTATACTATAGACGTGTAGATATCAATAAAGAATGATGGGCACTAATACAAAATTCAGTCAATATGTTATACTTTAATTAAGACTTTAACTAAACAATTAAATAAATAAAACTTTTCTATTTTGGTTTGTTACGGAGTGTGTGATATTCTTATTACACTTTGCTAGTTTACTCTTACATTATTATCATTGTTAGCTCGTGGATATGTAAATTTTTATTGTTGTTAGCCTGTTGTTCATAAACAGGGTAAAAATTTCTTGGACCAGTCAGCTTGAATAAAGTGTGAAGGAAGTTGCGACGAGTCAGTACGCAACGAAATTTTAAATTCGATTATCTCAGGAACGTCTGCTCGAAGCGACACCTACTTGGTATAACTTTTTTGGATAAAAGGTGTCAAGAAATATGCATTTTTAATTAGAAATTAAGATACTGAGGCACAAAAAATGTTTGAAGCTTTAGATGTAGACCAAGTGCTGCTGGTGGCGCCCTGTGCAATATACATCCAAATTCTAATCATACTTTGATCATCCTAAAAAAATCCCAAAGGACATAACTTAGATTATATTAAGCTATTACTAGGGTACATATTTACAAGAAAATTTAAAAAATCATAATTTTTTCACCCAATAATTCAAAAGCTATCAATTTTTGGACTAAAGTAAATTAGGATAGGCTCTCATATTCTACATTTATTATTTTTTGAAAAATAATTTTATTGCTTCTCGATAAGTGTTATCCAATGTCTTATAGCAGCATCCTTTCTTAAATAAAAATTCTTAGTTTCAATTGATTAGATATCAAATGAACAACCATATGTAGAAGCAGGGTAAGACGTCGGCCTTCGAACTAGAAATAACTTCAACCTGAATATAAAGAAACATCTACAGTGTTATCTAGCGAGCAGGAGTTCTAGTTGACCACCCTAATTTTAGTAGTATTTCAATACTGATTTTAACTGGGCAATAAAGTAAGATTTTAAAAACAGCGAAGAGGCAAACACTTAGGGCTCTCTCGAAAGAAAAGGTCTATATTCCGAAGTGACAAGATTATTATTTAAGAAAAAAGTTAATCAAGAAACATTAAAAAAATTTAAAAAAGTACTTGAAAAACAATGAGGAAGAAGAACAGAGCGGATTTCGGATTGGTAGATTCTGTAATAATAACATTTTTATATGAAATAATAATTGAAAAAGAGCCGCTACAAATCGAGATACTCATATATTATATAAAGATTTAACTAAGACTTACGATAACATCCCTAAAACTAACCTGTGGGAAACGATGACGAACACAAATATAAATCATACACTTTATTAGAGATGTACAAAATCTACCATAGATTCTATTTCAAAAATCAAAATGGGAAAGCTATCAAAAAAAGATAAAGAAATTCGTGCAAGAATTATCCAAGCTAAAAAAGTGATAGGCTGCCTAAATGGGATGGACCAAAGTATTAACGAAAAATGAAAATATGACATATACAACACAAGATAAAAAGCTGTAAAGGACTACGATCGAAACGCAAGTGATATCACTATTGCAAATAATTGAGTGAGGTGGTGATGTGAATCGGCGTTGAGGTATCTATTGGTGTGAGTGGGCTTTCTGTAGACAGTGTGCGAAAACAAGCCATCCCCTTTTCTTTTCAGTAGGATATATAGAAAAGGTAGTAGTATCCTGTTCTGTCTCCATGGTAAATTTAATTTTTGTGTATATACTATTTATGTGATTTAGGAATTTTTTAAGATTTTCTTCTCCATATTGCCAGATAATGAATGTGTCATTTACGTAACGCAGACACAGTTGTGATTTGTGTGAGGAGATCTCTAAAACTTTTGATTCGAAGTCCTCTATAAATAAGTTACTGAGTGCAGAAGATAGCGGTGATCCCATAGAGGCTCCATCGACTTGTTTATATCGCCGGCTTTCATAAGTAAAATAGGTGATATCGGGACAGTGTCTAACTAATTCGATGATATATTTTGGCAGATTGTATTTGTTTTCTATTACAGAAAAAGCTTCTTTGACTGGTATTTGCGTAAAAAGTGATGTTATGTCGAAACCAGCTAGAAAATCTTTTTCTTGTACAGAAATGTTTTCGATTATTTCGCCAAAAAATATTGCAATTTTTTACATAGAAGGCCGTTTTCTCGACAAAAGTTTGGAAAATGGTGACTAAATGTTTTGATAGGGCCTAAAATGGAGAGTCAACAGAGCTTGGTATCAAGGGGCTTCTGGTTTGTGTAATTTGGATAAGTCATAAAGTTTAGGACATATAGATGATTTTTCCCTTGGGGTGATCTTCTTCTTTATTTCTTCGTTAAGTGGAGATGTTCTGATTATTTTTTTGGTGGTTTTTCCTCGATGAGTGGTATTTTCTCTGTTTATTGGCAGGATCGTTTAGAAGGACGATCATCTTTTCAATATAGTCTGCTTTGTTTAGGACCACTGTAGAATTTCCTTTGTCAGTTGGAAGTATTACGATTGAGATATCTTTGTGCAAGTGTTGTAGGGCTCGATGTTCTTTTGCAGATAGATTACTTTTTGGACGTTTTGCTTTGAGCAAAAGGCTGAAATTTCTTAACGGATAGTTTCTGCTGTGTCGTTGTTTAAGTTGGTTAGAGCTGTTTCAACTCCACATATTATATTATAGGTTGGGATACGTGATAGTGCTATCGCGAAATTAAAACCTTTGGTTAAAGCATTGTTGGCAGCTGGTATCAAAACTTTCTCAGCTAAGTTGTATACGACTTTGGACTCCTCCATTTGCTGTTTCTTTAATGGTGTTGTTGATGACTTCTTTAATCGGATAATTTTTCTTTTCTGTTTGTCTGTTCTTATTAAGGCATCTTATTCGACTCTGTATTCTGCTAGATGGTCTATAGTAGACCATAGTGACATATGTATAGTATTGTTTAAGCGGAGCCGTAATTTATATAACTGACAGTCGATTGAATTTAGACTTGTTCTTATCTGTTGTATTATTTATCGCAGCAGGGCTAGACTGGTGTTTTTAGTATTCTGCCTGTTTTAGAGTTTTCTATGTCATACTTAATCTTGCAGTAGGTCGGTATAAGATATTTATCTCGGCAGTTACGTATGAAGACGAGGTCGCAAAGCCATCTCGATTTTTTCGTCAGCTACCTTACCGCCCTGAGGGGGACTCAACACATACAGAGGGTACCCAAAAACTATATATATATATATATATATATATATATATATATATATATATATATATCTGTAATTGACGTGATTGCCCTGTCTTAATTTTGTAAAATAATTAAGAGTCCTACATTATCGATACTTCTTTACTATATTTTCTGGGAAAACAAGAGAATTACAGTACAAGATGGGGAATATTATTCAAATTTGGACTCAATTTATTTTCATTACTTGTATTTTGTAAGAAAAGGACAAGGTTCTGGAATTAGATTAGAGAGAGAAAGACGAAAATGGACCAATGTGTTAATTTACTCCCCAAAACTGATTTATTCAGAGAAATACGAGAATATGTCTAAGATGATGAGTTTCATTTTGTAAAGTATTTAAAAATTCTTCATTTTCACTAGATACCCGCTATCTATATATAAATATATACATATATATATATATATATATATATATATATATATATATATATATATATATATATGTATATATATATGTATATATATATATATATATATATATATGAACTAACCTGCGATGGACCCCGATGCACCTTTAGGCTACGTGCCTTTACCTTATCTTGTGTGGCGTAGAATCGAGATAAGAGTGGAGAGACATCAAAGCAGATAACTACTATAAAGATTATATTGATAATCTTGTAATTTCAAACATATTTTCAAAAAATATTAAAAATTTACTTTGCTATGTTATGCTATTTGTATTGCGACAGGTCCCTTATAATCATGTAGAAATACGTAAGGCAAGATGATATCGCATCACATGACATGAGATCTGTGTATTGCCGCATGCTGTGAATCTTAAGTGTGCCCCACATGATGAACACTAACAAATTTCAAGTACACGTAAATATTACATATAATTAAGAATTTTATTTGTTCTTGTTTTGTATACATAAATTTGCCTTATCTTCAAATACTAAGTACTCAGATGTCTCGTAAACAGGTACACAACGTTACAAATAAGGCACTGATAGTTTGTTTTAACATTTTGTTGTCGTGAACTAAAATTCTTTTCGAAAAAGTATTACAAATTCTTTTTAAATGTTTTTTAAACAATTTTGATTTAGTCAATTGAAACAATCATCTTAATCATTAATTCTGAATTGTGTTGAGAACAAGTATAAAACCATGAGTATACGAGATTTCATGTATACGGTGCATTCCTTTTAATGCTGATCATGAGAAAAGGGGTGGTTATCTGTTTGTAGAATGGTGTGCGTATCTTTAGATTTACTAAAATAGTAAGGAAAAACAAACAATCAGTTTCTGAATCATATTATTAATATTAACACTAACTTAGAAATAAATACTATGGCAAAACTAGTAAACTTTTTTATTTTGGCACAGTTTACAGCTGCTACTGATTTTCGCTTAATTTTTTGCGGGTCCGTAAAGATCGAGGAATATAAAATAAGGATTTAGGCAAATTCCATATTTCTTCATTAAAGTATTTTGTCAAAAACAACTGGAGTAAGATTTACTAAATAGAATAAAGTAAATCTAAAACCCTGTAAATACAATAGTAAAAGTTCATATTTTAAATTTTTAATTCTATAAAAATAAACCAAAAATAACTACCATAAAGAAATCTGCAAGCAGATATTTTATTACAGGTAATAAGAGCCACTTGAATATTGTTTAATTTTGATAGTATTAATACATGCGTATGACAAAAAAGTTTGAAGTATAACAAGAAATTGAACCGTCCAATTCACTAACGTGGTCTAACTTTAAAACCATCTTAAATTGACAGTAGAAAGTTTAAATTGACATATACAACAATAAGTTAAACTATTTGTGAATTTTTAAAATATAAGATCAACAAATCGTTAGTATTTCTAACCAAAACATCAAAAATAGAAAATTTTGCTTGTTTTCAGAAAAAAAGTATTCCTCTTATCGAATCCAAAGTTTTCATCTTTAATTTTTACATGTAAATATTTATTTGTTGACATATCTAATTGAAATTAAAACAGGATGGTAAACCAAACAAAACTGGATAACTGGAAGACACAATTTCCATGACAACTAGATCGGGATCAAGTCTTAAACCTTCTTAGTAAATTTAGCTCTAAAATTTTAATATTTGTTATCATCAAACAAGTTAATCATTATGTGTTTTCAGAACAAAGTTGAAAGACTTTAAAACAGAATATATTCCTTTGCCTCACTAGAATGTCACTCTACATATATTTTTCGTGGCTCTAAATCTTACTAATCTATTTTCATTTTAGTATCAAATTTAGTTGGTTTCGCGGCCTAAATTTCATCTTACAAGGAGAAAAATTTTTTGGATTATTTTATTATTCCTATATAAAATAATCGGCAAAAGACTCATTTTGTACGCATCCCCGAAGTAAGTTTATTGAAGATAAAATATGTATTATGTTAAGAACTCTCATTAGCTCAAAATTTATACATTGTGGGATATTCTGAAGTTACGATAAATATTTAAAAAATTTAACTTGCTTCTACCTACTGCATTAGGAACGTAAATGTTGGTGGCACTCACCTCGTCATTGCCATACTATGCAATTGATACCCCCCCCCCCCAAGAATTTCGAATCTTCGAATTCAGAAAAATCGACTCGCCCCTGTCTGCTGGATTAAGAACGTGAATGTCGCTGGCATTTCCTCCCTGTCAAAAACTCGATCTCTCTTGCCATACTGTACTCTTGTGATATCTCCCCCCCCTCCAAAAAAAAAGAGAGGCTAAATCTGCCCCGGGCAATGGACAAACCTATTCTTATTTCAAAATCTCTTCATGGGTGATGACACATTTTTTTGAATACCCTGTATAAACAAGAATAAAAATATAGTAACAATATCATTAACAAAATATTGAAGCAGAAATGAGATTTCTATTAGGGATGCATCGACACGCACTTCTACCGATATTTATAAAAAAGTATCGACGATACCGATACCGGTGCAAGCCTGCAGCTTGAAAAGGCGTAAAAAGTAAAAATCCGTGGGATTAGAATAGAAAATATAGAAACAGACATTACTTACATACATAATATTTATTTAGACGATTAATTAATGAAATTTGGAAATTGTAATTTAACAAAATATCAATTATGTTTTGAAAATTGTAATTTAAGAAAATATTAGTTATTTGTTGAAAATAGTAATTAAACAAAATGTCAATTTAATAATAAAGTTTAGATCAGAAATAAATAATTAAAATTCACATTTATGAGTTTTTTATTCAGAAAATACAACATCCTTAACTTATTAGGTAAAAGCCGATTTCGTAAGTCTGTTTGGACGAGACCTGCGGTTAAGAATAACCTTTCAGATGCGAAAGAACTCATTTGGAAACTGAAATATTTTTGTGCCATTTTTCTCAAATTATCATCAAAAAATCATCACTGCTCCAGAAAAGGAGATAATGTGATTCTCTTGATATGTTGGGGGATCTCAAATATCTCTCTAGTTCTTCTTTGAGAGAATCAGTGCTCAAAAGAGAGAGAGATTCATCGTCTTCAGCCTCTTTAATAATATTTTCACAAACGCTCCATATCCCACATCTGTAGATGGCTCAGAACTTGTACTTGGTTGTTTTATTGTCGATTCTAAAATAGTTTGTGAATTCAGTAACTCTCCAAGCCGTAGATTTTTTATGAAATGTTTGAAGTTTATAAGCGGATCTATTACTGTGGCTAAATAATACGAATCTTCATTTATCAAATAATCAAATCTTTCATTAAAAGCAAATATCATATCAGCTGCCTTAAGTTTTGATACCTCTCCTCTTGCAAACGACTGACCGTCTGTGCCTTCGATGTTCTGAAGCTCTCTTCGGTGACTATAATTAACGAAATAGTGTCGGATAATACAACTATGGCTTTACTGATTGATTTTGTATCCTCTTCAAAATAACGTAAAATGTTGAGCACCTCATCCATCATTATCTATTTTTCCTTTGTGAGTTCTACGTTGCACTTTATACCAGACAAAAAAGCTTGCACTGCAACTTATTGCTCCACCAATCGCTTTAACACGTGCAGTGTCGAGTCCCATCGCGTAGATACGTCTTGTATAAGTACATGATTCGGAACGTTATGAGCGTCTTGCATTTCCTTTAAAATTTTGCTGCTGCTGGTAGAATAATTAAAATGACCAATGATAGACCATGCTTTAGTAATCATGACATTCACCTGATTCTGTTTAAACAGGCTAGCTTTAATTACCAATTGTAGTGACCGAGCCAACCATTTGGTGGGCACTAAATTGTATACTTGTTGAATCTCTCTGATAGCGACACCCATATTTCCAATGTTGTCGGTAATTATGGCTCGAACTCTGTCCTGTATATTCCAATACTGAAAAGCCTTCTTTAGACTACATGCTATATTGAATCCTGAGTGCTGAAAATCCTAAAATGACATTACTTCGAGGCAATAAAACTTGTACTCGAAGTTAGGATTTATCCCATGAGCTGTTACGCTAATAAAATTATTAGAATCATCAGATTGCGGAGAAGAGTCACTTGTCTGTATGTCGGTGGTTATGCAACAACTCTTTTAACAGTTCTAATACTTTAGTTCTCACTCGCTCATATATTTCTGGCATAACTTTTTCCATAATGTGGAAACGTGATACCATTTTGTAATTCAGACATAGCTTCTTTAACAACCGTTGATAGCCTACCTTATTGACTAAGTCGAATGGGTCCATATCGATGCATATTTGCTAAGAAATGGTGTGAGTTATTTCTTTTGCGCTAGTATCATCATCTTTATAAAAAGATTTTTTATCGATCTTCTCTCTTTGAGTTGCCTGTCTCTTCGGTAGTGGGCTACTCTCACCGCTCCTTGTTGCCTTCGATACTGAAGCGGTGTCCAATTCACTCTGATGGTCTTTTTTCATGTCGATTCACAAGTTCGATGTGTTAAAATTTTTTGAATTCGTACTACTGGACAGGTTTTCTTTACAACACATTTATGTCGCTTTAGAATTTTCAGAGGCGGATACTTCAACTTCAAAGTGATTCCATATAGAACTTTTTGTTTCGAGGTTGACATACTTATTGATTTACTTTTGTTTTTTACCACGCTGATGATTACGTAGTAACTATATACGTATTTAGTAAAAAATGCCACAATTACAAGTCACTACCGCAAAAAAATTAATTAATTTTATTACGCGTCGAAAGCAACAATTGACAACAAGCAACTAGTAGAATGAAACTATAAAACGCGGGGATTCACCAAGCGTAGATAAATTGAGCAGAATTTACATGAACGAACTAAGCGTAGAGATGGCGCGTTTACACGATGGATGGTTATAGCGCGGACTTCAAAATGTATCGGTGTATCGACAAACTAAAACGATATATCGGAAAACCAACGATATCGTCGATAAACCGGTATTGATATCGGTATTGAACACATCCCTAATTTCTATATATTAATTTGTTTTAAAGATTTTTTTATCATTCTGAGAATAAGGTTGATCACAAAAAAATATATTTTTACAGGTTTATGAAAAATTTCAACAAAAATGAATTCTAAACCATCCAAGATAACCTCTTTTTTTGTGTAATCATGTGAATTGTAAGCACAAATAATTAACCCTGTGAGCATACTAATTCACTTACCTGTGGCAACAGAGCTTCCTATTGGTTCCGTCAAAACTCAGCCACCATGAAGAGCGAAGACCAAGTTTACTACTCCATCACGTCTGTTACCATGCATTTATTTTATTTAGAGTTGAATTGGCAACGCCGCTATCTTCTTTCATCACCGTGATCTTGGCATTCTTCGTCGAAGGCAGCCAAAGAGGTAAGCTCCAAGAACAGCAGACCTCCAATTCTACTTCGTTCTGAATTTCTTGATTTAGTTTGCAGGAACTTAAACACAATAGATATTGTAGTAGTTTTATAGCAGTATATATAAAAAATGTTATCTAATGGTATCTTAAAACATTATTATCTTTTTAAAATGTTAATGGTCATTAGTTGTATATTTAAATATAATAAAATTTTAATGCCCTTCCGTATTTCGAGTAACTAAGCCGAGTTAAACTAATGAGAAAAAGAGGAAGTTGGAAGGAAACTGGCCTCATTGAAACTGACTATATATTTTTTTATTTAATAATAATATAGAATATCTTCCGTTCTACAAAGTATTGCTTGGCCTCTTTTGGTTATACAGAGTGTTCGAAGATTTCGTTCGTATACTTTGAAGGAATATTCTGTATATAGAAACATGAACAAAGTTCATAAGAATTATAGGTTCACAAAGGAGTCATAACAGAGCTATGTCCATTTAAAAGTGGCCCTCTACTTTTTGATTTTTTGATGTTAAGGATGAACGGCAAATTTAGTCAAGGACATTCCGAAAGGTGGCGGTCTAGTTTATACAAGGTGTCGGGAAAATGTGAGAAATCTCGCGGATATGAAAAAAACATGTGAAAGGAATACCACAAGTTCATATAAACTTTTTTGTATAGGCCTCTTTTTCGGAGATATGGGCTCCCAAAAGCTGCAATGAAATCAAGTTTTTCACACATAATTATTGAACCACTAGGTATATCTCAATTTTTTTTCAATATGATGTATACCAGGTAAGACCCTTCAAATTAATATTCAAGAAAGTGTCGTGAATTACTCACAGCTGCAGAAACGGACTAGCTGTGACTCACATGACCCCATTTTTTTACATTCTGAATGATAAGAAACTTGGACAATGTTTTTTACATACCTTTAACTATTGACTAAAAATTAAGTACACTTCATTCATGCTGCTAATCTTAATCGTTTAAAAAAACGTCATTTTATTTACATGATGTATTTGGCATATATCGATAAAAAATACATCTTTGTTCCTATCAAATATTCAACCATGAACCTTATGATAAAAAAATTCGATCCAAAATTAGAGTTTACCTCTTTAGTTAAAAAGGTCTAATTTTGTGAATTGCACTTCGACCTAGGTTCGCAAAATATGTGCGTTTTATTTTATCGGCACCAAAAACAAAGTATTGTTGTTGCTGCATTTATCAACTTTCACATCACTAACACATTGATTACTTACTTGGATATTAGTTTACTGATTTTTGGATTTCGTGGTGAAATTAATTGTGAAATAATTCGAAATATGGAATATACGTTTATTGAGTATGCAGATATGCATCTCTTGCAATACTTTAGAAGCCAGGAGGTTATATCAAGACAGATATCCTAATCGTACTCTTCCAGATCAGAAAACATTTCAACAAGTTGACCAATATCTAAAGGAGAATGGTATGCGATTACATTTAATATATATTATAATATTATTAAATTTATTCATAATTGTAGTAAATTTTGGGAAAATAAGAACTAATGCTGGTCGGGGATGAGCAGTACGTATGCCGCAATTAGAGGAAAATATTTTAAATGCTCTAGATGACACTTCTTCAACAAACACTTGTAAATTACCAGAGCAATTTAATAGGTTGAAGACAATAGTACATGAAGTTCTTCAAGAACAACTGTTACATCCATATCATTTGAAAAAAGTACATGAACTGATTATTGTGGATTTTGCAAACTGGCTATTGTATCAGAAACAAAATAATTTAAATTTCATTAGTACTATTATCTGCTCACATGAAGCAGAGTTTACCAAAAATGGTATCATAAATGTACACAACTCACATGTATGGGCTGATGAAAATTCTCAAGCAACTATTGTTTCGCATCATCACCATCAGTTCCAATCACTTTTTCGTATTGCCGGCACAATGGAACTTTATTTGGAGTTCCTCTAGAATGCTTTTCACGATTTAGTAAAGCACTTACTACTTGAAACCTATCGAAACATGTAATACATGCACGATGGACACCACCTCACTTCAGCGTTGCTGTGCGGGAGCACCTGAATAACGCCTATCCAAACCGCTGGATAGGTAGAGGGAGATTTTCACCTGTGGGGACACCTCAAAACCAGAAGTTCTTAATTCGCTATGCCCGCCAAACTTCATGAAGCCCATGTTGAATCCTCTCACGGAGTTTTTGACTAAGCAGTTAGTTTAACTTTTTATTGAAACTATGGTGTCATGAAAAAATTCCTCTTTTTCATATACAACCCGACAGAAGTTAGAGGACTAACAGTGTAAATAAAATGATATTTTTTCGAAAATTGTTAGGATTAGCGACATGAATTAAGAGTACTTAATTTTTAGTCAGTGACTAAAGGTATGTAAAAAACTTTGTCCAAAATTCATATCATACAGAGAGGGTTTTATCTGGTATAGATTATATTAAAAAAAATTGAAATATATCTGGTGGTTCAGCAATTATGTGTGATTCCATCACAGCTCTTTGGGAGCCCATATCTCCAAAGAGGCGGCATATACGAAAAAAGTTTATAAGAGCTTGCAGTATTCCTTTCGTGTGTTTTTTTCATATCCGGGAAATTTTCCACATTTTCTCGAATCCCCTGTTTATCCTTATTTTTTCATACTACATTTTTTTGAAATTCCACCTAAAAACTATGATTTCTCAAAACTCTTTACATAAGAAAGATATAAATAATTTAGAAGAAAACCCACTGTAATTAAATCAGTGAATAAACTCTGATTTATTTGTGCTGAAACTAAATTTGAAGCGAAAAAGACAAGTAGTTTGTTGTTAATGTCAAAAAAATAAAATATCACACTCATCTGTCTTATTTGAAAATTTTTGTCAAAAGATTTTTTGAAAATTTGTGTTTTAGGATGTAAATTGAAATAAAATGTTAGATTATTAAAATGCAGAATTTTCTGATATGCATTTTATATATGGCAAAGCCAATGGTTGTGGTCGGGAAGTTCGCAGTTTGTATCGAGAATCCTGTCCAAATCGGCAAATTCCTTGCGAGAAATTATTTAATAAATCACACCAGTACTTAAAAGAAAGTGGTACTTTGATGCCAAATAGAAATAAGTTTCGAAGAAGCCATACTACTTGAACCCCACAAGCAGAAGAAAGAATCCTAAAACTTGTTGGAGCCAATCCAGGTATAAGTAGAAAAAAAATGCTTTTCAAGAAGATTTTACTAAGAGAACTACATGGGAAATTTTAAGTGAAAGCCCATACCATTTAAAAAGAGTTCCGGTACTCTAACCCCAAAATCTGTTTTCCAGAGTTCAGTTTTATTAATGGATGCAGTCGAAGTGCCTCCAAAAATGATTTTTTCTTAATAAAGTTTTCTTTGCTAACGAAGCAGGGTTTGCGAGTGAAGATATTGTAAATTTTCATAATAATCATGTGTGAGCAGACGTATCCTGGGAGACCGAATAATAGAGTCGCATATGATGACATTTAGATTTATTGGAAAATATTTTACCAGGCTTGCTTGACGATGTGCCTTACAGTCAAAGACTGGAAACATTGTTTATGCACAATAAGGCTCCGCCTAACTTAAATGTTTTGACTTGGGATTACTTAAAGCGGACGTATCCAGACTGATAACTAGATAGAAGTAAGCCCAGTGCTTGGCCTCCTCATTCACCAAATATAAGTATACTAGACTACTTTTTTTGGGGTTATTTATTATCTGTCGAACATGTACAACTAATTATTTTTATTGTAACAAATAAAACGCATTTTATAAACTCTTTGCTACAGGCTGCAAGGCTATAGATCATTGCAAAAGTCAGGAAGAAGAAATCGCACATTCTTCTTCGTTAACACCTTGAAACCAGACATCCGGATCACAAGCATAAACCTGTTGAGTATTTTAAATGAAGATTGGCAAATAATAATAAGTGTGCTTCTTCTTTTCTAACAGATATGAACGAAGATAGTAAAATGGCTCTCGAGGCATCATTTTGAGTTAATTGCAATCTGAACAAACACATACAGTGGTAGAAAATTTGATTCGATCGTGTGCTAAAGACATCACGAAGTATATGCTTGATAAAAAGCGGCAAAGAAAATTAACCTTATTTTGGCAAGTAATGTGGAAAGTGAATTTTTAAAAAGAATAAAATTGAACTATTTAGGTATTCAGCTTGACGAGTCTACTGATGTAGCAAACGTGACAATATTGATTGTCTATTTTAGACATATTTTTAATAATTCCATTCAAAAAGATATATTATTTGCAAAACCGCTGAAAACCTGTAGGACAGAAGTAATAATTTTCGATTTGATCAATGACTATTTTGAAAAAAATTAAATAAATTGGACTTTTTGTGTTCAGCTGTGTGCACTGATGATATAAAATCAATGACTGGAACATTTTCTGCGCTTTGTGAGGACTTTGGAAACCTCTATGTTTCTTTGCTACTTCATATAGAAGTTAGACGGCTTTCTTGTTGCAAGGTTCTGACCCACGTGTTTGAATTGAAGTCTGAAATTCAAGCATTTTTTTGACCATCGATTTCATTTGCCTTCTTATAAATCTGATATTCTTTAGCTACACAATCTTTCGTAATCAGCTGACATTTTTTCTCTGAATTAAATCATTTCAATCTATCTGTAGAAGGCCCAGATATCACCATTTTCAATGTGCATGATGAAATAACAACAAAGTTAAAGAAGTTTAACTTTTGGATTCAATATCTGCAGGTGAATCAGAACGAATGTTTTGGTTCTTTCAGCACCATTTTATTAGAAAATGAAATTCAACTTAACGAAAATATTGCTGAACATCTCAAACAAGTATATTAAAAAAATTGTGTATTCAGATTTAGTTACCAAATAGTTTTTATTTTATTGTAAAAAGAATTGTCAATATTAAAGATTATTGTATTTTTAAAACAAAATTCCGATTACAAATTATGTCGATTTTTTTTTGTTGAAAACATAAAATTACAAATTCATTAGGATAGAAAACATTTCTCGGATCAGTAGTTTATTAATGACACACTATCTTTGTAATATATTGTTAATTCATATAAATTTATTTTACACAAAAAGGTTTTGTAAATTTCTTACATAGTATCACTATTACAGCTGCAATTAAAATTAAGAAACCACATTATATAAACTAATTTGCTAAATAATATTACAAACCTACCAACGGAAAATGAACGTTTTTAAGATGGATAGAACGAAATATTCCCAATATGCATAAAGATACGAATGTGTACGAAACTCAACGATATGAAAGGGAACTTGTTATAGAATATAAACATTAAAAGATCCTTTCCTTATTTTTGTTACAGAATTTCGGCCAATGTCATATATGAAAACTTACCAGTTAGTTTGCAACATATCATATAGACATAACTTTTATTTGCTATGAGAAATCATAATATTATCTAAATTAAGAAATACGATCATGGCAATGTCGTCAAGTTCTTAACAGAGGAACATAATTGCTCTGAAGATTTTTAACGAATGAATGGTAGGAAGTAAAGGAACGAGACTCCATCATATTTAACGTAAATTTGGTTGAGAAATTTTGAAGAATATTAAAGAAGTGACAAGACTTCCTTCCTACCCAACGAATTTTGGATATTTTCAGGAAAGTAGAAACAATAGTTCTCGATGAGCGTCGTTTGAAAGTGTGCATTAAATATATCTGAACCAAGGTCGGCTCCAAAATTGCTGGCACTTCTACAAAAACTACTTAGACAGCAAATTTATCAAAATCATTTGACGATGAAACTTAAACATATCATTGATAGACCAGAGCTTATCTGTTTTTAGGTGGATGTGAAATGGAACATGGAGATTTTTACATGAGAGCCTTCAAAATAACCTGAGTAACGATAAATTCGATATGCGTTAATTCAAATAGTTGGGCAACATTGATTTTATTAATAAAAATATAAAATTAACGAAAAAAAAAACTTTTTTTTTAAATATCTCTCGTGTAACTTTGAAGATATTCATTTTAGAGGAAAGTTGAAAAGGGAAAAAAGTTTCATAATTAAATTTGCCATAAGACAGGAGTAGTCAGAGATCTCAAAATATATTTCCCTTATTGCAAAATAGCAATAATTAAAAAAAAAGGTAAAAAAAGCAGTTTTTTAAACAAGTTTTTTCGATCATTTAAATTTCTCTGAGGACTTCCATATTAGAACAAAGAAAACCTTATACCATGATAAAATAACACGCTAAAATTCGTTAAGGATCGAATAGATAGTTTTTGCACAATCCGATTTCGTTTACAAAAATTGACCATTTTTCAAGTTTGTCTGAGTCCAAAATATAACGTTAACGTATTTAAATTTATTTTCGACATATAGTAGGAAATTCAAGTTTTCCAACACATTTTTCAGAATCAAAATCGGATGATTTGGACGCCCTCAGGAATTGTTTAAAGACATTGTTGACATTTTTGGTTATAAACAAATAGATTTTCTCGGCGGATTTTCATTGGATTTTTTTGCAATACTTGGTTTGAAAGTACTTGGAAAGACACTTCTTTTCATGAAAAAAAATTTCAAGTCCGTCAATTGCTTTCCGAGATACAAACTGTCAAAGTTGACAGCCTGTCACGGTGAATCTATAAACAATACAGACCTGATTCTTGAACCCAAAATTTTGTCTTGCCGAGTTCTTTTTTGATACAAACTTTTAAATGTTTATGTTATCGAAAACTTTAATAAAAAATGAAAAAAACATCGCCTAGGCGCGTGAAAAATTAAAATAAAAAAGTGGGAAGCACTCATTTTAAAATTGAATTCGAAGATTCAAAATACATATCTAAAAAAAATTTTCATTTTGTCGGCTTCTAATGGAGCGATTTTGATCATTTTTTTAAACCGATGAACCGTGAATAATAGAGTGCCAATATCATAATGCCATGTGCCCATCATGCATTAATTTTGTTATAAACAAATGACGTTATTTATGCATCATACTTACAGCAAACTGCACCCCATAGTATTGAACTTTCCAAGCGAATTTTGGTTTATTAATATCATTAAGCAAACTATGATGATATATATATATATATATATATATATATATATATATATATATATATATATATATATATATATATATATATATATATATATATATATATATATATATATCCTCCTGTGAGATGCAATAGCAGTGGATATATCCACATTATGCCGTTGTAGTGCTGAAATCACATTCCGCAAACGTACAACTATATGCAGCTCCGTGTATGAATGAAGTAAAATGCGAACAGTAAATGCAAACTTCATTCCAAACATATCATTTCTGTGTTAGAGGTTGCACACTTTGAACAAATTGCTAAGGAACACAATTTATTCTATTCCACCAACTTCGACATGATGGCCTACCTGTACCACCATACCGAGAAGAAAGTCAAAACTTACTCTTCCCGCCACAGTGATAATGCATAAGTACATGTTTCGTCTCTGCTAGACTCATCAGGGTACCGACATGCACCTGGCTGTGCAAAGGACAGTGATTTTAGCACTACAACGGCATAATGTTTTATTTTTATCGGTATTTTACGAATAAAATAATTTACAACCAAAATTTTTTTCAACTTCATTAAACAATGATTGTTTAAACAATTTTGATAATTAAAGTAAATATATTTCGTTATAGTATGCTTAATTATATTAATAAACAAAGATTCGCTTGAAAAGTCCAATACCGTAGGGTGCAGTATGCTGTAAGTATGATGCATAAATAACGTCATTTGTTTACAACAAAATGAATGCATGATGGGCACATGGCATTATGATATTTCAGCTCCATTATTCGCGATACATCGGTTTAAAAAAATGATCAAAATCGTTCCATTAGAAGCTGAGAAAATGAAAATTTGTTTCAGATATGTATTTTGAATCTTCGAATTCATTTTAAAATGAGAGCTCCCCACCCCACTGTTTATCATTTTTCACGCGCGTGGGCGATATTCTTTTCACTTTTTATTAAAGTTTCCGATAACATAAACATTTAAATATTTGTATCAAAAAAGAACTCGGCAAGACAAAGTTTCTGGTTCAAGAATCAGGTCTGTATTGTTTATAGATTCACCGTAACAGGCTGACCAATTAGCGGATTTGAATTTTTTTTTTCACGAAAAGAAGCGTCTTTCCAAGTATTTTCAAACCAAGTATTGCAAAAAAATCCAATGAAAATCCGCCGAGATAATCTATTTGTTTATAAGCAAAAATTTCAACAATGTCTTTAAACAATTCCTGAGGGCGTCCAAATCATCCGATTTTGATGCTGAAAAAAGCGTGGGAAAACTTGAGTTCCCTACTATATGCTGAAAATAAATTTAAATATGTTAACGTGATATGTTGGACTCAGACAAACTTGAAAAATGGTCCCTTTTTGTAAACGAACTCAAATTGCAAAATTATTGTGCAAAAACTATCTATTCGATCCTAACGAATTTTAGCATGTTATTTTATCATGGCATAAAGTTTTCTTTGCTCTAATATGAAGGTCCTCGGAGAAATTAAAATGGTCGAGAAAAATTGATTAAAAAACTGCTTTTTTTATCTTTTTTTTAATTATTGCTATTTTGCAATAAGGAAAATATATTTAAAGATTTCCGACTAACCCTATCTTATGGAAAATTTAATTTCAAAACTTTTTTTCCTTTTCAACTTTCCTTTAAAATGAATACCTTCAAAGTTACACGACAGAAAATTAAAAAAAAAATGGTATTTTTTCGTTAATTTTATATTTTTATTAATAAAAAGGATGTTGTCCAACTTTCTGAATTGAGGCATATCAAATTTATCGTTATTCAGGTTATTCTGAAGGCTCTCATGCAAAAATCTCCAAGTTCCATTTCGCATCCACGAAACCCCAATATTTTACAGATAAGCCCTGGTCTATGAAATGTAAAAAGATAATTAGAGATCTTGCAATGGATCCACAAGGATTTTTAGCCTCTAAAGGTCTGCACGTAGTCTTCAGTCTCTTGGGATCAAGCGCCAAAGAACGTCATACTAACAATAGTTACCTACTGTAATACATTAACAAAACTACGTACGGCTATAGGTCAAAAGCGTACTAGTTTGCATTACAAAAATGTCCTTCTATTTAATAATGTTCGCATTCACAAAACGGTGTAAGTTAAACCCATCGTCTGTGACTTTAATTTATTTGAGATGAACTATTTGACGTAGGACCATATTTGGTTTCTTTTGACTTTTCCAGGTAGTAGAGGATATTCATGTCAATTTTGAAGATCAACTGGAAACATTTTTAGATCATTGCAGAATGAGCGACGCAAGTGCGCTGAAGTTGAGAAACATTATATTGAAATATAAAATTTCAAAAATCGTAAGTAAGAGAAAACTATTTTTGTGCTCCACGTATTTAACCGATGATTTGCCGAGAAGAGGAAATATTCACAAGAAACCGTGCTTTTTAATGTTTAAATTAAGAGAAAAAGGCAACATTTTCACAATATAGGTAATTGCCAAAATTTAAAATCCACTGATAATTAAATCCTTTTCATTTACATAGTTATGAAAAAGAATACCAACAAATAAAATTTAATGATTCTTATGAAAATTATATAAATTTTCTGTAAACACCATCTGCAAAAAATTAATTCGCCATGTAACAGCTGCCACGAAAAATTACTTTGCATAATAACTGATGGTACTGCGTGTATACCTGCGGTTGAAACTCATAAATATTTCAAAATAAAATAAAAGAATTATATGGTTGTACAGGTAATGTTTTTTTAACACTATAATGGTTAAGTTTCTATAAATACTTTGAACAGAGTCATTTGATATTTAGAATTACCGTTTTCCGAATCGATTTTAAAATATTTTGTTTTATATGGTCAATCTTCAATTAAAATTTATGAAAATAGTATAATTAAACATTTTGCTGTTGGCAACATATCCTTTTAAACTCTAGTTATTATGTCTGCAAATACAGAAAGTTAGTTTAATACTATACCAAGGTGATAAGTTTAAAATTAAGATAAAAATAAAATTTTTATAAAAAAATTGAACCAACTTCTAAAAGTGCGCTAAAAAGTGAAAAATAACTATAAATTTGTATATGAAATTGAAACTTTTGAAGTCGGCGCCAAAGTAATACCTGACAAAATGACGCATAAACAGATTAAAAATACTTTATTTGTAATTGTTTTCTTAACATAATTTGTATATATTAGTAGTTATTTATTTCATTTAGAAATAACTTGGCGCCAATTTCAAAAATTTCAATTTCATATAAAAATTTAAAGCTTTTTTCACTTTTTAGCGCACTTTTAGTAGTCGGTTCAATTTTCTTATAAAAATTTTATTTTTCGATTTTTTGTTTTGAATTCATTATGATATTCATAAATTATTTGAACTAAGTGCTAATCGAGATTAGTGTATCTCGCAATAACTCCAAGGTGGCAAAAAAGTACCCATTTTATCCAGAATTGTAAATCACCCTAAAATGAACCACTAAAAATTCTTAGAGTTATCCAAATACCAATGAAATTGTGTCAAACAAATATTTAGTCTGTCATAGTAAATCCACTATCTTAAATTTCAAATTAATTTAAGATTGGTAATATAGACCCCAAAACCTTCCCATATCGATATTTAAAGAATTTGAGACGTAAATTTCTTAGCCCGATATATTTTATATTGTATATTGAGTTTGTATACGCTCCAAAAACCCTGCAATATCAATTTTATATAAAACCGGAAAATGTAAAATTTTTAGTACCTCATATTGTATATTATTAACATAATAGTTGTAAAAAATTAACTTCATATTCGTAATACACCACCCCCCAACCCCCTAATACCCAATTTCAAAAAATGCGAATAAAGTAAAATTTTCTTCCTACCATATTGGATCTGCCATATTGAATTTCAAAAAAATAATTTTAACCTCTTAATCTAATCTAAATCTAAACCTTTCAAAGCCTCCTAGTACCAATTTTAGATGAAATTCAGAAATTTAATATTTCTAAACGGTCATATTGCATCTCACGTATTAGATTTTCTTAAAATAATTTTATATTCACTATTTACATCCTCAAAAACGATTCAGTTCCACATTTGAACAAAATCGAAAAATGTAAAATCTTTAGTCAGCTATATTGCATTCGCAATATTGATCCTGATAAATGCTATTAAATTCATAATTTACATCATCAAAAACCCTCTATATCAATTTTGGAGAAAGTCGAAAAATGTAAAATTTTTAGGACACCATATTGATTCCGCCAGATTGAGTTTTTCAAAAATTATTTTAATTTCGTAATTAACACTAACAAAAATACTGACTTTATACAAAATCGAGAGATGTAGAATATTTAATCCGCCATCTTAGATCCGCCATATATTTTTTTAAATAATAACAGATTCGTAATGTGCTATCCCAAAAACTCCTCCATATCAGTTTTGAAAAAAATCGGACAAAATCATTTTTTTTCCACCATATTGGATACGCCATATTGAATTTTTTAAAAATAATTTTAGATTCGTCATGTGCGACCTCGGTAACTCCCCCATAACAATTTTGGAGAAAATCGGACACAATTGATTTTTTGTCCGCCATATTGGATCCGCAATACTGAATTTTTTAAAAATATTTTGAATTCGTTATGTGCGACCTCAAAAAATTTCCCATACCAATTTTGGAGAAAATCGAAAAAAATTAAATTTTTTTGTCCGCTATATTGAATCCGCCATATTGATTTTTTAAAAATTATTTAAGATTTGTTATGTGAGATCTCGAAAACTCTAACATACCAATTTTGGAGAGAATCAGACAATATTGATTTTTTCGTCCGCCATATTGAATTTTTTAAATATAATTTTGAATTTGTCATGTGCGACCCCGAAAACTATCCCATACCAATTTTGGAGAAAATTGGACAAAATTAAATTTTTTTTTCCGCTATATTGAATCGGCCATTTTGAATTTTGTAAAAATAATTTCAGATTCGTCAGGTCCCAAAATTCCTCCATACCAATTTTGGAGAAACTCGGACAAAATTAATTTTTTTGGCAGCCATATTGTAAGCGCCATCTTGGATTTTACTGCACCAATTTATCTAAAAAAATATGAGACCACCGCAGCAACTTCCTGAACGTAACGTAAAAAATTTCATTCAAATCGGTGCAGCCGTTCCGGAGTAATCGGTGTACATACATAAAAAAAATACATACGCGACGAATTGAGAACCTCCTTCTTTTAGAAGTCGGTTAATAAAGACTTAACTATTTCTGTAAACATCAGACTTACTATTGAAAAAGAGTTTAGGTAGAAGGAATAAAGTAAAGCAATCAATGGAGTGAATTCAATTTTGATGAGAACTAAAAAAAAATAGAAATAAACGTGCAATCTTACGAAAATGCAGTTTTTCACATTTTCGCTAACTTATTATATGTTATAAACACCAGTATTCGATCAAAAATTCCCATGGGATATATTAAATCATACGAGAAAGTTTTTAATTATAGCGTATCAAATGTTATCTCAGTAAATTAGATAAAATGACAAGATATTTGAAAGGCTTTGTAACGGATCTAGAGGAGACAATTTCACATTGTTTGGCAGCACTTGTTTTACAGGAAGTTATAAAATAACAGCAGTAACAACAGCATCTGCAATTAAATCAGAGTGAGAATCAGAGAACCACCAAAGGTACTGGGCAAGTGGAGCTCGCTTGACCAGCACTGACACAAGCGGGATGACCGAAACAGCGCACAAAATGTATTATGACTATTAATAAATCAATATGGCGCATTTTTACGGGAAGTACGGCAAGAGATAATAACTACAAGCTAAATTCTGCAGAGAATACCAACACATACAAGTAGCCCAACAGAGAATAGCAGACTAATACAGGATTATTTTTCAAAATAAACTAATCCCAGAAAGGCCACTTAACATTATAAAAAGGGAAATCGACCGAGAGATCAAACGCATTGACGATAACCATGAACAAATCGCTAAGCCACAGGCACAACCCCAGGTCGAAGAAAACCCAAACAATGACATTCGAGAGGACAACGCTGAATTCCTTCAGAAACTATCCACTGAAATGAGTAAGGCTCTCATCTAAAAACTCGATATTTTATTAGGTATCATAAACAACAGAGTTTTATAGAATATGTTTTAGAGGCTCACACATTAAAACATCTACGTATGCTGATCTATTGTATCGCAGCTACAGTAATTAGAACTATGGAGTTTAGAATCACCACGAGGCAGCGAGAATACTACGAAAAACCCACAATTTTAAAGGACGTCATGGGTGAGAAACTTAATAAAAAGATATGCAATCTTTAGGAAGGTATAAAGTAACTGACAGAGTATATTAGAGGCTTTAGGACAAGAAAACTGCAGAGAAGAAAGCAAGAAATAATGAATCGGATCCAATATCTCTCACAATATGGCCCCTTGAACAGTACTTTCCAACATTACCTGGACACACCATAATAAAAACTTTCCTTGACCGAAGGGCGGTCCAAGAGATATAAAGCAAGCAACAGCCGAAAACTAGATGATGCTATTTTTAAACGATCGAAAAAGATATTTTGTGGGAAGTTTAACTCTTTACCAAATATGGCCGATAATAGATACCCGAATAAATAATGAGTAGAAGAGTTCTGCCACAACCGCACTCTGCTACATCAACGCTAGCTGACACACTGAAAAACATTAAGTATGCCAGAATTATAATTAGATGCAATTCGAGCCCTTCACCATCGAGGGAATTACTAGCATCCTCAAAGAACTTTATAATGGAAAGATCCGGGTCCTGATCATGTTCAGACCTACTGAATTAAAAAGTTTTGAATGATATTGTGTTTGATCCACAAAAAATACCATTATTTCTCACAGAAGGAGTCATGTCTCTGGCCAAGAGATCATCATAATATACAAGATTCAGCGAAATATCGGCCACCAGCCTTCCAGTGCTGTACAAAGTGATCACATCTTGCGCGACATAACGTAGCAATGCACACTGCGTGCAAAACATCATCACTGTAATTCAGTGAAAAGGATGTGCTAGAAGCGCAGTGGTTTGCAAGGAACAACATATAAATACCTGCAAATGAAATATTCACAAAGTTGACCAACAACTTATGAAGATCAAATTAACTTACGAGTTCATAAGAAGGATGAGGCAGGTACTGCGAACCAACGTAAACAGTCAAAATCTAGTTAAGATACTCAACACCTATGCGTGCTCTGCACTCAATTAGCTGAGCAAAGTCAGAACATTCCCGACAAAGGCATACAAACATCAATTTCGTAGTGTTACTGAACGGAAAATGTTACCAAGATACGACAGAAGGATTGGATATATATGGTAGGTAAGTGGATGAACGACAAACAAACTTACACGCTAGCAGGTTCCTCTATACTACACCGGATAATATGGGAGGCAGATGACAACACAGCTACGGTTGAGGAACAATCAACTCATTTCTCATCATCAACCCGATCCCGGAAAGCCTCAAACCTGGCTCTAGAAGCTCCTTCATAGACGTCCCAAAATGAGATCAACCAGGAAAATGTAGACGAATTAGCGTCGAACTATTGGTTGACTTCAGGACAACTGTTTCCTGAAACCAAAGTCTTCTTACTGGCTGCCCAAGATTAGGTCATTCACGAAACTACCTGAAATATATAACTGATGATGCTTCGATATAGAGCGACCCATACCGATGTGGATGTCGAACATCAGAGACAATTCAGCACATCATAGGAGCGTGCTAGACATTTGCCACATCGAAGTAATAGGAGGGACACAATTTAGTTGTCAAGATCATCCATAAAGAGATGGCACAACAATTCAAAATGTTGCAGATAGAGAAAATGTCATATTATGAATATAGTTCGGATCCTATACTGGAGAACATCGAGTTCAAGTTATACTGAGATAGAACTGTGCTTACGGAACATAAAATTGTCCTTAGCAACTAATCTTATTTTAACAGATGAAACATCTAATAGATGTCGCGATCACTAACAACAAATCTTGGGACAAGCGTAATGCGGAGATCGCCAAATACAGAGATCTGTAGGTACAAATCTGTAAACACTGGGGAATAAATACCGTAAATTAAAAACTACTACATAAATGTTATGTGCTTCTTGTAACTATTATTCAGGGTCAAGATCAACATAAAAAACTAACGAAATTCATTAAAGATGTTGTTTCACAAGGTTTGTGCTGGTCAATCTGCATTAGAATTGATTTTATAGCACTTAATTATGTCCGCCATATGTCTTTTGTTTTCGAAATGACACAGTTCATGGCTTTTTCCGCAAACTAAATTAAGAACATTTTATTTATATGCCAGATAAAATGATTTTAAATTTTTAACATTCTGAGAAAAAATCTTTTCTGCTATTATATAATATTTCGACTAAGCAGCTCTAAAATTTGTGAAATATATTTATATTGACAATACCTTAAAAATGCAAATTTTCAAAAATTTCGTTTGACCAGGGCTCTCAAATACGACTGAAAATTGTGATTCTTTATTTTTTTGACATTAACCACTGTTTTCGTTTCAAATTTGTAGTCGTCATAAGCCACTTTGATGTTTAGTTTAATCACAAATATATGAGTTTATGCAGTGATTTAATAAAAGTGGGTTTTGTTTTAAACTATTATTATAATGATTATTATTAAGAATATATTTTTTATGTCAACAATTTTGTGCAATCGGACAGTTTAAGAAAAATTTAAAAAAGTGTCGAGTAAAAAATAGGAATAAATAAATCAGACCGCCTCCCCCCTCTCAGAAAGCCCTGACTAACTTTGCTGCTCACTCTTGACGTAAATTTATTGATGTTAGTTCGAATACTAGAAAACACATCGTTGCTTCAAACATTTTCAAAGATATTAAATAAAAACCAGTGTTCGAAGGCCACCTTTAAAGGGCCATATGTTGATATATATATTTTTTTCGTATTTTTATATATTGAATCTCCCTTCCAGATATACGGACTTAATTTCCGGATACTCTGGATATAAGATGAGTGAAAATATTTTCGTCAAACCACTAGCTATTTTACATAACTTATGTATTGAAAGAGGTATCTTTCCAGAAAAACTAAAGGCAACAGAAGTGAACTATAGACCTATACCCGTATGTATTTTGAATTTATTGCCAAAAATATTTAAAATAATATTGTGTTACTTTATTTCCAACCATATACGAGGGCAGTGCTAGAATTAACTGGCCTGACACATAAATGCCGATAGTTGTTAAAATATAATATCTATGTTAGATAGTACCAACCTTAGAAAGATCAAGTTTTAAGTGAGAAGACGCTACGTTGTTTATTACTTGTTTGACAGCCATCAATACTGAACGCTCTCAGTGAATTTGTAAACATGGAAGAAATTGATCATCGTTATGTGATTCAATACTTTCATTTGAAAGGACTTAGTGCAACCAATATCAAAGCCGAGGTAGACTATTTTGGGGAAGTCTGCATCTTCATGGGTGGCAGAGTTTAAGCAAGGCCTTGCGAGCTGCGAAGACTAACATCGCAGTGGTCGACCAAATGAGATGATTCCAGAAATGGTGAAAAACATCCACAAAATGGTATTGTATGGCCGGCGACTAAAACTGCGCGAGTTACCAGAAATTGTAGGTATTTCAAAAAGTGCTGTACATCGCATATTGACTGAACATTTGGACCTGAGAAAGCTATGTGCAAGATGGGTGTCGCGTTTGCTCACAATCGAGTGTTTGGCCATGTTTCGCCGCAACAAAGTGGAGTTTTGGCATCGAGTCACAACTATGGATGAAACATGGGTCCATCACTATACACCCGGGATGAAGGAACAGTCAAAACAATGGACTGAAAGAGGAGAGAATCGGCTCCAAAGAAGGTAAAGACGGTTCCATCTGCAGGCAAGGTCAAGGCCTTAGTTTTTTGGGATGTGCATGGCATAATCCTTATTGATTATCTCGAAAAAGGAAAAACCATCAAAGGCGAGTATTATGCAACTTATTGCAGCGTTAAGTGATGAAATTAGGGAAAATAATCGCGTTTGGCGAAAGAGGAAGTGTTGTTCCATTACGACAATGCGCCTGTTCACGCATCCGTTATTGCAGTGGCTAAAATCAATGATTTACTCGTAAAGTACGAATTACTTCCTCTGACTATTTATTCTTTCTAAACTTGAAGAAATGTCTCGGCGATAAAAGATTTGCCTACGATGAAGAGGTGATGTCTTCAGTGGATGGTTACTTTGAGGAGCTCGACATTTCTTATTATAAACAAGGTATCAAAGCTATTGAACATCGCAGGGAAAAGTGTATCGAGCTAAAAAGAGACTATGTTGAGAAAGTTAATGCCAAATATTTTGTGTTTTATTTGTTAGGCCAATTAATTCTTGAACTTCCCTCGTATGTTCGGACATTGTTCAGCAGCAGCATGGCCTCGTGGAAGGCAAATCTTCAAGAACAAATTTCTGAATTTTACAAACTCCATTGCACTAGCTTTTGACACTGGAGTGCAAACTAATGTTATATTCACGGATGCAGAAAGAGCTTTCGATAAAGTCAACGAGAATCTTTTTCTCCAGGAACTTGTTAAATTCATTTTTTCGCAACATTCGTGTGTGGAGAAAATTCTCAGAAAGATATATTGCTATCTTTGAAGTTAACAAGGGAACAACATTTAACTATTACTTTTCTTAATGTTTATAAATGATCTACCCAATTGTTTAAGCGATAGTTTCGAATGCTTATTGTTTTCTGACGATTTGAACTTCTATCTTAAACTACACGAAGCAAAAAAAATTATCTCAATAGCGTAGATTTTCAAAAAATGGAATGCTCTTAGATATTGACAAATTATTTACAGTGGCTTTTTCTAGACATCAAAATGTATTTGAATTTGAATATAATATAAGTAGCAAAAAAAATCGGACAGCAGAGATTACTGCACGGATCTCAGAGAACAGAAATTTGGCTGGTGGTTGGATACGGAGACAGAATAAGATCTGCGGCAAAGGTTTGCGAGGTTTTTAATGCAGTGTATCAAGGTCAACAGCAAAACGCTTAGTGTACATTTAGTAATATTTTGTATGAATTTTGATGAAATGGAACAATCCAAAATAAGTAAAAATTTAGTCGCCTAAATTCACGAAAATAACATTTTCCAGAGGAGGAGGAAACTGTCGACCATATCCTCAGTAACTGCAGAGCGCTCAACGAATTAAGGTATTTTGTAGATAAAATATTGTCACCTGAAACTATTAGGCAACTTCAGTTAACGAGGCTATTCAGAAGCGCAAATGCAATCGTCCTCGAATAACTTGCAGCCATGGTGGGACTTACGTCCAATGAGGTCTAAGCGTCGAAGATTAAATGTCACCACTTTCTATTCATTTATTAATTTAGTCGTATCGAAGTGATTCCCATAAGGGTATTCAAATCTTAATTCGTAAAAAACATACTCGAACAAGAAACATATTGGCAACATACTCGTATATTAACTCTTGTACATGAATTAAAAGCCAATGACTTTAATCGACCCATAAAGTTTTATAACAAGTTTCCCATAATGATAAAAATTTAATTCGGAAGGTCTAGTCTTTCGATGTAGCTACATTTTGGTTAAATGAACCACTGAATCAATAAATCTGTGGAAACCGTCATTGAATGCCTAAAAATCCCCAGTGGCCTGAAATTTTAGGAAACAAAAATGATTAGGCCAATCTTTTTGTAAGAAACATAATCCAGATTTTTATCTTCTTAATTAATAACTTCTTCAGTTTCCTTAAATACGAATCAAGAGCTTCCAGATTGACCTGAAAGAAATATTTGGCCTCAATAAGGCAATGCTCAGCCTCATTAAGTTAAACCAATAAGAAACTACTTAAATATGATGTTTTCCCACCGGTGGATAGACAGAAAGGGAGAAATAGAATGGCCCGTTGTCTCCCTAGACTTGACGCTACAATACTATGAAAAATGAGTTCAGTTCCATAAATAGTAACTAATACAACATAAAATGAGTTTAAGATACCAATTTTTCAAAAAACATATTTTTCTGAACTTCCTCTTAGCCTTTTTAAGCAGTAATTGATTCCTAAAACAAAGTTTGCTTTTTTAATAACTTTAAATTAATTAAAACTTCCATAAAAAGGGAACAAGCAAGAAATCCAATATGAAATTTTCAACAATATTTGAAAAACCATTTTGTGATACATAAATTATTTCAGTTTTCTTGAGGTGTTTGAAAAGATCCAAATGTTGACATTTATTCAGCCTTTAATACATCCTATATAGTATCGAAAAATGTAAAAAGACTAAATTCTAAATATATTGGACTTTTTCTAGTAAACACCTCTCCTAAGAAATATTTAGGATGTATCATATTTTTTGCGCACACTGTATATATTTACTAGGGGCAAGAATGACAATATATAAAATATGATGAAGCACATATTTTCACTCTCTCTCTCTCTCTCTCTCTCTATATATATATATATATATATATATATATATATATATATATATATATATGTTTATGTGGCTTTCACGGATTCCTCCGTGTGAGATGCAATAGCAGTGGATATATCCACATTATGCCGTTGTAGTGCTGAAATCACATTCAGCAAACGTACAACTATATGCAGCTCCGTGTACAGAATGAAGTAAAATACGAACAGTAAATGCAAACTTCTCTCCATCCTTTCCTTTCTGTGTTAGAGAGTTTATAACAATTTGTTCTAACTGTGCAACCTCTAACACAGAAAGGAAAGGATGGAGAGAAGTTTGCATTTACTGTTCGTATTTTACTTCATTCTGTACACGGAGCTGCATGTAGTTGTACGTTTGCTGAATGTGATTTCAGCACTACAACGGCATAATGTGGATATATCCACTGCTATTGCATCTCACACGGAGGAATCCGTGAAAGCCACATAAACATATATACGCCATCCGGCGGGAGGTCGGCGAAGCCGCGTTCAATATTTGCATGCTTCCTTCCGACCTGTCCTTTGCACAGCCAGGTGCATGTCGGTACCCTGATGAGTCTAGTAGAGACGAAACATGTATCTCTGCCGTATCACTGTGGCAGGGAGGGTAAGTTTTGACTTTCTTCTCGGTATGGTGGTACAGGTAGGCCATCATCTCGATGGTGGTGGAATAGGATAAATTGCGTTTTATAACAATTTGTTCTAACTGTGCAACCTCTAACACAGAAAGGAAAGGATGGAGAGAAGTTTGCATTTACTGTTCGTATTTTACTTCATATATATATATATATATATATATATATATATATATATATATATATATATATATATATATATATATACAGTACCTAGTAAAGAAGTAGAAAAGTCTTTTACCATAATTTTGTTATAATAAAACATATATCTTAATAAGTTGAAATGGTTACTTACAAAAAAAAATAAAAATCCTTTAAGATACAAAATGAGAAATATTTCAAAAGTTGAAGAAGTATAATAAAAAGCTAAATCAAGTTTATTTTCTGTTAAACCTTCTGAAAAATACCTCCAATTATAATCATCAAAAATATGCTAACAATTTATTTTCACTAAAATCTAGAGTGGACACTTAATCCTAACCTATTAAAGAACAGAGAAAACCCATAAAATACCCACATAACTGCGACACACATCACCCATATAATCCCAACAAAAACATCGCAACAGGTACAGGTATAATATACACACAAAATAATTATTATCAAACGGCAGGTAGCGTAGCGCATTACCCCTCCACTTTTTCACAGAGGCACCACAGCCAAGCTGGTTAGAATACCTAACCTCCAAGGGTACCCGCTATGGCGGAGGCGAGGTGCGGGGTCCCGGCGCAACGGTTCCATCGAGGTACCGGTCATCAACTTAGTCTTAGCAAGGTCTTGACTACGACAGGACGTATATCCCCGCTATAAGCGGGCTTGTATAATACCTCCTTGTTTCACTGTTATCCTAATACAGGACTGTGAATTCGCGATTCTCTGTCAAGGATTTTTAGTGAACGGTACCGCAGCGCGGTAGTACGACGCGGTTTTGCCGGTACGACAAACATTCGTGTGCATGTTCATCAAGTTCCATGGATAATTTCTCTGTGTATTTTCCTAAAAAAAACTGTTTGTGAATTATTTTAGAAACAATGGATTATCACGCTTATGAACTCCCAGTAAATATAGTGTTTTTTTAAAGTGCAATAACACTGGATTTATGAAGTGATCAGGTGTCTTACGCATACTTTTGACTTTCAAAGTGCCTAAATAAAAACGCTTAAATATGCCGAAAATATTTTTGATAAAAAACAGATTGCATCAACAGCAACAAAGATTGCTAGAAAATCAAAATGCCGCTCAAGGAAAAAATGATTTGGGAATTGAGAAAAGTGAGGTCAGCCCGGCCTCACCACCTTCTCCACAGCCACTATCGTTGATTGTACCCAAAAAGGATGGTAAGAATTAATTTTATGAATTATATTAAAATATTTTTTCATAAATACAATTATTTTTTGTTTATTTTAATAAATAATATAATTTATCGTAACCAAAGAATTTAAATGAAAAAAAAAATGATTAAACTTACTTTTCCTGGTTTATTAAAGGTATTTTATCGACAAAAAAATTGGTACACTTGACCTTCATGTTTAAATATAATAAAACCGCAAAAGGTTACTTGCTTAATTGACTGTTAGTATCTTTTCACAATTTAACTTACTTTGAAATACAATTTGTTAACGTTTATCTTTGTGATTAAGCTTTAACGCGGTCTGGTAATTTTCTTCAATTTTTTTGTTTTATTCAAGGGTGTTAAGTACTGTTTATACTTTTAAATTATCGATTGCTTAAAAAAATAAACAATGTGCTACATTGTGCTACTTAGTATCGGTAACGAAAATAAAACAATGCATGAATGATAATTTTGTACACCTATTTATTTTTAAAAGCCAAGGCATACAAAGTGGTTTAATTACTCATATTTTCAGAAATCTCCAAATCATTTTAATTTGGGATAATTTTTATAACTTTTTAAATAACGGTTGAAAATTATTGAATGCAATTGTCCTAGATTGGGTAATAATTCTGCGGTACAAGCTTATAAGAGTATAATTTATTTTTGTGCAAAAGCTAGTATTTTGTTTTAGATTTTGTAAATATTATGGTCTTTATCGTCATGCCAAATTTTAGCTAGTGCTTCTCTCTTATAAATAAAAAGATCTTATTTAAAAAGTTCAGATAATACCATTCATTTTTGGACTTCAAAAAATAAATATCTTAGTATGACCATTTAACCTTTCTATTTCAAAATTTCCTATACTTGGATTTATTTCCTTTTGAGCTCGATACAAACATACCGTTTTACGTTACGTCTTGCCTATTCAGTTAAAACGTATCACATAAAACATATGTAGACCAAAAAATTGAAAGCGCTTTTGTCTCAAAATGTCGTTTTTTTTATGTACACATTATGTTTTATCTGATACATTTTAACTGAACAGGCAAGACGTAAGGTAAAACGGTATGTTTGTATCGGGCTTTAGATATTAGCTTTAAAACTGATTTAATTACAATTTTATTATATCAAAATGTAACCATTGTTGATATATTTTATTTTTTACATTTCTAATTGCACTGTATAACATTGACACTTTCTATACCATTATTTTAGATAAAGTGACACTGCTATAAATTTGTGTCTTTTAAATTAGTTCATAGTCATACTAGATGCGAGTATATAAGGTGTGAATTATTCATGTTCTCAATAATTTTACATAAACTCTCTTAAGTTATATTATTGATATCAAATAAGGCTTATAAACGAAATGAATCCACCAGAAATTTTAATAGTTATTGTGATACTGTCATTTTATCAACCTATCAGAGAAATACAATTTTAGATCTAAATAATGTGTCATCTAGTGGAACAATCATGGAGCAGTTTTATTTGAAAGTGTAGTAAGTTTAGTTCGTGTGCAATATATTTTTAAATTAATCCGTAGAAGGCTAAAAGGGATTAAAAATTTGTTTTAGAAATTCTAAAACTATTACAGTGTCGAAATGTTTGCTGATTAACTTCATAATATTATTGATCTATAAAATATCTAGAGTATAAATTTGAGATACAAATTGTAATTTCTGTATAATTTTATAAAAATACTTATATAAGTTAACTGTTTTTAAAACGAGGGTAAAAATAGAGACAAAGTAAGAACATCTTTGATGTCTGCTCTTTCTTTCTGCGAATATATGTAATATATTTGCAGTATAAATTTTCTAGAGGTGCGTTTATGCCAACGCAGAAACAATGCGATTAAATTCGAGGTGAACCAAACATCGCTGTATATCATCATATTATTTTATCATATCATTCTGTCCAGCAATATGAACGTTGTGATTTGCTGCCCAGACATGCAAATATGCAGTACAATATGGATGCATGATAGTTCATTACTGCAGCGATGATAATTTTCCAAAAAAAAAACAGTTTTTTAACTATTAAAGATACAGCATTAATTAAATTATTGTAAAATTACGAATTTTATAGCAACTAATATATTATCGCGCCATTTCAAAAATGCACAGGTCTTCGAGAGATATTCGTGAAAAAGAAAAAATAATTCTTTGTTTTTCTTTTCAGGATTTATTTAAGATAATTTTGTTAAATGAATTCAACATTTTACTTACTATTTTTTTCTCTACAGATTATATTCTCAGATGTTGAATCCAACGTTTTACTTATTATCAAAAAGTCTTCTTAAGGGTCCGTTTTCTATTACATTTATTTTATCGACTCTTAAAATCATCATGAATATCTATATAACACTTAATGTGAAATTAAGTTCTTTTTATCCCTCTCTTAATCATAATTTTTATAGTATTTAAAATACACCATTCCCTTTAACACATCCTTTTTAACAGTATACAATGAAATAAATCAGGCAACATTTTGTCCATTAAAATCTTCGCTATTTCTTTTGAATACCAGCATTTTTTTTAAAACCTTATTTTCTCAGAAGTGATGTCTCTTGTCTACATTTCAAATAACAAGAGATCGATCACAAAAGGCGTTTTTAACTTATCTGCATTCATATAACCGTTTTAAAACATATGTGCAGACTTTTAAAGCTTTAAGCATAGTAGCCTTATAACCGCCTCTTAGATTACCCAGTTATCAACTAATTTTCACGTATGCAAATACATCATTTCGTAATATTTAAAGTTATGTAATATACAAGCCGAAATCCTATCTACTTTGGAATCTTAAAATATGAATAAGTTTATTTACTATATGTTATTTTCTTATATTTTACAATGGTTGAGTAATTTTTATGTTTGCATTGACAATTTTAAACAGATCTTACCTTGTAAAAACATAAACCTTCAAGCTGGAGGTTACTCGCCTAATCGCCTGTTAGGATCTCCAAGGTTTAGCTAAATTATATTAATAATTTAGGTTGATGTATTCCAAAAGAATTTTAAAGGAATGCGATGATAAATTAGAAAAAACATAAAATTTTAAAATCAACTTCTGCTGGTAATCAAAACTGAAATTTTTGAGTAGTTATTATATTTTAAGAGTTGCATATAGTTACTTATAGGAAACATTTATCGCAGACATTTTACACCTGGATAATCGTTACAAGAGAGTATAGAGAACAAGTACACAATATTTTATTTATTGTTTGTGTGTTTTCCGTCTATACTGTTCTTATTAATAAGAAATAAGAAGTAATTTATTTAAACATTTTTTGTTACCAGGGACTGCAAAAAGACAATGACAAAATATTATTTATACTAAAATTTTGGCTCAGAAAAAGTAAGACACACATACACACAAAATATCTAAAATTTTAACCAAAATTTGATATATTTGTCAAGCAGAACAAAAGTTATATTAAGATAACTACATTTGGCATCCCATGTTTGAAACGAAACATCTCGGCTGGAGATATTGTTGGAAAAAAAAATACATGATTTTTTCTAATTAAGATTTTTAAAAAAATCACATCAAAATATTAGAAAGATTTAAAAAACTTGGTCTTGTCGACAATGAAAAATCAAATAATAGAACTACTACAGGATATAACGTCAAACATATTTTAAAAATTCCAAAATCATAACAAATGAATAGTAGGACAGATTAATATTTTTTGACGCTGCTCAAAGATACAATTATTTCTCCTTTTGTGAAATCGAGTATGTGCAACAATTTTAGATGTTTTAACTTTAAAATCTATTCAGATGCAGTAAAAATTAGTTGATTGATATGGTCAATTAAGTGAAATAATAATTGTAAACTAACATAGAAAACATTTTCCACTGCAACATATTCGTTTCCATAAGTTTTGTTGGTATACAGGGTTGAATTTAAGTTCGTTATTTTCTAGATATAAACTTTCTTTAGACATATTGAGCAAAATATAATTTATTCAAGAATTTCCTCGAAATATTAGACTCTCTACGCATCAGCTTATCTTACGTTGATACAATAATAAAATAGTACTTATCGGAAATGAGATTAATTATGATACTGCGTCGGCAATAATATTTATAATTTAAAGTGTGCCGTAAATATCTGGCTTTAAATATTTATATATATATATATATATATATATATATATATATATATATATATATATATATATATATATATGTTAATGTTATAGACGGTACAAATCAATTGCTCGCTATTATTTTTCATACATGGGCTAAATTTTTCTTTTCAACTGAATAACGGTATTCATACTCATCTTGGAACGAAAATTGTTAGATCCTTTGAAGCTAGAAGTCTTTAGATTTAATAGCTCATAACTTTTTGGGAAGATATATCGGGTGGCTCACAATTCGTTGGTTAGCTAATCGTTTTGTTATGCTTAAAACTATCCACCAGAAATTTTGTTTGGTTTACTGATTGAAGTAAAGCATATTGTGATTTATAAAATATGTGTATATTATGTCAATTTACCTTTTTAATAATATTTCACAAAAGTTCTGGTATAAAATTATCTCTTCTAAATATTCAGTCATGAGATTGAGGAGAGGGCTAACATAATATTTCGAATTTCAAAAATAATTGTTGGTGTGAAGAAATTATTTTAATGCACTTGTCAGTCTATATTGTAATTCTTTTCGGTCCTCTGAGCTTGATAGATTCTCTAAATGTTCCTTTTTTACATGAAAACAATTTAAATGTCTTTCGAAAGTGTTGCTCTTCTTTTGTCAGATAATTAGTATTTTCCAAATCTCATTAACGTTCCTATCAATTTTGACCTTCTTCAGAATGTTTTAAAGGAAAATTTATAGAGGCATAAATTTTAGTATGAAAATAAAAATACAAGACGATGGTGAAAATTAGAATCAAAAAGACATTAACATCACAAAGATTCCTCGACATCTAATATTATGAGTAAAAATATATATTGTGCGTTGTTTAAATGTCATCGTGTGGGATTACATATTATCTTATATATTCATTCTATTCACATTTTTCAAAATTAACTATTTGAGATTCATTTTTTCATATTCAATTGAATATTTAATTAAATTTTTATATTCAAATTGCTTTATTTCCATATAAATTTGATTAAAAGTCAGAAAGACATATTATATAAAAGGGTATGGATATTTCCATCGTACAGTCAAGATATTTAGTCACTTATGTGATCAACGATACATTACAAAATTGTTTAGCTACTTGTGTGGCAGACATCCACAAAATTTGGACTGATTACTAACTGCCTGACTGACTGAGATTGGGAAGTTTCCTTCATCTGGGAGAGTCTAATGAGAATAACCACTTCTGTCAGCTACACTTTCGTGCCTCGCCCCTTCCGTAAATAATGTAGGCGCCCATGCTTACTCAGCCCAAAAAAATCGCGGCACGAACAGGGATTTTAGGAACCGCCGCAAACTTCTTTTGGACTCCACAAAACTCCTCCCAGATAGTCACTAGAATTTCCTATCTATATTCATATCCTACACAGTTTCTTGACTTTTAAAGGATGCTCAAGGCCGCGATGTGATCGACGTATATACCTGAAATGATCTATATTTTTTGGAGGTTCTAATTTACTTTGATACTTTTCTGAACTTCTTGAGATGACTTTTCTATTTTCAATAAATAATATTTTTTTAAATAAGAGAAATGTAATTTACTACTTTATTTCTTCACTTTAATAAAAAAATAATAATAGAACGCAATAGCTATTAACAGTAATATATCTAACCGTCAAATAATAAAATAAACATTTCGTTATTTAACCTTAACCTTTATGGTAGAAAATCATTTGAAAATAATATTGAGAAATTGTCAGGATCAATAGTTAAAGGATACAAATGAATTTTTATATATTTTTTGGTATCAAATAGTCTATTGCCGTGTCTTCTTTTTGCTCTTTCCTCTTCTGACCGTCATTTTGCCAAAAAAACTATATGTACATCATTTAATGTGTTTTCCAACAAAAAAAAAGCAGAAGTGATGTTTAATTGCTCATATAATTCAAAATATGCATTGTTTTGGAAATGAAGAACAAAAAATATTTCAGAGTTATATCTTAAAATATAACCGAAAGATAACAAGTTGTTATTAACCCGGTATAGAGAAGTAAAAAAACAATATTTTTATGTATAAAAGCAGAAACTTCCAATATAAACTTCCTTTCTTTGTTTACATGCAATTCAGTTAACTTCCAGTGAATAGAAATAATTATAAATCCGTAATAATTAAAGATATAATTAGATATATAAATATGGATACGTTAAATAACGACCGAACCTTGACTTTTAAAATCTCCAGTAATTTTATTAAACGCTTACCTCCGGTACAACATAACAATCTAATGGGCATGAGCATTTAACAGTAGTTGTTTCAAATGAGTTCTCATTGGGTTCACGTATATATTAACTGGTTCAATTTTAAGCGATTATTATGAGTTACAAAGAATATACAATATGAAAAAAGTTAATTTGTTATCAATTAGCAAACGTACAAAAAGACATGTCAACTATTCAAGCAAATCTCTTGATATAAAAAAATTGCAACAATATTCGAAACAAAAATATAGAAATTATTCTAAATATGACCCGAATAACGTCATCCGATAAAGGGTTGGGCTTACATTATTGAAAATAAATAAATATTAACCAGAACTGTACTAATTACCAATTAAATTGAAGAAATAAAACTAAAAAATGTGTTCCAAACAAAATCATATTTATCTATTCATCTAATAGTTAGCCTATGTTTTATTATCCAGGTTACGGAAAGCCACATATCAAACCATTAATATAAATTTCAGTCAGACTCTCATTCGCATGAGTTATCTAATTAGTTATCGGCCATTTCTTTATGGTAAGTCAGTATTTTTTTGAAATAAACCCATAGAGTCATAATAAGTAAATTAGCACTAATATCCTACTTGAAAAGCCGTAATGGTTGGTATTCTTCAAAAGGATTAAGTTTGGTAAATATTTTTAGTTAAGTTAATCCAACTATACCATTTATAGAGATTATAAATTAGAATGAATATAAAAAATAGACAAAACGGTTTTTCATAACGCAGTCTTAAAATTTTTTTTCGCTTAGAGAGTTTAACAAATTTTTTTAATAAAAGAAAATGTTTGCAGCGTACATTTAAAATTGGCGAAATAATAGAAACTCAACTATATGCAATACGAAACTCAGAATTTATTCATTGTAATAATAGTCACTTAAATTCAAACAAGATCTATAGGATTTATATGTTCATGATAAGAATATCCATATCATCAAGGTATTAGTACTCTAGATATCGATATTTTTGACAACAATATTTTCCTGTATCGATGCCATTTATTACGATAAGGATCGATATAAAATATCGATACGTTGAAGCACATTCCTATTCTTCATTTCAATTTATCCCATGTTCTGTGGGATTTAATATTCACTTGAGTTTCCCCTCCTAGAGCCACAATATTACATAATTTTTGAGCTTAGACAATTTTTCTTGTTATTACAGTTTATTCTGGCATAGTTGAGACTTTTGAAAGATTACAAGATAGTATCTCGAAAATGATTTGAAACATTTTATTAACTCTTGTAATAATAATATAGCAGGGCAGTTTTAAGATAATTTTTGACATTTATCCTCTACACATATTGAATGGCGGTGGCAATTGTAAAATATCATATGGAGAGTTATTTTTTTTTTAATTTCAATTCTCTGTCAAAAACTACTTATGGACATCTTTTCTCCACTCGTTACCTAACAATTTTTTTTTCAATAATATCAAATTAAAATATAGTATTAACACATAAGTAGTTTCTGAAAGAGAATCGAAATTTTGAAAGAAGATATAACTTTATAACCTAATTACAGCGTAAAATTGCAGATGTATACAAACTTTTTTTTATCAAAAAAACCCTTGGTTTAACTTTAATTTTAGTCTGCCGAGAACGACAGAACAGGCAGTAACTTATATAAATACTTAACCAAAAACAATAACTAGTATAAATAGTTAGTTTTGTTAAATAAATTTGTGGTCAAATAAATAGCCTTAAGGTAAGAAAATTTTTAATTAAAAAAATTTTTTTCATCAAAAATATCTCTGTTTTCGTTTTCTTAGTTATAAAAATAACTCTGAAGATGGTTTAACTAAAATAAACTGAAACGTTAGTGAAAAGAAAAAATGTTCAGTTTCATTTAATTTCCTTTAAAAAATTTTGAGGGCAACCCATTAAAAGAAATAGTATCATCAAAAGTAATATATATATTTAATAACTTTTCACAGTTGCTACCAGCCACTTAATATGGGGAGAGGGGGTAATTGTCAAGAATTTCTTAAAATCCCTTCCACTTTATTATTCGACCAGTCTTTTATTAAAATATTCGCAACTTTCAAATATTTCCCTTGTATATTAATATCAAGGAATAGTACGAGTTATCTGAATATCTCATCAGCCAAAAAAAATCGAATATCAAAAACAAAATTTTAAGTTGTGCTTGTTATTTGTCATTAGCTCAAAATAAGATCTAAAAGTCATAAATTTTTGGCAGTTATTTACAAAACTAAGTGAATCTAGCAAAATGCACAAATTTTTTAGCATTTCCTTGCATCCCCTAATGCAATACTCCGTTTTATATATTTTTAAATTTTCCTTCAAATGTGGAAACAAGAGTTGACATCTTGGTAATAAAAAGATGCTTCAAATAAGTCTTTTTAATTTAATTTTTAATCTAATACTTCTCTTCTAATCCAACTGTTTTTGATTTTGTTTCATTGCTATAAAACATTTTTCTTCCAAATGAGTTAACACAAAATTACAAAATTTGTTCACGATGCTACTTTGCAGCGCATATAACGACGTCCCTTGAAATTCGGTATGTAGTAACAGTATTACTTTTTGGTCATGCCATATGAAACACCTGAAAACTGTTAGTACATCTGACACAAGTATGTAAACTGTTAAAAGCCTACATGTCGACCCTGAATTGCCAATTTGGAGTACAGAGGAATCATTTAAATACTTTTTTTAAACATTTTTTGTGACTAGAATTATAATTAACACTTGGTATTGCTTTGTTCAAATTGATAACATATGTGTATGAACAATTGTATAAAAATGCGTAGTGTTATTTATTTAATTGGAGAGTTTTAGAAAATGACATTTTAAAGTTTTTGTTACGAAAAAAATGAAAACACCATTATTATTGACTTATACTAATATATTGACACCAAAAAGTCAGTATCCCTTTTATTATTAAAGAGAGACTAGGAATGGTTAATTAGTATTACTGGTGTTTTTATTTCTATTCCGTTAAAAGCGTTCGAATTTTATTATGGTACACTGTAATTTTTAAATAAAATGTATCATTTTGATCTATTTGTAGAACATGAGGTACGTGCAGTAGCCATATTACAATATAAATATGCATAAATTTACACTTACAATTTAACGTTTTACTCTGTACTTTAAATCTGAAAAGTACGGGATTAAATGAACAATCAAAAAATGTCAAAAGCCTCACAGGAAAAGGGATTGTTTCAATTTTATAGTCTAGTAATAACCGTGTAAATTAAATAAGGCTGAAAAAGTGAAAACCATACAGATTGCGCCCAATACGTACATTAATACTCAATTAGAGTATAAATTTAAATATGTCTGCTTTATTATGCCGATATTAACCTATTTAACAGATTCAAGTTTTAAAATTGTATTTGCAGTGTAAACACCTAAAATATAGAATGTTTAAATATAAAAGAAATATATAAAATTTGACAAAAGCATGTTTTTTTACTTCTCTATAATTTTTTTTTCATGACAATTATTTTAGATGGAAGTGGTTTATTTGCAGAAACAAATTTGAAATATTATTTTCTCACTTAAAATTGTATTCACTTCTTTTAGAAATCAATACTGCAAGGACAAAAACTTACAGGAGATGAAGAAGAGAATGATTTAAAATGTGACGATGGAAAATTTAACTACTTTTTTTTGGATAGTAATTTTTTCTTCTTTATATTTTGGGTCTTTAAACACCTTTGGCGAAACTTCAAAATACTAACTCTGGCAATTCCCAATAGAAGGCCTTACTATAATCACACTTAATTTTGGTAAAATCCTAAAACCCTACAACAACAACCGTTTTATTGTTCGCTTTATTTCCAAATTACATTATGTTAGTTTAGGTTAGTAAAAAGAATATTCCTCACAATATATCACAAGATTTTTAAAATTTTTTAATAATTATAAAATTATATTGAAATAAATGAATAAAAAGCTGAGATATTGGATTTTCGATACTTAGGCCTCATTGGGCCCTTTATATCTCATTATTACTGCAAGTTATTCGCAAAGCCTCGTTAACTGAACTCGCATGATGGTTTCAGATGATGAAATGTCTCTACTTCTGTCTGTCAAGTACTTGGAGTCTCTGAGGATATGGCCGATATATGTTTGTGATTGTAAAACCTTGTCAAATGCTTTTTCGAAATCGATAAAGCATGCATATACATTGCAGTTTACGTAAAGAGATTAACACTTGTGTAGAGAATAGAACCTCTCGCATCCGCGTCTAAAGCCAACCTAAACATTGCTAATGTTTTCCTTAACTCTTTCATGTATACAAAAATGAATAATATTAAGAACGTTTTTAAGTGCATGGCTCATCAAGCTTATAATTCTGAATTCAGAGCATCTGATGGCGTTTGCTTTCTTAGGAAGAGGAGTGAAGGTGGAGATTAACCAATCTCAAGGAAATTCGCCAGTTTCATAAATATTATTGAGGAGAGCTGTTAGCAGTTTAAGTTGGTCATCTTCAAATAGTTTTGTATCTCAGCGTCCATATTGTCCGGTCCAAGTGCCATACTGTTTTGCAGTCTTTCTTGGTAATAGGAATGAAGGGGGAGATTAACCAGTCTGTAGGAAATTCGCCAGTTTCATAAATATTGTTAAGGAGACCTGCTAGCGGTTTAAGTTGGTCATCTTCAATTAGTTTTAGTATCTCAGCTTCTTTATTGTCCAGTCCAAATGCCTTATTGTTTTTCAGTCTTTTTACCGCATATATTACCTCCCTGAGCATTATTTCTAGTCCTGAACTTCCAAGGATACTGGCTTCTGTTTGTTGCGCTTCTTCTTGCTGTTGGTCACGTTAGTTATAACATGAGTAAAATTTATTCTTATTTTGAACCAATTCCTCTGCCAAATACTACGCCCTCTTCTCTGCTTAACATTGTTTAAAGCAACCTATAGATAATGATTGCTTCGATAAGAGCCATTTGTATTTTGGGAATAACAAACAAAAACTAGTATTTATCCTTGAAAATGATTCAATACACCTTTACTTAGATTTCAACAAGTTCTAAAAGCACTTTCGAAACTGTGAAAATGGTGTCCCCAAAACATGGCCTTTAAATGCACCTTCCGGCCTGCACAGTGATATCTATGCAATTCAGCCAGAACGATTTGCTTCAACGTGTATGTAGCCTTTGAGATCCAATTCTGTCTCTTAGTGAATTGTTCTTGAATTTTATTAAAACGTTTTTAGACCACCTGTTAAACTCGTACGTTGCAACTAAAACATATCGATTATTCGTAAAAAAGTTGTAAATCAACTTCTCTGTATACGGTATTAAATTATTATACACAATTATCCGTTTCAAATTACTTGCAACACAAGAGCGATAAATTTTGTTAAAAAAGACAGCAACAATGTTAATTACTGTCCTATAACGGTACAATCATGAAAAATTCATAAATTCACCATGTTACGAAATATGTTGTCATTATACGATTATATTAGTAAAACTTTACACGATTTAACTGTGCATAGTTGGTTGGTTAATAGGAAAATAAATATCAGCTTAACTATTTTTATGCAATTATTAAATCAAACTGGTTTTCCAGTTTTAGCGTGGTTTGCATTCTTTAAAAGCTAGTTTTTCTTCTCACAACTATTTTATATTAAAATATTACAGTTATTTGGATATAACTTATATATATATTCGGTAAAAATTAATTAAAAAGTTTGAACGGTAAAAAAGCGCACCAAGAAGCAATTTAAGTAATGACACAGGAGACGTGATGAAAAGTATTATACATGTATTCAAAAACCATTAATACACACGTATGACGTCACATCATGGTAGACAAGGCAATGCTAAATGATAGTTTGTTTGATTTCTTGGGATTTATATTTGTTTGTCATCATAAAGTGATTTATAAATAGTGCGTAATACCTCAATGCACATCGACGTATATAATCATTTCAGAAAAGGTTTCTGTTTCTATTCCAATGGATTCTAAGATTCGAAAACAGTAATTAGAATTAGTTCTTAGAGACCTCAGATGAACAGTAGCCAATTCTATGGTTTTTAGGTTTGAAGAACACTTTAACGTGAGTATACTAGTGTTTTTATATTACCGCAATATTTTACAGCTGAGCTGTTGCAAGTTCTGATTAATGCTCCGAGTCTAAAACTTCCTCATGTACACCAAACCAGCATAGAGCCCGAATTATTTGTTCTAGAACAATAGCCTTTTTGGTTCTCTTTGGAATGAAAGACTAAACGGTATATTGTAGGTTTGTAAAATTACAGATTGAGAAAGGTAGTCACCCTTATCGACTCATAAATTTATTTACATCTTTTTTGATGTTTGAAGATTGTTCCATCATGAAATGGTGTAGTAAATTGTGCATGATATCAATATGTTCATAGGTACTCTGATATTTCAACAATAAACAGTTATTAATTTTTCCTTTTTTTGCTTCTGTAAGAAATTCTATTAAAAACACTGATGAACTGGAATTGTGCAGAACTTTTTTACTATGTATCTGCTGCACACAATTGTACTTAAAAGAAATTCCTATTCTGGATAAAGTAGGTTTCTTCCAGTAACATTCTATATTTAGTTGAAGCGGGACAATCGCCCTCGTTCTCGTGAGTAAATTGTAGAATTTGTTTCTCATTTTATGCTCAGGGCACATTCAACATTTGACTATGCAAATGTCGGATTCCCGATGTAGATGCACATAGTCAATTTCGTCGTCATTTATATTTAAAAAATAGGGTTATGTTTTATAGTTTAATCAACTCAGAGAAGTAATAAATCGAAATATTTTCATTGTACTTTAAGGGCTCTAGTTAAGTCCATTATCAGGTATTACATTGTGGTTTGGGGTGGTTAATACAATAATACACTTGAGATCCCTTCAACTTGCCAAAATACTGTAATAAAAATATTTCTTAAAAATGCCTTAATTGTATCGCACTAAGAAATTATATAAAGTAAAGAATTTGATAAATATAAGGTATTTCCGTGTGTTATCTACACTGAATTATCTGAGCAAAATTCCAGATCTGTGGATATATTTTTCAAAATTATCAAACCTGTTCTAGAGTAACTGCAAGGTTATGCCGAAGATTTTGTAATTACTACACACTAAAATTGTTAAACATGCTTCCAGAATTATGAAATATAGAAATTCATCTTAAAGAGTCAAGATTTTATAACAGTATTAACATATAGTCTTAACGTTTTACTAACTTGTTGTTTTGTGATTTGGCTTAGAAACGAAAGAAAATTAAAAGAAAAAAATGCCCCGGGACGGTTCACTGTACTTTTTCGATTTCCTCGTCTCCCGACTCGAGACTGAATTTGACTTTTGAGGATATAACTCGGCACACAAATTGTATTTTCATAAGGCTGAGTTTTTCTCCCTCTGGTTCGTTTAATTTGATATTTAATATTGCATAATTACTAGGAACCTGGTACCACTATATTAAAGTTTTTTAAACAGAATGTACTACATCTATCTATCCCAAAATAACAATAATTTTAATTTATTTATTTCTTGCCAGGATTTATTTTATTTCCTACTTTTCAAGTACCAATAACATTCAAAGTAGGTCAAAGAACCTACTTAATAATCAATTTTTAGGTATACAAGACGTAACAATATATGTAAATTTCGACTTAACTTATAACCAATACAAATATATGAAAATGAAATATTCATAGATCTTCTATTAAACTGATTTACCTGGTGTGAATAGAAATATCTGAGCCAAGGCAATCATATATTTTCATAATTTAATGTATGACTGTTTGATGGTATTGTTAGTTTTTTTTAGAAAAATGCTTTATTAATTTGGGTCACCCTAGATACAATATTTAATGCATAAGATTGACTATGTGTCGTGTGTTCTTCGATACCAAATTATGGATATTCCATTCGACGATCAAAGTCTACTATATGTATTAATGGTTTTTGAATACATGTATAATACTTTTCATCCTAAATTTTCCTATTGATTTTTAAAGCATCCTTGGTACTGTGAGTTTAATTATTAGATTTTTATTGAACAGATTACAGGTAATAAAAGATAGTATAGTTTATTGATTATATTTTATTCTAAAAATAGCTTTTGACACTAAAAATAAACAGAAGGTGAGCAAAAAGAGTGCAAATCCTAAAAAGTAAGGGAAATCACAAAAGATTTAGGAAATCAAACAGTGCATTTAATGGTTTATTTTATATAAATAGGAACCATATTTTTCTATTACAGAAACCTGGGGAAATTTCCTGTCCAATGATATGAATAATATAGGGGGTAAGATCACAACCAGAGGTCATTTAACGATCAAATGTCCCTACGCCCTGAATTGGTGTAAATTAGCCGATAACTCAAAAACTAAGGTTGTTGGAGAAAAACTTGTGTTGTTTTATTTTAATAGGAACTGCTACTTTTGGCGCCAGGATCGGAACAAGGGAAAAATTTTACGTTGGAAAATGTATTAAGGTCAACGTGACCTCTATGTATCAAATAGAGGTCATATTTGTGCTAGATGATAACAATGCGGATAATTTTGAGAATCCACATTTTCACGAAAGATCTTTCTCACACAAGTTATTAGGTTAGGTCAGAAAGATTTGACTGGCTTTTGAAGGCTGATCTTGAGGTCAAACTTCAAAGTCAACTTTATTTAAAAATAAATTTTGATTTCTAACGCCAAAATTCTTCTCTTGGCGCTATCCAGGAACAACGACGTGGACGTAGAAGGATTCCGTTCCCTTTGGGTTACTTTTTTTAGAGTAAGTTCCTCTTGTACCACTTTTGAGGTGCTTTTTTAGTGAGCTCTCTTTGCTTCTCACCTTTTGGGGTACTTTTTTATAGTGAGTTCTCCTCGCTTCTCACTTTTGCGGAGCTCTTTTTAGAGAAAGTTTCTCTTGGCTCTCACTTTTTGGTTTTTTTTTTTTCATTTTGAGTTAAAAAAGCACCCCCAAAGTGAGAGGTAAGGGGTACTAAAATTTCAGAGGAACTTGCCAAATGGAAGTTTTATTAGCAGACGGAAATTATTTTATTTATATCAAATAGAACTAAATCGGCACTAATAACTTCTTATGAATCTAAGAATTTATGAGTCTAGATGTTGATACTTAAAAGTTGTTCTTTTCTTAAAGATCCTTTAACTTACAATGACCTATATTTGATGAACAGGATAAACTGCTGTAACATTAAAAATAAACATTAAGTTAAGTAATGCAACCAAATAATCAGCTTCAAGATGGTTAGGGAATGCTTAGAGGAACTGAGCGAACCCAGCACGAACAACACAGTTACCCTTTTGTGGATGCCGGTACACACCGAAGTAGAAGAAAATGCAATGATACACTCGCAAAAAAAAAAGGAAAGTAAAACACTATTTCTGGGGCGTGAACCTTTTTGCGAGATTAGAAACAGCACAATACTGGAATGAAATCTCATAACCCTAAGGTGTGTTACCTGGGAGCATCTCGAATAGAACAAGACTATCTACCCAATCTGAATCTCCTAAGAGAAATAGGATTGAAGGACATGCTTTAGTCGACGGGGTGTCCCAAATAACTTACCAACAGGAGAGGGGCTACAATAGATTCTTCAGGTTGCAGTGCATATATTTCCAGCCCCACGTACCTGCATACAAGTAAAAAACATAATTCAAAATTTTTTAATTATAACGTTATATATCTACTAAGGGTATAAATATACAGATAATTTAATTTTGTCTGGAATATTAAATAATTTAAAATGAGGGATTTGTTCGTGCTGTGGCTCAGTGAAGTGTCGTACGTACGTCCCTTCCCTTTTTTTCCTTCAATCAGGTTTTTGACGAGTATATCCGGTATCTTTCTGTTATAATACAACTATCGGAAAAGCAGACTTAATATTCCTGAAAAGTTAATATATCTGAATTGTTGCGTAACAGCTTCTTTTTAAAGAGTTTTTTTGTTTATGTAATTTTCCAATTTAAGTTGTATTAAAAATGCTCAAAAATTCTGAAAATATAAAAGTTCAGACTGCACGATTTTATGATTTCTTGAATACTTGGTATTACTGCTCTATAAATCAGCTTGTTACTACAATTTACATAAGATGAACATTGACCCAAATAATTTTGTTTTAAAAATAGACCAAAAATGGAAATTCCTTACACTATAATTTTTTTCCAATTGTTTTAAGGAGATACATAATCAGTTGAATAAGTATGTATACAGGTCGTATGAGAAATATTTACAAGTAGTAGTAGCAGCAATTACTTTATAAAATAAAAGTTTTCTTAGCTCGTTGACCTCAAAAGAATCAAAATATTATAATATACTATCTTACCTTATCAAGATATACATATATATATATATATATATATATATATATATATATATATATATATATATTATATATATATATATATATATATATATATATATATATATATATATATATATATATATTGGTCATCTACAAGTCAACACTTATACAAAGTCCAGGATTACAGGGAGGATCTCATAACTCAAATTTTGAATAGTGAAACTAAAAATAGTAACTCTGTAAATTGTTTACCGCTCGATTGATAATTAGATACTTTAAAGAATGGTTGCTATTTTTGGAGCTGATTCTTACTTCCTAATCTGCCCCATTTGTTTGTTGGATCTTCGCAAACCATCATAGTTTCTGATAATTTTAATAATCTCTCTTCTGACATAAATAATATCGACATTTATTATACAATAGTTTAAATGATATAAAATTCGTTTACGTCTGATTTAAAGCAGAAGTAATAATATGATCTGGTGACGAAATCACTTGATGTATCTGATTGTTATAACGTGTCAAAATTCGTAAGTTTAGTTGGGTAATTAATGCCATCTGCGACAGCTTGAATGATCAAAATAACACATATTACGTATATACTCATAACTTTTAAGTTCGGTTACAAAGTAAGACTATTATGCTATTATTATCATCTAAATATTAACAAATAACATAATTAAATAAATACTTTTATAATGATACTTGGCACAAATTATAATCAAGTTTATAATGACTATGGCAATATGCGAGGAAACTAAATTTGTAGGTAAAAACATACCTAATTGTAAAGAAATTTTATTCTTTGAAAAAGGAAGTGAATAAAAGGAAGAGGAACATTTTTAGAAGCGGCAACACTGCGTGCAGGATAAAAGCACTAAAAGGTAAAAAACAGGCCCACCTCAGCTTTCGTTGTTTCAAGGTTAAATCCATGTTTTATTTGGTCTTTTTGTATTCATAAAACAGTATGTTTACACCAGCACCGGGGCATAATATAGATTTTTTAAAATCATCTATCAAAAGCTTATTTATTTTTCCTTTTAGGCATTTTTTTATATTATACTTTAGGTATTTATTATATTATACCTAAATTTAAGACTTTTTAGCAAACGGGATTAACAAACAAAATTTAAATAAACATTCTGAAACCTTAGAAAGCCTTTATCATACGTTTTTTGACTTAAATTCGTACTGCCTATTATGAATTATTGGGAGTTTTATTAATATTTAATAACTTCCAAAAGTATATCTTAATTGTAAATGAAAGATGTAAACCCAGTCAAGTTGACCATAAAAGTTCCAGTTTACCTGCGTGAGCGAGGCTTATAAGCTAAGTTGTCCGTTAAAATCTCTTTGGCAAAATAACAACTTGAAATTCTTAACTGTACTAGTGATGTCAGACAATATTTTGTACTGTTTTAGATTGATTTAGTTTATATTAAATATTACTTTGATTTTTAATGTATAGTTATAATTAGGAAAAACATAACACATTTTCATATCTCTAATTTAAACAAGATTTATAGAAACAAACAAAGAGGGCATTTTTACGTCGAATCTAATTTCTCTAGAAAGAAAAAATATTCACAGCTAACTTTTCTTATACGGATTATAATTCGTTTCGGTGAAAAGTAAAAATTTGATGATTTTTCACTTGTTTATATTAATTATGAGATTAAAATACTTACTCTCAACGCATGTATAATAGAAATTATAACAATGCCATGAGCAAAAGGAACTGTTCAAGTAGAAGATCTAATGATAATCGCAAATAGATTATTTTCAAAACATAAAATTTTTAGTCATACTGACGCCACTAATTGACGATTATTCCTTGAAAGCGTAGATTTTACCACATTTTAACTTTATAATAGTCTGCCTGTTAATGAATACTTATTACTTTACTGTCTAATTAAATAAAGTATAAGGCTTTTGTATGAGAATCACATAAATTAAAGAACCAACCCCTATTTATCTTAGGGCTTATTAAGAGCTACATTTTCATTATTTCCCATATTATATCCTAATTATTTGTCAAACTGTGTTCTGTAACATATTTTTTTTTTAATTTGGTATATATCTAGGTATTTTTTTAAATTTATGATCAATTACTGATAATTTAATTATAGTTATTTGTCATCTATGTAACTGAATGTGCATTTAATCACAATTGCAACGTTTCTTAGCTAATCACTGAATACAGTATGTAGCTCAACTCAGTGTTAAACATGTATTCCTTTGTTATAATACCAATTATAGTTTTTTCCAGTATCCCACATAGCGTAAATAAAATAATCAATGGTCATTAATAGAGGTGTTCGTATTAAAATTATAAACCAGTCAGCAAAAAGAGTCAGATGACAAACTTCTTATGGACGTTTTGATCGGAGCTAACTATTTTCAGATAGTTTTGCAACTAATACTTTAAAAGCAAAAGCTTCCAAGTTTTTTCAGTTAATCAGTCTATACGGGAGTCGTTTATATTTCAGGAACTGCCAACAATGGCGTTGCTAGGCATCATTTGACATATCCATTGTAAAGTTTGACGTTTTAGACGATATACATATTAAAAACGTTTTGACATGTGGATGCTATTTGTATTATTTACGGTAAATTCAAAATTTCATCTCGGCCAAAAAGTAAAATTAATCAGTTAACATTTTCGTGCGATTATATTTCACAACTTTCGACATGGCTTATTTCAACAAAAGCTCATACAAAAGCAACTGTACATTACTGGTTTAATGAATTCAATTATGGCCGTCATTCTCTGAGGGACGAGTCGCGTGAAGGTTGTCCGAAATCGGTTATAGTGCAAGAAGACATCAATGCTGTGCGTAAACTGATAATCCAAGAGCATCATGTGATATACCGTAATATTTAGACATCCATGGGCATTAGTAAGACCAGCGTATATAATATATTGCATGAATGTTCGGCCGTAAAGGAGCTATTAGGACGTTGGATCCTGCATAATTCGCCAATCGCTCAAAAAAGGCTCATCAAAAATCCGATCGCGGTGCTTCAAAAAATCTTTATAAGACCCTGACAGGTGACAAGGTCTTTGATCTATGCACCTGAGCCCGAAAGTAAGCAGCAACCGATTATATTGGTTTTTGTGAGCCGAAACCAGCAAAAATTGTTCGCCCACGAACTTCGAAGAAAATGCTCGCCTGTTTTTTTAGTAAAATTGACTATGTGGCAACTGTGCCTTTAGAAAATCGTACACGGATCAATTCTAAATGGTATGCAATCATTTGTTTGCCATAAGTCTTCGGCGATTTAAGAAAATTAAAGCTAAGACGACTGATCATTCTTCACCATCACAGTGCGACTCAAAAAGTGACTTTGGTTTAATCACCCATACAGGCCTGATTTGGCCTTCAGTAAGTTCTTTTTTTTTCCGTACATGAGGATCGATTTGCCTTTTTAACGATTTTCTACGCCAGAAGCGGTGGTTAATTCGTTTAAAAAACATGTTTAGGGAATACTTTTTCCTGAGTGCGTAAAAGCTTTTTGGATTTGTCAAAATACATATAAAAGTGTATTGATCACAGTGGAGAATATACGAAAAAAAAAAAATAATTTTCAATAATAAATATTTGTTTTTGTGTATTATTTCCAAAATATAAAAGGATATCTACGTATGACTACTAATTATACGCTCGCTACTAGTAAATTCGTTGCCCTAAGAAACCAACTTTAATTCCATTGAGTTTTCTTCCAGTTGATTCTTAATTAAGTAAATCCACAAATGTAAAGAGTTATTTATGCGAAATTATATACGATTTTGTACATTAGCAATCCTTTACCGAAACAGAGTATAGTTAATTACTGGAGTTGATATTTTTACTTTAGTTGTTTTGTGGCAACTACCAAAACATAATATACTTTAAAGATCTAAGAATTAGTCTTCAAAATCCTCAGACCTACATCAATTCGCACCGGCTATTGTTCTTTATACAACACGAATTGTAGCCTTTAGCCTTGAAAGATTTTACAGTTCAGAGAATTTGAAAAAAGGATGGTTGTATGAATATACGCACTTGATCCTCACAATCTTAAGTTCCTTTGTTTATTTTTCACGGTTATTCGTACCCATTGTTATAGTTTCAGGATCGGTGCTAGGAATTCCTTATCTAAAATTGAAATTTTTGAAATTTTGCATGAAGTCGTAGACACAAAGTACCGAAAAAGGGTAATTTGGTGCGATATTTAAATATAAAATGTAGTTTTTTTGCAAGAAAATAATAAACTACTTGTAGTATTAAAATGTTTTACTTTTTTATCAGAATGATTGATAAAGTAAATCTAATTTTAAATTACATTTTCTAAAATTGTTTTATAAAGCAAAGTAATTTGAAATTGTTTTTTGTGCATATTTCAATTCTTGCAAAATGACAACAACAGCGATATTAATCATAGTCATAATTCAGTTTAAATGGTGAATGCGCACCTTAATAAAAATATTGAACGAAACACAATTCATTTAAGCCTAGCAATGGTATTTTTTCAAAGTGTGGCAAAAATGTATATCAAAAGATCTAATTTTCTGGGGAAACTTCTTAGTTATGCTTCCAGAAATAGCAAACTGATAAATATACGATTTCAATTTTTTTTGTTCCAGATTAGTTAGGTTAAAAAATTGAATTTTTGTGCTCAGACAGCACAAAAGTGCAAAATGTTTATTGTGTGATCCTGACGATTTTAATACTTATTGGTTCACTTCTAAATTTTAAAATAGTCTTTCGTTAAAATAGTTTTCATAAAAACTTTTAAAAAATAAAAAATATACACTACATATTTTATGAAATGTTCTGTAATGTATATTCACTATATAACAGTAAAAACACTTTTCACAAAATATTCAAAGAAGTTTTACTAAAATAATGACCCAAATTTTGTCACGATTTGGTAACCTTTAATATAATACTTTTGAAAACATTATTTTGTCATTTGCATAAATACGATTTTCTCACAAACACTCTTACTTCCCATTCTTTTAATAAGATTGAACTAAAAATAGAATGTCCTAAATGCTCTAAAACCTAAACCTACAATTTAATAACGTTATAAAAGTTGATATCAAGGGACTTAAAAGACAAGTGCAAATATAAGTCAATCAAAAAAAAAAATATATATAAATAGAAAATATTATTAAATCTACGAAAATGAAAAAAAAATGTTTATTTTTAAGAGACAACTAATTTCATGGGTGTTTTGGTAGGTTTTTATCCTGAATTTTATTAAATGAACGTCAATTTATTGACATATTTTATAAATTATAACAATATCATAAGCAAAACAAAAGTAATCCACTAGAATACCTAACTTCCATCGACACTAGATCAGAACAAAACCTTACACTTTTTGGTGAATCTGGGTCTTAACTTTTTGGTTTTAATATATTTTATTTATATTTGCATTTTTGTTTAGTTCCCCAGGTTGGGCGCCATTTAATATTGTAAGATTTTTGTAGTATTATAATATTAAAAAATTACTTTTTAACTCTAAGGAAAATATATTATAATAATCATTTGATTAGATGATACTCCTTTTTTAAAGTTTCTTTTAATTTTTGTGATGTTTTTATTTGTTTTTCAATAGCAAATTATATTTCAAAGGAATATAAAACATAGAATAAAAATATTTCTAGTATTAAAAAAACATATTCACACATATATCATTTACTAATTAATTTATGTTTTATTACATAATTCAACCATGACTAAAAACAGCAAAGGTAAAATATATTGGATATGATTGAAATAATAATACATTAAATAATAGTAAGTGTATTATATGAAAAAAATTAATACACAATGAACTTAATACACTTAAAAATACTTGTGTTTAAAGGAAATAACATACAAAAATAAATTTCTATTCGCAAAACTAGTGAATTGCAATAAATAAAAACCGATAATAACTATGGAATAGGTAATTCAAAAAAATTAATAGTTAAATCTGCTACAATAATAAGAGTTGCTATTAGGAAAAAATATAAACGGAGCTTTTCTTAAGTATGCTATCGTTGGTATCAAAACTATAAATTAAAATACTCTTTTTGATTTACTTCGGACCAAAAATGTTTTGGCTTAAGATATAATAAAAAGATTTATTTATTTACTTTATTGTGCTTTATTTTTCTGTCAAAATTATATTTTCTCGTTAACGTAATTTGTTCATCTTATAAATTTTAATAAAGATAATTTTTATGCAAACTATTCTTATATACAATTATTTTCCGATATTGCAATTTTTACAAAAATATTGTAATATCGAATGGCGCCCAACATGGGACATTGAATTTTTTTTAATTATAAAAAATTTAAAAATTATATATATATATATATATATATATATATATATATATATATATATATATATATATACATATACATATACATATACTCATATTCACAATATTCTTCCTGCAATATCGCTAAAATATTACTTATATATACCAAAATATTCTGTTTGCATCGAGGAATTATACTCATTTAAAAAGGGTTTCAAATTTCTTGTGATAATATGGTATAATTGAAAATATTAATAAAATTTAACTAAATAATATACAGACTGATTCAGAAAAGGTAAGAATTGTAGCTCACTTGAGAATACCATCATATATTCACTAATTTTTTTTTCAAAAAACATTCCCATACCGAGATATTCACCCTCAAACATGACGTGTAAAATGTGTTTGTTTCAAAATAACTTTTATTTCAGTCAAAGTTGTAATGAATGAACACCCTTAGATTGGTTTAACAGACTTTTTTATTATATGTCAGGTAAACCGGGGGTACTGTACCCATGTTAATTTTTTTCACTAAATCCTTTTCTTTCTTAGATAGAAAAGGTCTCTTTTAATTTCAAAAAAATCAACTATTTTCGATACGAATGCATTTCAATATTTTGGTGCATCGATTTTGAAGGAAATTGAGTTGTTTTTAAATAAAAAGAAAATATATTTTTCACAAAAATTTAACTTGTACGTTTAACTTCTTATTATTACTTAAAATAAATTTTACATTTAAAATATTAAAAAGGCTTTAAAATTTAGAAAAAAAAAATAATTAGAATATAACAGCCCTAGCTCACCTGACACAAAAAGTTGTTAAACCATTCTAAGGGTGTTCAATTATTACAACTTGGACCAAAATTTGATTACATTTTATTAAGCGGATCAAAATTTATTTTGAGAAAACTATATTTCACACCGCATGTATGAGGCGAATATCTCGGCAAAGAGACGTTTTTCGAAAAAAAAAAAATATTTTCATATGATGCTATTTTCATGTAAATTACCAGCCGCTGAGCCCCTTTTTCTGAATCATCCTATATAATAAAATTATGCAAAATATTATAATCTTCCACAAAAGTTAACCATGCTCTGTTTGAAATTTACTGGGATTAACACTATTTTTTTTACAAAATTTATACGTTGACAGAAACTTGTGTTTTTTATTAAATTATTTTATTTAAGATACGCACAATGAGCTTAAATTAAAAATAAAAAAAATTACGATAAGGCAAATACAATTTCTTACTTACTTTTCGTCACCAATTTTAGCAAACGCAGTAGCTACCTTCAATAATCACATCATTATTTTGCCCGGTTAGTTGTTGGCAGTATTCATACTAACCGGTCAATGTAATCAATTAAGATACATAGTTGAAATTTATTACTGAACTCAATCAACTGTGTCATAATTCCCAATGTATTGCCTTTATAAACATTGCCCACATTCACTTAGTATGTAACTCATATATTGCTTGACATGAATATACCCAAATTTAATTTTTCATTAAAATGTTAAATTGAGAGAAGAATTTTTTAGTAGACAAAACAGTTGAAATGTTAACCATGTTTAAATAAATCGATTAGGTAGCAACAGGTATTTATAGATAATTCATTGACTGCACGTATGCAACGGTGAGTTGTGATTTTGAGGTATATATTCCATCTACATTAATATGCATCAGCACAAACTTGTCTATGGTTTTATTAATTACACTATTCAGTAACTTTTCAATTATTTTTATGTAATGCGTTGATTATGCATTTAGAAAAAGATTTTTTTTTATGTATATTATGAATTTTCCCTTTTAAAAAAATGAACTTAAAGACTTAAACATCCTGAAATAAGTCTCATATATACCTGTGTTGCTCATATAATGCTCGACTACTCAATTTAAAGATATTTCATTAATTTTTACTGAAAAAATAAACTATACTAAGTTTTTCAGAACCTTAAAGCGAAATTTAATAACTTAGAACATTGTATTTGGGTTTACATACTTCGAATGATACTACTGAAACCAAAGCCTTATACAATAAATATTCTTTATTGATAGATGATTTTACGGGGTGTCCCATTTTCGACACTTTTAGGGGGTGTTAGTGTTATTATCAAATATGTAGTGTTGCGATTTTCTCTTTAGAGTCCTATTTTTTAACGAAACGAAGGATTCCGGTGTCAAATTTGTCAGGGTTCTCTTAGTTTTTAATCTACAGGGTGATTTTGAAAATTTTCATTTGTTAGGCACATCTCGTATTTTTGTTATGCGTTAATTTATCAAAAAGGTAAGAGCTATTTGTTATAGAGTTTTTTTACGTCAAGTTTATTGGCGCAGTCAGTTTTTTTCTAAAAAGCTAGGTTTTTGAGATATTAACAAAACTTATGGTTTTTTAAATAGAACACCCCGTATATTATTTTAGATATTGATTAAGTATAATTTAGGGTTTTCAAAAGTATATAAATTATTTATTTTATTTTGAAAAACAAGGTCAGAATTCGATATTTTCCAAAATTTACTTTATTTGTAAGAATAGGCCATGGCCAATTTATAAGAAACAAATGCAAAATTTTGACAATAATAATTATACCAAAGATTAGACACTTTGAAAGTTAATTTTAATGTTTTTTTTTATATTTTAATTGTAAACACTTTATTATTACATTTTTTACTTTAAAAAGCACTGTTACAATAAAAACAAGGACAGCATTATTTCATAAAACTAAAGTAACAAAAACAGAAAAAAAATTAAATAAAAACAACCAAGAGATTTTTTAAAGATGACTTTCAAAATAACGGCCTTTTTCTCGAATGCAATATCAGCACAGTTTTGTTATTCTTCTAATTGCATTTAGAATAATCATGGGTCTATTATAGACTTTGGAAGGCCAAACCAATTGCCTAACGAAGTTCTGAAATAGATTCATGTCGTGTCCTATACACTTGAATTTGCATAAAACTCCACAAGAAAAATCCAAAACCGAAAGAGCCGTGGGGGACATCTCACTGGTCCATTGGTACCTATCCATCTTTGAGGAGGAAGTTATTGTGCAGAAATGGTCTTAACAGTCCAGAGTTGTGACTTGGGGCACCATCTTGTTTAAGATAAATGAAATTGAAATGGATATGGAACATTTTCAATCAATTATGGAATAATTTCCTTAAGAATTTCTAGTATCTACGTACTGTGAGACCCCCCTCATACATTCTATATATGCGTCGGCCGATAATAAAACACGAGACACCAACTCAGAAACGTCCTTGTGGGGACCTTCCGAAAATTAAATTGTGATTGATTTATTGGTGCGGATTTGTTCTAAATACCATTGACAAAACGTTATTCGGCGCTCATCATTTCCGGGGTGTAAATATTGCACTATTTTAGATTTATATGGATGGTGTTTATACTTTTTCAAAATTTAGCGTCAGATTTTGCTACACCAACTTCTTCCTCTATTTTTCTACAGGATAATGAAGTTGTTGCTGCTGTGTAAAATAACACATTTGTTTCTTTTCTCTTACTGTCTCCTTTGACGTATGTTTTGGGATGCGGCTGAATAAAAGATCCTTGTTCAACTAGATTTCCTTTTAAATGCACAAATATGTCTGGAAAGCGCTGTCTTTTTTCTGGATACCTAACATGAAGAAAAACGATCGCTAGATATGAGAAGTTTTCCTAATGATAACGCTTTAAATACACTACCTACTAAAATATAATCCAGAAGCTTCTGGGGGACTTTCATTGCTTTATATAAAACATACTAACATATCATACTTTTCATAATTATCATAAGTAGGCATTGTAAATGCAAAATAAATAAAAAGTAAAATAAAAAAACCTACGTAACAAAAATATTTCATTTCATAAATAATAACAATCTGACAAGTTTTGGACATCTGCCTCTTGCTTCTTTTAAATTGGCCATGGCCTACTGTTACAAATAAAGTAAATTATTAAAAATATCGAATTCTGACCTTGTTTTTCAAAATAAAATAAACACATTATATATTTTTGAAAAGCCTAAATTATGCTTAATCAATATCTAAAATAATATACAGGGTTTCCTATTTAAAAAATCATAGGTCTGGTTAATGTAAAAAACTCTATAAAAATCAGCTTTTACCTTTTTGATAAATTAAGGCATATCGGAAATAAGATATGTGCCCGGAAACGAAAATTTTCAAAATCACCCTGTAGATTAAAAACTCAGAGAGCCATGACAAATTTGACATCGGAATCTTTTGTTTCGTTAAAAAGTAGGAAACTAAAGTAAAAACCGCAACACTATATTTTTGATAATAACTCCAATACCCTCTAAAAGTTTCTAAATTAGGACATTCCGTACTATAAAAGATATTAATCAGACGGACCCAATAAATGCCCCTGTTGCTGTTAAAGAACAATTATTTCCCGTTCAATAATAAAAGAGGCACCAGAGGGAGATAGTAACTGTCTAAGATAGGCAACACTAATAGCTTTGTTCGCGGTAAGGATTTAGAACCGATTCTGAACTAATACGCATGCTCAGTTGAAATAGCAGCGTTCGCGGACAACAAAGTTCAGAATTTTTAGTTACATTTCCATGTTCGCGGAGAAAATAATTCGGTTCGAAATCGATTCTGAACCAGTCCTACCGGTTCTAAGGATTGAAGAAGAACTGTAAGTTCGGAATTTTATGCAGCGCCAGCGTTCATGCTGCGGCCGCAATGTGCAACTATTTGACAATTGTTTTTATTTTATTTTAGGTTTTTCTCTTGTTTATGTCATTCGTTGCATTTGATGTTCCAGTATATATTTTATTATATTTTATTGGTTTTACTTTAATTAGTGTTAATCGACCTAGAATCTTAAATAATAAGTTAAAAAAGTGTTAGTTTGAACCTAAAAAAAAATTATTTTTAGTGAATACTCCCATTATGTCAAATCATTTATCATCCAGCGATGAGGACTTAAAAGAAATTTTAGAGTTACTCAAAATTCCTAAAAGTGCTAATTATTTTGAGGAAATTTTGCCCCCCCATTTTCAGTTAAGCTGAGAAATGGACAAGAACTGGCGTGTATTATGGTTTGCGATAAATGAAGTTGCATCGTATAGGGACGTATCAGACCGGTTTTTAGTTTTATTAAAAATGTTTTTTGAATCAAAAAGAAATGGACCTAAAACTACTGCGTTTTATTTTTTGTTTAGAAAAACCCCCATCTTTTTATTAGGCGTATGTTTAGAACTAGATTTACTTTGAGGCTCCCGAAATATGAACTTAACACAAAATAAAGAGTAAACAATAGATATCTGTTAAAATATATATTTGTTTATCAAAAATTCTATTCAGCAAAAAACAAGACGTTTTATTCCAAAAGGAACTGACAGTTAGACTTTATATTATATAAGAATAACAATTATAATTCAATATTTCTTTAAAATAATACAAATAATAAAACCTAATAAAAAACAGTTTTAAGTTATCTAAAACAAAAAAAAAAACTAGTTTAATCAGCATTTAACACCGTATGCATACCAGAGTGGACGATTCAAAGTTCCAAAATCGTTCGCGGTAAAAATAAATCCTGAACCGGTTAATAACTGAGCATGCGCTGTACGGCAATCCTGAACTAATTCCGTACTAGTTCTGAATCGGTTCGGAAAGTGACCCGCGAACAAAGCTAATAATAATAAACTTGCACAAACTCATGGATATGCCAGACCGGGGCCCGAACATGGAATCTCTCAAATGCGAACTAAGTTACTAACCGAAACCAGCAAATAAAATATTAAACGACATCATATCCTTTTCAATATTTTAACCTTTACGCCAGTTTTAACAACCACCACACAAACATACTCCTCATAATACCTAGTGAAAAACGTTGATAACATGCATAACATAAATTAAAAATAATTTGTGTTATTTGTTATTTCTATTCAAAACCTAGTTTTAAAGAGAAAGCTTAGTGTTATTCGTCCACTGATAATGACCCAGAAAATGTGAGATAAGTTTCATTATATCACGACAGGAGAAAGCTTTTTAACGATTGCATCAATTGTTAAGTAATAAAATTGTTCAGATTATGTTTTATTTGGCGCGTGTTAGATGCACCTAGAAACCTTGAACTTCACCTTCAACACCGGCTTTCTCTTTGATTTGCAACACGTGATGGTTTTAATTATCATTGATGAAGGATCAATTACTTGTAATTTTAATATTTATAAACAGGGTTGGATTTAGTTAAAATTCAACAAGAGGAAATAGGAAACTTGCAAATTATGACAATAGGATATCGATGGTAGATCAAGGAAACTGGCTATGTGTATAATGTAACTTGTGGAAGATTCTCTCAAACTGAGGTAAAAGGAGTAAAAAAAAATCAAATACAATAGAATATTACCGTAAATAATACACAAGTGTACAGGATATCCAATTTTCCATTGTTTTACGGGCTATCTTCATTACTAGTAAAAATAGAAGGACAATGTTTTCGTGACACGAACGAACGAAGCCACTAACAGAATTTTCACAAACCTCTTCGTTTTGGAGATACAGAGTAATTTTAAAAATTATATATTTAGCGGCACCCTTCCTATCTCTGCTACATTATCGGAAAGTTAAAAAATAGAGCTATTGGAGCTTTTTACGTAGGGTGTGTAACGAAAACGCAGATGAAGCACTAGAAGTACATTTCGACAAGTTTGATAATTTTTGTATTCTTTTCAATTTGAAATTTATAAATGCCTGTAATTCATAGATATCCAGAGAGAAGACAGCCCGATAAAAGAATGTTTTTGAGGATAAAATCGAATTTAATTTTACATGGTTCATTTTCTAAACCAAAATCTAATATTTACAACAAGGAAAACCATGATTAATGAAATCAGTGTACTAGCTTTTATTGAAGCAAATTCAAGTAGTTCTTGCTGAATAGTAGAAAGTTCTGCAGGAGCTAATAAGCCAAGGGTCAAACAATCTTTAAAAAAAAACAGCAATTTTAAACTATATAAATATCACCTGCAAAATTTACATCGTGGTGAAGTACAGCGCCCAATAGAGTTTTATAATTGATATTTACGAAATAGAAACAGAGAAAATAATTTTGAAACAGTCATTATATGGTCTGGGGAGGCTTATTTTACCAGTACCAATATATTAAATCAACATAATACTAGGTTTATGTCTCTAAAAAATCTACATGTAATATTTCCACGGCAATGGCAAGGCAGGTTTGGCTTCAGCGTTTTATGTTTTATACTTGGAACAAAAATCGTACATAATATCTATGAAGGCATCCTTACGACAAATTAACATTTACAAATTCTACAACGTATTATTCCGGAAATAAGAAAAAAAGTGCCCCTCATGCGACTTGGCAACCTATATCTGCAACAAGATGGCACTTCAGCTCACAATAAACAAATTGTATGGGCTTGTTAGAACACTAATATCCCAGGCCGCCAGATTGGAACAAATGGACTTATAAGATGGCCACTGAGGTTTTACATTTGTCCATTTTGGATTTCTTCCTGTGAGGATATCTCAAAAATAAAATTTATACCGTCCAGTACCAAACCATCGCGGATTTAAGAAAAGTGAATTAAAGGGCCTTTAAGAAGTTACAGGTGCGGCCTTTTATTATTTCAAATTATTGAAAAAAATATGTTTAAAGCATAATGGAGAAAAATTTGAATAGTATTTGTAGACAACTGTTTTAGTTTAATGTAATATAAAACTGTTCGGTGTCATAAAGTAAATTATAATAATAATCCGAAAATATACTTAACCCTTGTGTCTTTATCAACTTACTAATGATATCGATATTAAATGTCTGTTTTTTAAATACCCGTAACGGCCTACTAAGAGGATTTGATAAATCGCTTTATATCTTCAGAACGAAGAGGTTCATTTCTTAAAAAAGTAACATAGGGCCACAAAGACCTTATGTTTCTGTTTTTACTAATAATGAAGATAATCTATAAAACCATCGAAAATCGGACATTCTGTACAGCGAGTCGTCATAAGTTACTTAACTTACATATATATATATATATATATATATATATATATATATATATATATATATATATATATATATATATATATGAAGTAAAATGCCAACAGTAATTTCTGCGTTAGTGGTTGCACAGTTTGAATGAATTGCTACAGAACACAATTCATCCCATTACACCACCATCGAGATGATGGCCTACCTGTACCACCATACCGAGAAGAATGTCAAAACTTACCCTTCCCGCTACAGTGATACGGCAGAGGTACATGTTTCGTCTCTACTAGACTCATCAGGGTACCGACATGCACCTGGCTGTGCAAAGGACAGATCAGAAGAAGGCATGCAAATACCGAACGCGGCTTCGCCGACCTCCCGCCGGATGGCGTATATGTGTTTATGCGGCTTTCACGGATTCCTCCGTGTGAGATGCAATAGCAGTGGATATATCCACATTATGCCCTTGTAGTGCTAAAATCACATTCAGCAAACGTACAACTATATGCAACTCCGTGAATAGATGAAGTAAAATGCGAACAGTAATTGCAAACCTCGTTCCATCATATCCTTTCCACGTTAGTGGTTGCACAGTTTGAATGAATTGCTACAGAACACAATTCATCCCATTACATCACCATCGAGATGATGGCGTACCTGTACCACCATACCGAGAAGAAAGTCAAAACTTACCCTTCCCGCTACAGTGATACGGCAGAGGTACATGTTTCGTCTCTACTAGACAGATCAGAAGAAGGCATGCAAATACTGAACGCGGCTTCGCCGACCTCCCGCCGGATAGCATATATGTGTTTATGCGGCTTTCACGGATTCCTCCGTGTGAGATGCAATAGCAGTGGATATATCCACATTATGCCGTTGTAGTGCTGAAACAACATTAAGCAAACGTATATATATATATATATATATATATATATATATATATATATATATATATATATATATATATATATATATATATGTGGTTTTAATGTCAACATATTAATTAATGATATCAAGTGGCATAACCTTTAAAAAAATCATATAATGTAATATATATTGTGTAGTAAAGTATTATAATCATTATTTTCAGTTTCAAGTTTATAATTGACAATAACCTTACGTGACAATAATTCAAGATGTTATTTCGATATTAAAATATAAAAATAATTTGTAGATTTTTTTAAAGGAAAACTTAGGTAAACAACTTTTTTTTAATTTACTTGAAAATACATCAACTTCTTTGAAGATCTTGCAAATGTATTTTTGAATGGAGATAAATCTGTTTGTGAATTTAATCACAACTCTATGTCAAGTGTCTATTTCGAAATTTTAGGCATCAAAAAATCCGATATTTTATTTTAAATATTATGCTTATTCATAGAGAAATAATAAACCTCTGAGCACCAACTAGAATTCAAAAAAAGAGTCACGGAACAATTTTCCTACTGTATTAAAATGATCTGATTGATGCTGACCTTTTCTGATTGCTCTGCGAACGGAGATATATATGTGACGTATACAGCTACCATAATTATTTAATTCTCCAATAAGGCTTGTCTTAAAATTAGAGTATCCCCCGTCTTGCCACTAAACAACCAGTAACTTTTCAACTTAGTTTGTACTCTCTAGACAATATTTTTTATAATTTTTTTTTATTTGCAAGATATAGTCGTTATGAACGTCTTTAAAGGATATATATCGAAGTACGTTTTAAATATTTAGATCTAATACACATCGAACACCTTATGTTGATAGAGCGTTCATGTTACAACCCCAAGTAAGTTTTTCTTACAGAGAAAACAAATCTACATATTAAATAAAAAAACACGTAAAAACAACAATGGTATTTTTAAGGTTATGTTAATTAAGTGGGTTTTTATTTATTTTTCAACTTTGTTTTTCGCTATAAATAAAATTTCTGAATTTGCGATATTCAAATAAATCCCACACTAATAATACCGTTTTTGTTCGAAATCTAATCAAATTAATTCAATGGTTCCAACAGTTTTATTTTTTTATCCGAATAAGCCAGAAGACTGACGTAACCGACCGTAACAAACCTAGCAGTTTGTATACCCACAGAATTTACAGCAGGGCATTGAACATAACGTTCCTGCGTAGTTTTGTTTTCAAGGTTAAGTGAAGAAGACTGCTCAGAACAATAGCAATGTTGTCAAATCTAAAAAAAATCCTACCGGATATAAATATATATATATATATATATATATATATATATATATATATATATATATATATTGCAATCTGCAGAATTGTATCTGACTTGAGAGGTAGTGTAAGTGTAAAAAAGAAAGATACCTTTTTTAATTCTTATAATTATTATATGATAGATCAATAAGAAGATTTTGAAATACTCAATATTACCTTGCCTGCTACGGCAATTGCTTCTGATAGAATAAATTACAACACTGACAATTTTTCTTTTTCTTTTCAATTAAAGAACTAATGAAAGTCTATTCCACGCAATATAATGGCAACAACCCTAACAAAATATTTTAGAATTATACGAAAGAAGGCGCTCTACCAAAATTTTGGTTTACGGCGTTTTTTAAACAAAATTATGCTGGACTAGTAAATATATAGTTGACAAAACTTAAAACTTCGGTTTTGTCTTCTTCTAGTTTTGATCATTTTTATTTACTAGTTAAATTAATACATGAATATTTTACTTTAGAATTTTGACTCCAAAATATTGGTACTGAAGGGCATATTTTGAAAATTTGTGACAATATACATATAAATAGACTTAATTATGATACAAATAAGATACATAAACACTACATATACAATTCTACATATTCCTTCGTTAATTTAATAATTCTGGGACGTTCATCTTTCATTTTTTGTATTATACTTATTTGGTTTTATTCCTCATTGATTTCGAATAGCTTCTCATAGACCAATAAAAAACATTGGTGTAAAATTAGTTGGCTTTTCATTTGATACTCACAGGGTTTTTTAGATATTATATTTTCAAACTACTTCCGATTTTCTTATCTTCAGAATGCATCTAAATATTTAAATTTTCTAAAACGATACACTAAATCAGTGTCATGGGTGATATTTTAGAAAGCGTTGCAACATTGTACCACCTGCAAATTAATAAACCGGTACCCTTACTTTTTTAGCAGCGAGTCTATAAAAGGTTCGAGAACAAAGAAAGGAATTCGGACTTTTCAAAAGGTATCGATCGCTGTAGAATAACAAAAACTTAAATTATATACAGTAGCTGTAAAATATGGATTGAAATAAAAGATGTTAAGAAATTTACTATAAATTTTACTTAGTGTCCTGGTGTTAAAGAAAAAAAAATAATCGTATTAATTTTTAAAAAATCATGAGAGTCAATTCATTTAGTCTTTCAATCGCGTGTGCTATGTATCTGTTTTTTCATTATTTATGCTTGGTTCATGGATATGGTTTGTTCACTTTTATTAATAGACTGCTTAAAAGCATCCTCCCAGACAGTGCGGAGCCTAATTAATATGGAATATATGTACTTAGAATAGTAATTTGACCCTAGTTAGTTTTAATATATTTTGAGGTTTAATAATGTCTTAAAATAACTGTGAAGCGTTTTAAAAATCAACTAATAAAATATTTTAATTGAAGTTTAAAATTCAAGTGGAGATAAAAACAAAAGTGTGAAATCAGAGCAAAACTTTATTTTATAACAAATCTTTGTTCAAAATTGGTTCTCTTTGACAAAGTTTGATCTTTTTATATCAACATTAATAGATGTAATTAAGATATTTGCATCAAAATGTACATAAGAATTTATGAAGATTAGCCTAATATTTCGCACGCAATGTTTTAAAAACTGTATTCGAATTAATTTAAAGTAATTTTGAGCTAAATTTAATCTAACTAAACTGTAGCTGAAGTATCAATTAAAAGATAAGCAATTGTAAATACTTTCTTTGTGTTTAATTATTTTTATTAATATATCAATTCCCAGAGGACTTTCCGATGGTAACGAATTCTATTTTAGGAATAACAAACAAAAACAAAAAATTCTCTACGATTGTCAATATACTTTTGCACGTATTTAAACTAATTCAAAAAGCACTTGTACTACTATGAACGCGTCAAGCGCCTCTCTTGGCGTAGAAAATCATTGAACACGTAGTTGCTCTTCATGCAAAAGAACAAAAATCATTGGATGCTAAACCACGATTAGATAACCCATCAATCTATATTTTGAGTGCTCATAACGTCACTTATTTCAGTCGATGTGTGAGAGTTTGCATTGTTATGGTAGAAAAATGATTGTGTACCGTTCAGAGATGGCTCTTCTACGATTCTCTAACCAGGCGACCGTTTGCTTCGAAATGGCTTTGGCTCATCATGGAAAACTCATACGGTCGACTACTGTTTACTCTCGGGTTTATACATTTAGATCCAAGCTTCGAAATTTTTTTAAAGCATTTCGATAGTATTTTTTGAACACTTTCATGCACCCATCGACACAAACATTTTTTGAGCGATTGCCATTAAATTATGCGAGATTCATCGAAACCAAATGTTCAAGCAATATAGTATATACACTAGTGTTACTAAGGCCCAGCATTATTTCACTCACACGGTTTGTCACATGACGATCTTGTCTTGCCAGTTCATGCACATGATCGTTTTTTTTTGCACTACAACCAATTTTGGATGACACCCGTGTTCCCGAAATAAAAGATTTTCCAATAAAAGTCTCGATGTCGTCTACAAATAAAACACAGTTTATTTAACAAATCTCTTTTATTTTTGTGAAGTAATTCTACAGATGTGTACAATTATATGTGAAAAATAAGGTCAGCCAAATGACTCCCTCTGCTTCTTTGACAAGCAATAATCCTTTTGTCCAAATTTCAAAAAACGTCTAAGCACAAGTTGGGTTCTATCTCACCAATTACGCGCCTGATCTCATTCTTTAAATCGGGAATTGTTTGTGGATTGTTGACATATACGTTGCTTTTCACCTAACCCCACAGATGTCGGCGGCCAATTGACGTTACCATTTCTGGAAAGGATCCTGCCCCTAAATTTGGTTTGCAAAAGAGCCATTATCTCCCGAGCCGTTTGGCACGTTGCCTCGTCGTGTTCAAACTAAATACCGTCTAGATCAATATCTTCCAATTCTGGCCATAAAAAATCATGTAACTTGGTTCGCTATCTACTGTAAGGGCTTGTCCTATTTCATTTTCGAAAAAAATGGCCCAATAATGCTCCGCGCTCAAAAACCTCACCAATCGGTTACACGTTGACTATGTATAGGTTTTTCCACAATTTCCCTTGGATTTTCATCACTTGAGATCCAGCAGTTTTGTTTGTTGACGTAACCTGAAAGATGAAAATGTGCCTCGTCGGTAAAATGGATTTTTAGAAAAAAATCATTATCAGCTTCTTGGTTTTGCTGTATTCATCGAACAAATTCTCGTCGCTGCCTACGATCATGTGACTTTGATTCCAGCATCAGCTGGATTTTATGCAGTTTAAAAGCCAAACTCTTTCTTAGAATACGCCAGGTTGATGTTTGTGTAAGGCCTAGCTCCTGCGAACGTCGATAAATAGACATTTTCCAATTTTCGTTTAAACTTTCTCGGACCCTGATAATGTTTTCAGCTGAGCGGACTAGACAAGCACGAACAGGTGTCTCTATATCTATAACGGACCCAGTTTCTTCAAATTTTTGCAACATTCTATAAATACTCTTCTCCGATGAACGATTATTGGCACCAAAAAAATCACGAAGTTGTTTGTATATTTGTTTTCGAGAAGACCCATTTTAACAATAAATTTTAACAACATGAATACGATTTTGCACTGTGTATCGTTTTATGATAAAAATTGTATTAGTTCATAGAAACACGCCGACGATATTGCCAAACTGTTAATATTTGTGAACAAAATCGGGACACTCTTATTGGAAAACTCTTTATAAGTGGCTTCCCACGTATAATTGCAGCCGTTCATGGGAAAGTTGTTATTAATGAAAAAGGAAACTTTGTAAATATTTTAGAAAACTACAGCGGAGTACAAATAAATTGGAAAAGAACACAACTAAACAGCATTTTTAAGTTAAAAAACTTTAGTAGGATAATGACATAAGGACCATTTTCTAGTGTATCTTATTAGCATACATTTCCAACAAGTTTTAATAAATTGAGAGAATAGAATATAAAGTTTACACGTGTGTAACGTCATTATGTAAAATTAAAAGTAAACCCTTAAAACCATATTATCATGCACTAATTAATTACGTATTGTAAAAATGGCTCCTAAGCTTTTAATTATAAGGTAATTTAACATTGCACGACTTATTTTCAAATCTGTCAACATTGAACAAGCGAACTTAGCATAAAAGTTCGTTAAAACATTTTAGAATACCAAAAATTTTCCAATCAAAATTCAAAATACAAACTAACACCGGAACATAAAAAAATACAATTATTTATTTTTGTCTTTCCTGTTGACACATAATAAATAATAAACATAAAATTTGCGTTCTAACGGCTTCGGATTTATAATGATTTTTTAATGTGAAATAGGTTGTTAATACATCCATTCAAACTACTATTTTTGCTGTCAAGGTCCATGTTCGAATTAAACCAGTATTTTTTCATCCTGGGTCAACGGACAATGTGAAGGATATTCAGCGTGTTTTTGTTAATTTTTTATGCGAAATGGCTGTCGGTAATTTATCAAAAGATGTGTGTTGCGTTATATTTTAACAATTGTAATACGTTTTTTTTGTTGTCATGAAAACATTCTTTGGATTGGATACTATTAGTCAGCAAACTGCCAGTATAAATACATAAAATATTTGGAACAAAAGCAATATAGACCTTTATTTACAACCAGGAAGTTGCTATATGTAAAACTTGACGAATCATGACCACCTTAACCTTAAGCCAAAGAAAAGTCAATAAATGTAGGTTTATACCCTGATAAAAATATTTTCTTATATATAGGATCATTAGGGTTTTAATACTTAAAATAAGGATGTAAATAACACTATTTTTAAGATTTGTCAGTTCACAGGATGTTTCGACACTCTGGAAGTCATTGACGACTGCAGATGTGCTTCCGAGGACATGCCGATCGGTTTGCCGAGCTTAAATGTCGATAAAGATTATTTTCTTACAACCTTCTCAAATATTAGAGCTAACGTGAAGTTTGCTGATTACTTCAGAATCACCAGGAATGGCGATGCTCATTTCACTCTTCATAAGTCTTTTTCCGAGGAGGTAGTTGCATGCATTGGTAGCCTTAAATCAGACACTGCAGACATAGATGGGGTATCCTTAATTATGCTGAAACTGGATATGCCTCTTTCATTAAACTATTTCACTCATATAGTAAATGTGTGTCTTGAGGTGCTAGAGAGTGCTGGGTTTTGTCTGGGCATGGTGCGTTTACTACATTATGCAAGGTAATGATCTTATTATCGGAGGTCTGACCTGCGATCTGGTCAGTGTGGGTTGCCTATTCGAGGGTATTCGATTGTGTGGATCATGCATTAATATGTGCCAAACCCCATCATTAATTAGTAAACAGGAGACAGCTTTTTAGGGTGCATTTTGGGGTGTCGGGGATTGGCAATGTAACCTCGAGGTACCCCAAGGTTTTAAATTAGGTTAGCTTTTTTTAATGTTGTATAGTTTTGATTTGTATACATTTAATACATTAAATTATAATAAAATAGACGGTGATATTAAGGGAGAAAATTTCTGATTATGGTGATAAGTACAGTCTAAGTTAAAGACTAATAAAACTCAAATCTTTCTCTTGGAATCTAAATTAAGTACCGTAACTTGCAAATAAATTGTTTATGTGTCGATTTTGCCGACACTGCTATAATCTGGGCGTTATATTTGACAACAAACTGAAGTTTAGCCAACTTATATCAAGTCTTAACCATGTCTATCTATATATTTATTCAGCCTTTCACATCCAACCTTGGACATTAACCTCCCCTTTTTTCTTCCAATCATCTCTACCTTGAGCTTTTTGTAACCATCTTGGACCGATATGTCCTTTTTTATGTCATCATGCTACCTCATTTGCGGTCTTCCCCGTTTTTTCTTGCATTCCAACGGTAGCCTCAATTATAATCTTATTCCATCTATGGTTCTTCTGTCGGGCATTATATCCTTCCAAACTTCCATGTCGTAGATGCTACTTCTTTTATTAAATTTTTCACTTTTATTACGCCTCGAATCCATTGATTTCATTTTCTGTCTGAAAGTCTTATATTAAGTATTTGTCTCTCCATTTTTCTTTGCGCTTTCATCATTTCACCCACATTGGCTCAAGTTAGAGTCTAGGTTCGTGAGTCATAGGTAAACACTATTGGGGATATGTTCTATTTTTCAGGATATAGTTTAGTTTTCCAAATACTGCCTTTGCAAGTCAAGTACGTTCCTTAATTTCTGCTGTTTGACTTTCTTTGCAAAGTTTTATAATCTATCCAAAGCATATGTAATGGTTAACTTGTTTAATTTTTTCTTGTACCAATATAACGGTAATGTCTTCTTCTGTGTTTTTCATCGATTTAGTCATAGCGTAGTTCATCTGTAGTCCTTTATTGTGGGCTTCCCCATCTAATTCTTTGAGCGTTTGTTCTATTTCGTCTTTATTATCGGATATCAGTACTTTGTCATCTGCATATCTAAGATGATTTAAATGCTGACTATTTATCCTTGCGCGTTTCTCACTCCAGTTCAATCTTTCAAATACCTCCTCTAGCGTGTTAGTAAATAGTTTTGGTGATATCTCCTCTCGAGCTATTTTAACTGTTTTTTTTTTCACGTAATCTTATTTTTGTGGTAGCATTACTGTAAATAAGTTCAGTATACGGGTAATGAATTCTGCTGTTGTTTAAAAACTTTTTCACTGCTCGATGTTCGGTTTTGTCAGAGGTTTTCTCAAAGTCTACAAATATGATAAATAAATATTCGTTAGGTTATTCAATCAGAACTTCCATGGTTAATAGATGATCGCAGATACTGAATCCCTTTATAAACCTTGATTGTTAATTCGATTGATAGATGTCCATTTTTGATGTCAATCGATTTGTTAAATTTTTTTTCAGTAGTTTGTTTACTGTATTTAATATTGAAATTTGATGATAGTTAATCAGTTCCAATTTATCCACCTTCTTATAGAGTATGATTATTACTACTTTATTCCATTCGGTAAGAATTCTTCTCTCCATTATTATTTTATTCATAAGGATATTCATGACTCTTATTATTATTTTCGCTCGATTTTCAACGTCTCCTTTGTAATCCCATCTTTACCGGGTGCTTTGTTGTTCATACTTTCCCTTATGGCTTCCCTTATTTCTGATTTGCTTATTTCAGCGTGTAGTTCAGAGTTAACGTTTCCTATTTGTCTGTTTAATTTACCTTTTATTTATACCGTATACTTCTTGTCCATTGCCGTTTTTAAAAATGTTTGTTTCTACTTTCCCAACTTTGGTCTCAGACATTTCATACTCTTGTTGTTTTCAATGACCTTTTCAACATGAGCCTCTTGTGTTTTTCCCCGTTCTTCCTTTATGCGTTTCTTATTCATTTTATTAAGTTCGGTATATTCCAATATCTTTCTGTTATCCTGTTCTACAAGCAGTTTTCTTTCTTGCATCATGTTCTTGGAACAAGTGGATTTGTTTTGTTTCATCCTTGGCTGTCATTTTTTTTCCTGTTTTTAAAAAGACATCGATCAGCACTTTATTTATCTTATCTATGTACATACATTTTATTTCGGTGTTAAATGGCATTCATTTTACTAATTTATTTCTATTTAACTGTTTATTCTCTTTTAACTTTTCTACGTTTATCTATGCTTTGATGTTTGTCTGAACTTTGAATCTGAATTTGCTGTTGATGGATAAATTTGTTCTTACTAAACTGTGGTCACTACCGGTGCTGAATCAATTTATCAAGGATACATCCTTTATTTCATTTTTGTTTTACCATCCGGGCTTATCCAGATCCATTTCTTTGAGATTATTTTAGGTAGAATGAATTCATTGCAAAGAAGTTTCTTTCTTCTAGATAGTTCATGAGTTTTAACATTCTATCCTTTCTTGTACACAACCGTTTCCTTGCATTTTTATTTCTTCTTTGTCCAGCTTTTTACTTAGTCTGGCGTTAAAGTTTCCAATTATCATAGCAATCTTGGTTGGTTGTTCTTCAAAAATGGTTCTTAGGTTTTCATAAAATGTATCGACTTCTTCATATTCATGAGCCGTTGTGAGTCTGTATATATGGATAATCTGTATAATGGTTCTTCTAAGTTCCAGAGTAAGATAGGCAACCCTATCCAATATTCCTTTAAGTGTGTGTATATGTAGAGACAACCTTTTATGTCTAACGAATCTCACTCCAAAATTACTATTGGTTTGGTTTCCCTTAGGTAAAATATATTTCCTGAATATAGATGGATTCGATGTTCTCCCGGTCTTCTAATTTCTGACAATCCTACGATAACCCATCGGATGTTGGTTAGTTCTTCCAGTTCCACCAGTTTATTGTCATCTTATAGAGATTTCACATTGTTTATTCCTCGGTCTGGATTGATCCTGTTTGATGATTTACGATTCATAAACGAATTTTTGACTGTCCCACAATCCGCGAGGATGACTTTATGCCAAGTATGTGTTTTAATAGTTATGATTTTAGCTTTTAAACACCACGCTTGCCAGACCACCACGGCCTTAATAAGTGACCATATCTCTGAAAAAATACAACTAAACTGGCCAAAAGACTGTTTATTATTTTAATATTTATTAGTGGTTTTTCTTTGCAAGTTGTTGTAAATATTAATCCATCATACTTAAGATCTCAATGAGTTTTCCGAAGTAAGTGGAGTCAACCAATTAGATTTAATTTTTTCACTATGCCCTTATGGGCTCATTTTGAGTATGGTTTTACTAACCGTATTGTAAAGCATTAAAATAAATTTAGAAATAATTTTGTTTGTGCCTTACTTTCATTTTTTCAGAAAATAAAAAAAAAATTTTTTTGGATAGAAGGAGAGCTATTGAAAATGTTGAAAGTTAATTGAATGATGGTGCTATGGTGCGTGCGATATGTTTATATTGTTCTCTGTTATTTTTTTATCAATTCATTTATTATATTACTTCTGTTAGAATGCAGTTTAGTGAAAATATAATTTTGTTTTAACCAGAACATATTTTATTTTGTATTTATTAGTTCTCTTTTTCGTTTTTTTATTGTTCTATAGAGCTAATGGGAATTAGTATAGAAAAATATCAATGTTGAATAGTTGAAAATAATTAGCAAGAATTTGCTCTTTAAGAAATGTAATTTTGTCAAATAATTCTTAATAAGGACTATTTATTATTATAATTATTTTTATATTTGTTTTCAGTTTTAGACACCATGCATTTAACATACATTCTACTTCATTTGTTTATGTTTATTTTTGAAACCCTGGAATATGTTAAAATGAAAGGTCATCAGTCAAATTCAGTAAAAAAGTTTAAATTTCAAGCCAAATCTAGTTGTCATTGAAGTGATCTTGTGGTTGGTCAGTTTTGTTTTTCTTTTGTTATTGTTACAATTTGTATTATGTATGTTAATACAAAAAAACTTTATATAAAGAGATTAAGAATAAAATCTAAAGATAAAACCTTCGAATCAGTAAGAGAAATAGTTGTCTCGCAAAAATAAACAAAACTATACGATTTTTGTATTTTATTGTTGGCATTTATCAATCAAACCCATTATTGTCAATTACGACCAGTTTTAATTGTTATATAATTCAATAACATATCTTAATAAATCCACAACTTTATTATCCAAACAAGAAGTTTGTTTTCCTGGGCAAGATATTTTACCGGTATTTTCCACGATGAATTAATTTCAAATAGAAATTTCATTCATATTGTTTCAAGAGAAGTAATTTAGCGTACGATGAAAATAAATAAAATAGTATTAAATTTCCCAAAATTTAAATAATTTAATCTTAGCTGTTTTATAATGAGCAAGCAGTATTCTTCAGCCTTTAAAAATACGTGTTTCCAGTATAATCAAAAGGTTAACACCTGGTCAGATATTGTTGACAATAGGGTAACAGGATCATTTTTCTTTAATGAAAACCTCACTGGAGACAAATATCTATATTTTCTTCAAAACGATCGGATTCCAGATCTAGCCATTCTATTTACATATGATACTAATCCTGATTTATTAAACTTAACCTTACGGTTGTAACAAGACGGTGCTCCTCCATATAATGCTGTTCGTGTAAGGGCATACTCAATATAATTTTTCCGGGATGATGGATAGGTAGACGAGGAGCAATAGCGTGGCCACCCAGGTCGCGAGATCTTGAATGGCTGTACTTTTTTACGTAATCAAGAAAATTTAATTTTTAAATCTAGGCCCGACTCGGAAGATCAGTAATACGAGAAATTTCTTCACGAGTAGTACATAATGTATTGTATAAGGGATTGATCTACCGCAGAAGAGTTGCTTAAAGACATTTGAAACATCTTATAAAATAGTTTTTTTTTTCATTTTTTATTGTTTGCCCGTTTTATTTTATAAATCTAAAGTGAATATATCTCAAAAATAAAGATATGTATAATGCATATTTTATAAAAAATACTTAGAATTTATTATAGAACCTTAAAATATAATGATATCCAATGTGTTTTATTAAATAAATTTGATATAAAATTATAACTATCTTAAACTACAAAAAGTACAGGCTAGTTCAGATTAGTTTCACCAGTAAATGATTTTTAAAACTAAAAGTGTATATATATTCCACAATCTAAAAATGTACTAACCCATAATGGGTTTCCTTAAAAATATTGAACTGATATATGCAGTATTTTTCTGATCCACCCTATATAATATTTTCTTTCATAAAAAATGCATATATGTAAATATTTTGAAAACATTTATTAAGTTTAAGGCATATTTAATCTAAAATATCTAATATTTTCTTCTTTAAAAAACACATTTCAAAGAAAAAATTGAATGACCGAACGATTTTTCATCGAATAGCGATGTTCCATATAAAACTCTGGTCCGTTGCTTCATCACAACCCTGCATATATATTTACACATTACACTAGACGATTCTATGGATAAAAATATTATTAACAATTTTTACATGACTTAAGTAATAACAATATTGTTATGCCCGAAAAGGTAATATATAAAAAGGTCGGTTAAATTGGAGAAAACTTCCCTTTTTTGTGGTACATTCGAGATACGTCAGTAATTTCTATTAATTTTAGAAGTTATTGGATACTTTGGCGGAGTTACCAAAGTTTTTATACTTTCGGAAATCATATCTGGAAAATATTAATTTTTTAACTTTTAATCTTTGAGAAAAATATTACCTATAAAAATATTTTTTATTTTCTATAAAATGCCTTGATTAAAATCTTTGTCAGAGATTTAACATTGGAGTTACCAATATCTATTTAATACATGTGAATACAAATCTGCATTTTTTATTTCATTATTCAAACAGCTTTTTGCCTCAAATGCAGAAATTTATTATTTCAAAATATTTTTCGATGTTATTAAAATATTATATTAGGGTTGCAAATCCAAAATTTATTTGAATAAACTTCGCTACTGACAGCGAATGATCTATAAAAAATTCTGAAATAGGCATTTCAAGAAAAACTTTTGATAATAATTCAGATTAGCACCTGTTATACTTAAATATGAAACAAAATGTCAACTATTCCTTGTAATAACTTAAAAATAACATCTAATTCTAATTTTTGGATCTATCTAGTCATTTGCTTTGGAAGTTTGGAAAGATGAAATAGAAAATCGGTTTTAAAGCTAAGTTATCAAAAATAAACAATTTCACGGTCTATGTTTTTATAAAAGTTATTTTATTCTCCTTATAACCGTCAAGAAAGGGGGCAAACAGTACATTCTCTGCGAATTCCACTTTGGTTGTCTCTCCATACTAGTTGCGACCACCTAATGGTCTGTCTCATCAGCGGAGCTGTAACGAATCAAGAGCAAAATGAACAGATAACAACTGTCTACTTAAAATCCCCATATCGTAAAACGTCGGCAGGATATTACCCACAGAACTTGATGCCGGACTGTTATCTTCAACAGTACAATCGAACATGTCAAAATACCATAGAGCAGTAGAAAATTATTAACATAGGCCGTGAAATTGTTTATAATCAATAATTTCTTACCGCTCCAGGGTATATTCAGATGTTCATTTGTATTGTTGAAGACAACAGTCCGGCATCAAGTTCTGCGGATAATATCTTGCCGATATTTTACGATATGGGGAAGAGAGTTGTTTTCTGTGCATTTTGCTCTGGGTTCATTACAGCTCCACTAATGAGACAAGTAGGTGGTTGAAAATAGTATGGAGAGAGAATCAAAGTGGAATTCGTAGAGAATATACTATCTGCCTCCTTTCTTATTGGTCGTAAAGAGAATAAAATAACTTTTTAAAATTGCGTTTAATATTTTTTTATAATTAATAGGTAACAAAAAATGTTATTACCTTGGTTAATCATGGTTGAAAAATTTCGAAGCTCCATGAAAATTAAAAAAAATCGTACTAATATATTCAAGAATATTCAGGAGGATTAAATTACTACCTACAAGAAGTAACCTTGGGAAGCCAATAAGCGTGATGGTTACCCTAAAAAATGTTTCGACATTGAAGATCTAATTCCTGAATTTAAATAATTTTACCATTTAAAATTTGTTATGGTTTCGACTAAAACAATTATTATTATAAAACAGAATACAAATTTTCTTTCCTCTGAATGATAAAAGTTTCTTAAGAAGAAAACAACTCTATGACCTTACAGGCCAGAAATGGGTTTTTAAAAAGATACTATCGAGGTTAGTTAGAAAAATACAATTATTTTTGACTAATATAATAATTAAAATCTGGTATTTTAAATAAGTACGATTCACATTTTTGCATTCGAAAAGTTTACTAATATTGTTTAAAAACTTACTGTTATATACATCATTTCAAAAAATAGAGATGATGTAATTTTCACAAAAATTCAGCTTGACCTGTGGCGACTTGAGAGAACTGTAAAAGTTTCTGGTATTAGAACTAACTGCACGGTGTATTTAAAAAATAAAAAATTTTAATTATTGTTGAAAAAGTGCTTAGAATATACGAAGCTATTTAACAGTTCTCTTTGGCCTTAGGAATAAAAAATGAGATTTTGGTCTTATTTTGTCGTTTTGCCACTTCTTCAACATACTGCGTTTTTCCTTATAAAGTAGTATAATATTGTCATTAAAGACCACACAAATAAACTTAAATTTTGTACGCCTACTGAAATGACAAATTTAAAACTCATATATTTTACTAAAAAGAAAAGGAGTTGTTATTGATTTTAAAAAACTTAACAGACAAAAAAGTTTATTTTTGACGAAATTAATACAAACTTGCAAGTTATTGATAAAATTATATTTTACTCACAATAATGACATTAAGATTTATAAAACTAAAATACGAAAAGAAAAATTATGTATGAAATATGTTGGCATTTGATAAACTTTCATTCTAAGTTGGACTTACTGCAGATGTGGCTCCTCATGACATTGCCACTAGGCAGTTGCCAATTCCATTCGCCGTCCCACTTTTACACCCCTTAATCTGACCTTATATGTTTTTCAGGTTTAGAATCTTCAAACAATCGGGCATATACTTTCGAAAGCCCCGATTACTGTGACTGAATAATATTACACATAAAATTAACCTATAAGATTCTTAACACTGCTGAATTTTGACTGCTCAAGGTATAATCGTAGCAAAAAAAATTCTCTCTCCCATCGAGCACACAACCACGCACGATCTTCTCAAATTAAAGAGTAGGACTCACTACAACTGTATTCTTCCCTCACACCGTACAGTCAGCCTTTACCCTGGTCCGATTTGCAATTTAAATGAAAAAATACTGTACTTTTAGATACAGAAATACGCAAAATCTGTGACCGCTACATTGTAGAAGTACCAACTAACTAAAACCCATATTGGTATCTTTTTACTGTATCTGCCAGTTTCGATTGAACAAGAATTTTAGTAAAAATTATATCATCTCTATTTTTGCCAAATATTCGGCATCAGTTACTTCACAGCTAAACAAATTAAGATGATTGAGTTTTCTACTCCAGTCCTGATAAACTTCTAATAATATGGCATTAAATTATGTTTAATGTGCACATACACTAAACATTAGTAAAGCAAGTACGCATAATTTCAAGTTTTAATAAGTTCTTCTCTCCACTTGGCAGACGCGTAAATTGATGAATGCAATGTGTTATTAAAATATCGGACAAATAGCTGGAATACAGACATTCAGAAAAAAGGTATGATGCCAACTTAAATCCACGATGAATAGCTTGCTTCTCATGATATTTTGAAACAATGATGCTGTAAGTTTAAGTGTGGTAGAACTCCGTATGAACATAAATAAGCATATTAATGATATTTCAAAAGTAACCTCGTGTTCTGATTTTAAAGTTTCAATTAGTTAGATTTAGAATGAACAGAGGAGACTTTATGGACAGAGACCCTTCAACTGCACATCGTAGCATAGCATGGTACCCATCGTGTCTTTTCACTTAATAAAAACTTGAAAATTCAGGCTTATACCCTCACATTAACAGGATTATTATGCCCAATTAACATGGGAATTGCGAGAGAAAATATGAAGAGGGAAGTTAACAAAAAGGTAAATATCTTGTAATGCCATTGCTACAATTACAGAAGCATTAGAATAACTTCAAAAGAAAGGAAAATATCGGTGACATAAAGTTTTCATGCGATGAATAAGTTGTTACCTTCGTATATCAGTAGTTTGAGGAAGTTGATCAATCTTTTACTCAGAAAGTGGACACAATTATTTGGAAAAATAAGGTACAGATTTTGTCCAGTTTTTATTCAAAATAAATCAGGGATGGAGGATAGAGATTAGCCCTTCTAAATTCTTTATAGTTCACTAAAATTTTGAATATTTTTCTTTAATTTTGTGCTTTTTGACTCTAAATCTATTCGAATTTTATCATTCAAATAAGATCGATTGACTAGGCAACACCCAATTCAATTAAATTCAAGTTCGCGATATGTTCGTAGTTACTGTTTTAAGCAAACAACTGTTTAAGGTAACACTATAAAAATGACGTAAACCTAACACAGCTGGCGAAATAAAGCATGGACATGGAAATGCCAAATTGACCGGTTCCTACGGCTTTTTTATAAATTCGATAATTCAAGTTTTTTAAATATCCGGTTCATTGTCCCATCCTTGAATTCCAAACAAACCATTTTTATTATTCTGAAAATTTCCAAAACAATAATATAACGTCGTCATATGGTTCAGTAACCATCCTTAAAGTTTTATTGATACTCATTGAATATGTAAGATATCTTATTATACAGATTTAACATATTCATTAATTTCCGTTAGTAAAAGTATCAGGGAGGCCCCAGGGGCTATATATATTTCCTGAAATCTTATTATATTTTATGGTAGAAGAATGTTGTTTAGTTTAGACATACTTAAATATTCAAAACATTATTTTTCAATTTACATACTTTACAAGTACACGTTGTCTTTAAACTGTGTCAATAATATAATGGTAAATTATTTTTAAGAGGCTGTAAATATAAAATTTTCAGCAAATATAAGATAGGGTGTAGGTTTATATTTTTTTTCTGCAATTTTCTGTGTTGTTAAGTATTAAGTCTTAATATTTCTTTTTTTTTTTTTGATAGTCAAATTAGCTTTTCTCGGGAACGTTTTAAGGGGTCCCCCTCCGCGGGGAGTAGCTTCTCCACTTATGTGGAGCCTAATCGTAAATCGACACCCCTGTGATCTGAATAACCTCTGTAGAATAGTCCGGATTGGACTTGAACACATTAAAGTATGGTGCCAGATGACGGGAGTAAATTTCAACCCCACCAGAACTAGTTTAGTAGCCTTCACATGGAAAGGAAATCTTAACCTGAAAACCATCAAAATCGATGGGAAAGTTATTGAGGGCAAGTCAGAGGTTAAATATCTGCGCTACCTCGATGGTCTGTAGAAACTTCGCGGAAATAAACTAAGGCTGAGGGCAATAGTGAGGCCGATCATCACATATGAGGTAGTAATTTGGAGTAAAAGAACCAGTCTGGTCAATACGAGTATAAATGGAGCAATGAAAACCTATCCAATGGTGGCTATGGAAGTAATCCTAAACCTTACACCTCTACATATACTTGAGGAGAGAAGAAGTCACAAAACGAAGGTCCAATTTCTTATCTTTAAGTCGCAAAAGTGAATAAGATAGAAATATCATTGAAAAACTTAAGAGGAACTCAATTAATTGGTTCCAAAATAACAGAGGAAACTGGAATAGGAGTATATGGATCCAGTACCAAACACCATGAAAGCTTGGGTAAGTCACCAAGCATCTTCCAGACAGAAATACATACAATCAGAAAACGCATTCATGCATTAGTCATATTGGACAGTCAAGCAGCCGTCATTGCGTTGACTGACCTGCAAGAAATGAGACAAGCGAAGATACTTCTTGGGAACTAAAAACAGAAGAGAATCTAGGAATGCATAAGCCTAAACAAAAACCAACTTAGAGCTCGGACGGGAATCCTGCCGGGGTATTGTCACCTGAAGGAATACGTCAAGAAACTCGGATAGGTAAAGAGAGAAGAGTGCGATGAAGGAGACGAAATCTCGTTCCATAGAATGCTGTTCTTGGTAGCACACCAATCAAAAGAAGGGGAGCTACCCACTTTGAAGCCGTCCAACGTTCTACGGTTCCTGAGGGAAATAGGACTGGAGGACCTACTCTAGTCGGCAAAGTATCCTTAATCAATTGCCAGCATTAGGTCGCAATGTCTTGTTTTCCATTCCCCCATACATAAAACATATCACAGAAAGAGACGAGTAGGCAGACCCATGAGAACGTTCTCTCTGTCTCTCCTGGGCTAACAGAATACAATATCCACCAATTCTTCACCTTTGATCGCCGTTTTCAGTATTAAGTAGAGAATTTAGTTTGCTAGTGTTTTTACACAGACAATTTTAGAACATCTTTAAAAAAACATTCCGAAATATTAATTAAAAATAGGTTTTTGTTCTATAAGATTAAATTAAAAAGTAAAGTTTTTCTTTCCCTTGAAACATTTTTATAATCAATACTTTTTGTGCATCTGTTAATGATACGTCGATTACAAATTCTACAATTGACAGAAAAAAATGCCAATTATAGTTGACAGGAAACGTTGCAGTTAATATACTTTTTCGGAAAAAAAGTGATCTATTAACATTTGGCAGATTATTTTATCAATTTGGAAAGTTTTGCATGTATATATTTTTTAATACCTTAATTGTATTTCCATGAAGTTGCAGAAAAGAAAACTGGCCAAGTCCATATTGGACACGCATGGAGCTAGGGTTCCATAGCTGTTACTGGCGTTTGGTGTAATGTCGTAGATCGAAATTTTTTAAAAGTTTGAATTTGTTGTAAACTTCGTTGAACAATAATGAAACATATACTCCATGTTCAAGAAAACGTCACAAAAGAACGGAGAATCTCTTATGAGCTGCAGCTCTCTTTAAAAAAATTATTGCCTGGCGCTTTCATCAAAAGTCACACCTTCAAAATACTGTGACAATTGAAAGCAATTTTAGAGGTTTATATTTCAGGAATGAAAAGCTAAATGGGAAATTTACAAAATATGTTTAATTGCATTTAGGGGGAACTATTTAACGCTATTCCGCTCGATCCAATAAACAAAGAGACGAGATTAATTTCTTACCAGTTGTTTTATTTATCTCATAAATTAGCGTAGGTAAAAAAAGTTCACCCTCCATTTTCACACATGGGAAGTTTCGTTTCAGATATTATTTTGTGTTCCTGGTATATATGTATGTACCTGTAAAATTTAATTGCAAATGATTAAAAATTTGCGAAGTTATGAGAGAGTGACATACAGATGGACGAACGAATGGAGGGATGTACGGAACTTATTCTCAAAGTTAGTGGTTCCTATATCTGTGCAAAAAAAAATCCTTCCTTCTAAAAAATCAATAAATTTTTAACTTTTTCCTCTGCCAAATCAATTCTCAGGAAGGTGGGATTTGCAAAAAAAAAATAACACAAAGATACTTTAAAATTGTAGCAGTAAATACTAAAGGCAAAATGCACTTGAATATATCTGAATGTAGATTTTAGACACTATTAAACAACTTATCTAATTCATCTAAAGCATGATTTATTAAAATATTTTATAAGTTACTGGGAACTTCCTTTGGGGGTCAAAAATCAATGTTACACTTTTAATTTTGTTACCTGAAAATATGAATGTTTATTTTTTATTCAGAACTTTCGAGTTATCGAGGTTGACAATTTTTAGAAATGATTTAGACTCGTGGTCTATTTTCGCACACCAATTTATTTATATACATAGTTCAGCTTGGCTATTGAGAAAAATCCTAGCGCCGTCGTCTGACATTGGTAGATGTAGACATGGTGAAATTTTTAGTAAGTTATTTTTAAAAAGCGCCAGTAATTTACTATCTGTTGATTGAATTGTGCAGAAAGTTGCAACAGGAGTAAGCCAGTAATAAAAACGTAAGTTGTTGTAAAATTGATAATATAATGTATTATTTTAAAATTTGCATTTTTATGGCTTTTTGATGTGAAGTATTTTAATTTATTATGAATTACAATTTCATTCATCTTACGTAAAAACTTTTTAGCGGTCATTCACCTTGTAGAAATAAAAGTTTATATGAACATGAGCAAACAGTATATTTTTGGTATTTTGAACAATTTGGATATTTGAGCATGTTTGGACCAAAAAAAGAAAAAAAGGATTATCAAAAAATTTCAATTTAAATATTATAACACTAAAGGGATTTTATTTTACCAGAAGAGTTTAACTAAAACAATCCTTGAAATTATCTTTTTAACATTTTTATATCCTTAGTAGTCGACTTCATTTTTTTAACAAACATCATTTTCTAATATTTAAGCAGAGAGACAGCAATTTCTATAGAAATTTCGAAACAAGTGAACCTTTTTAATAGTGGAATATCAAAGAAAACAAGTTATTTTTTATAGTTTTTAATAATAAAATATATTTATAGTTTGATGAAATTTTGTTCTTTATTGTTTGTATTAATTATCTATATAAGAAAAATATTATTAATCGATTTCCAAAATAATTAACAAAAATCGAAGGAAAAAATTATTCTTCTCAAGAATAACGAATTGTATTAAATTAGATAAATATTAGTTTTATTTTATTGTAAAATTCTATAAAATAAATTTATATTTGTTCGAAAATGGCAGAAACGGCACTTAAATCGAGAACACAAAATCGCTTAATATTGGAGTAATATTTATTTTACGTTAACATAATTGCGAATTAATTGACTAAAAAACGAAAAGAAGAACACAATAATTATCTTTTTCCGAAAATTATTTATATCTACTAACATGAACAACTATAAAAATAGAATGTATCAAATTTATTAATAGTATTTTATATATACATCTTTGTTGGATTTAATTAATAAATTTATGGCCACAACATTCTGTGCTTTAAAATTATGTCTATACCTCTAAGCTCTCATTTATATTTCTCAAAGTCTGAGTTAGAAATTACTACATATACTCAAAAAGGTACTTTTTGTTTGTGTGGATTCTCAAGCTTTTAAAACGTATGCTCTAAATACACAAGTAAAAATAACAATTACAAGGTACCATAATACTTGGATATACGAACAAGGCGCCAATGCCACGAGCGAAAGAAAAAGATATAAAAGCTGATACTGCTGCTAGTCAAGGCAACAAACAGAGACAGGCAGCGCCTTGAGTTAAGGTAACAGACAGAAATACAGAAGTTCGGCCGTCAGTACTAATAGGAGAATTTGTCCGTTTTTACTTGATGTAAATATGGTTATTTAGTTATAAGTAAATAATGAAAGAGGGTTTAAATATTTTTCAATAAAATTTTTATGTTCTAAAAAAGGACGGCCAGGGCAGTATCGAGAAAAAACAAGAGTCCAAATACATAAATGGTCAATCAGACAATGGCTAGTGTATATAGACAAGATTTACTATATATATATATATATATATATATATATATATATATATATACATATATAGTGTTGTAAAACCTATCAATAAGTTTAAAATAAAAATAATTCATATGTTGGTCGCGTACTACTACATATTTTTCTAATTTTTCCCTAAATTATTCATACACAGATATAACCATATCTGCATTTATAATCGCAATAGCTTCCACAATTTTTTCTTTTAGTAGATTAATGTTGTCATTAAAATCATTGTTGTAAACAATTTGCTTTAAGTAATCCCATAGAAAATAATCTAATGACATTATATCAGGTGACTGTTGTCATTAAAATCATTGCTGTAAACAATTTGCTTTAAGTAATCCCTTAGAAAATAATCTAATGACGTTAGACTAGGCGACCGATCAGACCAAGTTATTGGTCAATCCACTTATCCTGGAAGGAATGTTTAACCAGTTTGTTACTCATAAGATAGAGTGAGCAGAACATTCGTCCTGTTTTTTCGAGTTACGTAAACATTTGGGTACTTTACATAGAAAATACATTTCCAATTTCACAACAGATTCTTAGGTAAATCCGATGTTCTAAGATTAGCATTGTCAATTTATTATTTAGTAACTATTTTTTAACAAAACCCAAATAATGTCTGTTCCGTTGATATTGACAGAGAAGTATCCATTGTTGAATTAATTCACCAGTTTAATCAAAAAGAGGTACGTTTTTTCCTCAAAACTTTTATTTTTTGGTTAAGATTAATTTTTCTTTTTTTTACTAAATTACGTCTTTAGGCCTTGTTTCTATTTCGGGACAACATAATTAAATTTAATTTAAAAAAACATATAAATCATAGAGTATTTTATATAAAATTAGTTTTACATCTTTGAATATTTTGAACACTCTGTATACGTTATCACATTCATAACCGTAAAAACTTGTTTATGTAAATCAGCCATTTCTCGAGGTTTCGCATGAACTGAATTTGATTTTTGACCATTTATTTATTTTGATTCCTGTTTTATCTCGATATTGATAAGTATAAGCCTTCGCCGCATTTTTATAGAACATAAAAATTTCATTAAATAACATTGGAGTTTATTAAAGTATGTATATATATATATATATATATATATATATATATATATATATATATATATATATATATATATATATATATATATATATATATATATAATCTCATAATTTATGTATGATATATATGTGAAATAAATATCAGACAAAAAATCGTCTTAGAAGTTTTCTTCGATGGTTCAAATAATAGTAATACTTGCAAATTGTTTTCTTAGGCTTTTTCTTTAATTTCGCTTATTTCGTTATTATGAACATTGTTAAAAATCTACATTAAAAGCAAAATAAAAAAGTTCTCGGTACTTCACCATACTTGTGTTTATAATTTTTTAATTAAAATTATTCGCTATCATTAGCATATGGAAATAAATATCAATTTCGTTCAAAATAAGCAAACTAAAATTGTTTTGCTTTATTATCAAAAAAGCAACTAAAAATTAAAATTAATTGTATTCTCAATTTCAGATAAAGACAAAAAGCCGGAAGACCGATCAAAAACAAAATCACCTTCCCCATCAGAAGAACCAAAGAAACCTACAGAAACAGTACCTCCAAGAAGATTTATTTCCTCAATTCTTGGAGGTGATATTCCTTATGGAAGTAGAGGCCACGTCTTAACACGTGCTGAAAGAAAAGAATACCCTCCTGTTGTAGTACCAAGCAAGGTAACCAATTTTTTTTTCTGATAAAATTCAATTGTTGGACTTTCATTGACATGATTTTTCTAATATGTACCTCGTGTTATTTTCAAATGAAAATTTCTTCTCTTTAAAGACAAGGAAAGTTCGATAATCTAGTTTTAATCGAAGGCCAAGCTTATGCCAACTTTCAGAGTTGAGCTTTGCATTATTTTTTTTTCTCGAACACTCTTAAGAATAGGATTTTTAACGCTTGTTCTTAGTGTCAAAAATTTAATTTTATTATGTTTCTAAAACAAGGTAATTTCAAAACTAGTATTAAAGAGCTATAATTATATGTATTGTGCAATTGGAAATAATCCTTTACCACCCACCAATATTTTTTTTCAATTTCAAAATGTGTACCTGGTATTTAGGCAATACTATTCACAATCCTTATTCTCTAAAGCATTCTTTCTATAACCTTTTAATATCAGCGTCTGCCGCTAAAGTATCTGTCAAACGATGTAGGTAGTATCTAGTATGAAACTTCTGGTATTTTTAGAGATACTGCAGCATCAGAAGTTCTAAATTTACCAATTCGATTAGATCTCTAACACATTTATCGTTAATAAATGAATTGGTTTGGATTTATATACATGATACAATTGTATCTTAATCATTGTTTATGTTTAATAGTATTTAAGTCATTGAATGCATGCAACGTTGGTGATTTTCATATTTTAATTGTTCTTATAAGTAATCTGGAAGTACCATGTTACTATATTGCGTACCATCATAGAAAATGATACTACTCCTTTAACAATTTGGGTAACAAATTTAAGGCAGCACTATCAGCTGCTTCACCAATTTTGTAAATTTGGCTCTATACATATCCATAAATCGTGCGTTTTTGTTGCTAATAATTAGATGGGTTAGTAGTCCCCGATCCAAATCTTGAATGTAAATTTCAATAGTGACAAGCTTTATAACTGATCAGCCGATGCCAAAAACAAGTAGTAAATGTATTTTTTTTGTAAGATGAGTATAAATATTTATTACATTTTTCTTTAGATTACGTTGCCTTCAAGTCCTAAACCAAAAGAAGATGGTTTGAAACCACAAAATTTGGCTCCCATTAGGCATTTTTCCGTCATACAAAGAACGCCAAAACCTCCCACAAAACGAGAAGAAGATACAGGTTGGTAAAGCCATTGTATATACTAGTAAAGCGAATAATATTATATTATACTTCACCATTACGTCAAGAAAAAATAAACAATAATTTAGTTTTTAAATTCTAAGTTTAAAAACCAAATAATATCTTTAACATAAATAGTTTTCCCAACTCGATTTATTTTGGTGCAAACTTAAATACTGATATTTTTAAATATAATTTTTCTTTAGCACTAAATATCTCATTTTACATATCTCTGATGAATTTATTTTTTAATAGGTATTATTCTTAGCGTTTATGGCTGTTCTTTGCTCCAACCATTGCAAAACTCTTTTGTCCTGTAAGAAAATGAAAAGGAGCCGATATGTAAATAAATTTCAATAAAGTTATGGAAATATTAATACCTTTTTTCTTTTAAATTTCAGATGTCCGGCTGCCAACTCCCATAGTGCACCAAGAGCCAGAGCAAGAACAACCGATAGACTACCATATACCCAAAAGAAGAGGAGAAGTTGAAAACGAAGAAGAAGAACGGAGGCATCGCGAGCAACGGCGCTCGCATTGCTCAAAAGTGAGCAAACCCATTATCAATGTGCGATCCATTGTGGGGAAGCTTCCCATTGTCACCTCAGCTGCGGCTGGACATGGTAGGTACATAATCAGTAAAAATAGTAGCTCCGATAATTATTAAATCATGCTGTTTGATGTATAACTCTGACTAAGAATTGATAAGGTAAAAACCACAGCTGTTGTAAACGCTGAATTTCTATTTATTGTTTGTATTAATACGTCAAATAATTTTATTGGCTTGTAGAGTTGTAACTGTCAAACTATTTATCGAAAATGAATAGCAAAAGACCATTAAATGAATATATAAAATCTTTTGTTTCCGTTTTGTATTTTGGGTTGAAATATTATTTTAATTTAATTGTATTAATCATTTTTTTAGGTCGGACAACGTCAGGAGGCGGAAATTCGAGCTCAAACTCTGGCACGAGTAACTCAGGAGGTGGAGGATCAATTAACTTCAATGGAGGATCTGGAGGAGGAATTAGTGGAGGAAGCATGGGCGGTGGTACTGGGGGTGGGGGAATGAATCCTGGAAGAGATGGGCGGCAAAATTATGGGCCTAGTAGTCCACCTACAGGTAAAAATTATTTAACTATAAATGTAAATCGTGATGTGAACTGTAAATTGTAAAATTAATTAACAAACTTTTATTACCTAAAAAAATTTTTAAGAATAAACGGTATGTTAGGATAATAAAATTAATAGTACTATTTGGTGAATTACCTAATATGACTCAATTACTGAGACAAGGGAAAGAGGATTCTACATAACGCATAAATAAGTCATCCAATATATATATATATATATATATATATATATATATATATATATATATATATATATATATATATATATATATCCAAAAATATGCCAGAATCGGGCCCAAGATTATCAAAAACAATTTTAATTTATTTACTTACTTTTTTGAAGTAATAATAAATTATTATTTTTAGGATCTTTGCCCCCATTTTATGAATCTCTTAAAGGAGGAACCAATGGAAACGGATATAATGCAAACAGTTCATTTTCATCTTCTTACCTTCTTTCAAGTCAACAAAATATGGATTGTGATACCGGACAAGTAAGTTAATTCCCTAAAAATATTTCAACAGAGTTAATTAAAACCTCAAAAAAAAAAAACAATCGAAGAAAATATCAAATAAGATGACCAAAAATCAATGCCATGTCTATTTTTTTCTCCCACACAATCGACGTTCTGTATAAATTTGTTGTTTTTGCTGCAGTTTTTTATGGTTTTAAATTTGTCGGTATTGTGCCATAAATAGTATAAACAAGGTGAAAATTATAATCAAAATTATTCTTGAAAAGCTTCAATTTTTAAAATAACCCACCTTAGTTACCTACCTTCATTCCCTTTTTGGGAACTCTTTTTGAACTTATTTCCTTTGTTTTCAATTGACAATTTTTTTTTCGCCAATTTTCTGTTTTTCTTTTCAAGGAACTAGCAAATCTAAGTGTCAACTGTGGGCAATCTTCGCCGAAACAATACTCAACATTACAAAATGCATCTTATGGCATTATAATGAAAGACGAGACTGATTTGGATCTTTATGAAAACAAAATAGATCCTATGAACCAGCTGCTACCAAGTGGATACTCTGGATATGACGAGAGTATGATGGTGGATATGGTAACTGGAGCTGTTGTAAGTAGTTTTTAAAACAATAATGGTTTTGTAGAAAAATTCACTTATATTAGTATAAAGATGGAAAAGACAATCACAGATCCGACAAGTCTTATTCTAATTATACGTGAATTTATTTCTATTAAAATTATAAGTATGTGAATTGTAACGTGACTAAATTATATCAGTCATATATAGTGTGCCAGGTAAGTACCTCCTAATTTATCGGGAGCATAGAGGTGAGGTCAAAATAACTCTATTTTTTCATAGAAAAAAAATCCTAAAGGGTCCTTTATAACCTTAATTGGGTACCCAGCGATTTACCTTATCTGCTCTAAGTTTAGAACCGACTTGTATATTTTAATGAAATTTTAATATTTTATAGAGACTATAAAGACTCATTAAACCATGCTATAGTAGATGTTTTAGATCATCAGAGAAGTCAGGAACGGACTTGCAGCCACACTCGTTGGGCCTAATTTTTGATAGGCGTCATTTTACAGAGCTAAAAACTGATTTTTTTAAATACTTTGGTCATTCCTCTTCAAAATTTATTTCGATAAAACTGACGATTTTCGAAATAAATCGGTTTTTATGCGAAAACTCAAAAGTTACTAATGCTAAACACAAACAGATAAAAATAAAATATGCAGGGTGCACTGATGTGCTTTAATTTATGAGGAAAGTGCAGTCTCACTCTTCGAAGGTTATGCTGAAAGATTTCCAGCTCAGATATTGCCGAGTCCAGAAATCTTTCAAAGGGTTGGTCGTGGCTCTATTACAATGCAAAAATAGTGAAAACGTTTAAACGTTGTTTTAGCAAATGTTCAATATGGGCTCCACGTACTTCAATACATTTTCTTATCCTTCGAATCTTTTTCCGCTGCACTGCAAATAATATTCCGGCATTATTACGGAACGCTGTGCTATTGTCGCTAGTAGTTCTTCTCTAATATTTACTGGTGTTGAATAAACTAGTTCTGTTAGATGTCCCCAGAAGTAAAAGTCTAAGGAATTTAGGTCTGAAGACCTTGGTGGCCATAAAATGGCGATCTATTTATCGAGGGCCAAAAATCTTTGTTAAGTGTTGACGTACTATACGGTTAAAATGAGGTGGAGCACCATCATCCATATACCACATTGGCATTCTTTTATCAAACGGTACGTCTTCCAATAAATTATTTAAATTTTGCTGCAAAAATTGTAAATAAATCTCACCATTGAATCTTTCTTCCAAAACAAAAGGAACTTTAAGGTTATTTTCGATTATGCCAGCCCACACATTTAGAATAAACCTTTGGCAGTGTTTGTTTTTAATTATAGCGTGTGGGTGTTCATCAGCCCATCGGTAAACAAAATAAGGTTAAAAACTTTAGATTTAAGTTATGTTGCTGTATAAATCGTTTGGAGTATTGAAGTCTTACAGAATATCATCCAAAGACACATCGTGTACTTTTTTAACGTAGTACGGGGGAAGTAACTGTTCTGTTAGAGATTCATGTACAATCTATTTTGTAACATTGTTTTGTGTCGCGAGCTTTTTTATGCGGTTTTAAGGGTTGCCAGCAATATCATGCAAAATTTGTTCCTCTACGTGAGGGTCTCGTGTTCTTCTGGGGGGCTTCTCACCGCCACGTAGCGGCCAAAATGAATTTGTTGACCCTAATAGTTACTTTCTAATCACACTTTACCTGTTTCTCTTGGGCTTCGATCGACCCTTCGAAAGGTTTTTGGACTTGGCAATGTTCGAGCTGGAAATCTTTCAGCATAAAGTCTTTTTGCCTTCGAAGAATTTGACAGCGCTTCACCATAAATTAAATGTATATCAGCATACTCTGCGTAAGAATATTCTTCCATTTTTTTAAATTGTTTTTACTTGAAAGTGGTTTTAACAAGTTCCGTCAATAGTAATTCATTATGTAGGTATTAATAATAACGAGCCGATTTTTACGTGTTTATGTTTATTAGTAACTTCCGAGTGTTTCGCATAAAAACCAATTTATCTCGAAAACCGCCAATTTTACCGTAAAATGACACTTGTCAAAAATTAGGCCCAACGAATGTAGCTGCAAGTCCATTCCTGACTTCTCTGATAATCTAAAACATCTACTGTAGTATGTTTTAATGAGTCTTTATAGCCTCTATAAAATATTAAAATTTCATTAAATTATATAAGTCTGTTTAAAACTTAGAGCCGATAAGGTAGATCGCTGAGTATCTCTTTATGACCCTGTGTCTCCGTTGAGGGGCACTTTAGGAATTTTTCTTTTTCTCCGAGAAATTAGGAGGTACTAACTGGGCACCCCGTATAGAAATACATTTTTTAGTATTATAATACTTGGGAAATTAATAAAATTCTAATAAAGAATGATATAAAATTTTAGATATAAACTTTCTCTCAATGTAAGGTTAATGAGTAGATTTAAAATATTATTTAAGCTTTTATTTAATTCAATAAGTTCTCAAAAAATACCAATGCAATTATAAAACACTAACTTAAACGTTTTTTAAATTTACGTTTGCAAATTATATAAAAGGATATATATATATATATATATATATATATATATATATATATATATATATATATATATATATATATATATATATATATATATAAGATAATTTAAACAAGTTCGTGTCGATTTAAATAAACCAGAGTTTACATACGTAGATATATCTTCATAAATCCAATCTGATACTGTTATTAAAATTATACTTTCATTTAAATTTTAGGTTGATCCCCTGCAGTTTACTGCAACCTTGACATTTTCGAGTAGCGCTGAACATGCTCTACTTGAAAGCCTCTCCGATGCGACTGACCTATCTTCCTTTTTGCAACGACTACCTAGTGATGAAAATACAGATAGTGATGACGTTGTTAGTAATAATATCCATAGTCCCGGTGCTGATTCTACACAATTGCAGGTAAAACTACATAATTTATGAAGAAAACAATAATGATCCTAAAAAATTAATATCGTGGTATAATTTTGTTGATGAATTTTAGGTCGATCAAAATATTGATTCATTTAATGAACAAATGCTCGGCCGAAATCAATATGACTCTGGCCGAGCTGGGTACAACCACTCCCAGTTTTCCAAAATGTATCAAGAGTCCCTTCCACCTTACTCCTCCTCGCTTACTTCTTCAACGGACTCCATTCAAGTTCAAATGCAGCAACAGCAAATGTTATCACCTACTTTGAGTTTCAATGGTAAGTTGACATATGTAAATATTGCTGAAATACTCTATGAATATAATGTTCTTAACATTTCAGTAATTATTTTTTTTACTGGGCCATTAAAAAAATTGAGCGCTTCATTATAATAACAAAGAATTACAGTTTAAAATTACTGTCATTTCAATGTAAATAAAACATGATTGCTAACAGCTGATGTATGTAGTAAAGCTAATGATGAGTTGAAAGTAAAATACCAAATATTTTACAACAACATAATAATATGCAAAGTTAAAAATCCAAAAAAGAGCACCCCGTACATATGGACATTAGTTAATTTGACTTAGTTCTCATATTCGTCAGCTTTTTCTATATAAATATGTAAATATATATTTTTATTACTCTTTCTTTTAATTTTTAGGTAGTGCGCTCGATTTGGATTCTCCAACAACAATGTCTCTTCCTAGTCCTGGAGCGGCTTCCTGTTCTTTAGATGGTGACGGCACCATTAGTCCTGCGGCAGGCAGTGTGAGTGGTGGGAAAAGAAGGGAGAGCGTATCCTCGGGAGAGGTGGCTAATGTCACCCCGTCCTTGCAGGGCAGGGTAAATGTCTTGCAGCAGAGGGTAAGCAAATTGATGCAGGCAAGAGGCTGGGGAATGTACGGGGTCTTTTAAAAAGTTAACACTGTACTTTTTATCTTAACAACAGAAATCAAATTAGCAATATAAAGACACCTATTTTTTCAGTTCTTCACTCCACAGTTAATAATGAATTATAGATAAGAAGAATTTAGAACTGAGAAAAGCTTATAGACAATGTCTAGAAGCTGTAGAATATGTATAGTGTTAGCTTGTTAATAATATACAGTAGTACTGCCCAATTCAATATATTGCTTATTTTCTACAGCATGTTTTCTATGTATATATCTGCAATATAGGATATATATAACTACAGGGTGTCACTAAATATTGATTCCAAGCTTCATCAGTGAATAGTACTCGTAAAGTTGAGAAAAGAATATAGAGTAAAAAATTTGCAATTTACCGTTTTAAAGTGTGAATGTGGATTCGTTGGGATTTTATACTTTCTGCGCGCCTAAGAAACTGAATATTTATTACAAAGAAGATATATTAATAATTAAATTTTTTATTATAAGAAATATAATAAAGAGTATGACGTAAAAGTTATACAGTAGCTTGAGCTTCTCCTAAAATTATGGAAAATGATTACCATATCTTTCCACAAGTGGAATATTTTATTGTTATTATCGGATTTTTAAAATTAATCGATGCACCTCCAGAACTAAATATAATCAGATAAACTGATTGAAACCTTTTATAGTTTTAAGTTATGATATAAAATATATCTATATTTTTTAAACCTTTTTAACTTTCTTTATTACGGAAATGAATCTTACCAGGCCATGCTTATACATAATTTATTTCTCCATTTTTGTTTTAAGTATTACGTTCTGATGAGGTTTGGCAAATTTTTTGATACTTTTCTCTTTAATTAACGGATATAATATATATTTTTTTAATAATTTTTGACATACATCTCAATAAACTTATTTGTTAGATTTTCTGTAAGAATTACTTTTTTTAAAATATTTTTCTTCTTTTCCTATATTTAATAAAAACACCCTCAATCACAGCGTGTTTTTATTTCACAGTTTCTATTACAGCTCGGTCTGCCCAGTGAGGTCCAACTGGAATTCGTTAATGGTGGACACGGAATCAAAAATCCTTTGGCAAATCAAGAAAACAGCCGGCAAGGACCAAGAACTGAAGATAAGGCCAAAGTAGCTTCGGTCACGACCGAAGATGGACAAACAACATTTTGTTGTAAGGTACGAACTTGCAAAGTAAGGATACCATTTTATAACTAGTTAAACGTTTATTCTTTTTGAATAAAATTGGTAAATCCATGCATCTCCTCGAACTGTCTCCAATATGTTCAGGTTAGAAGAACGGATTTTGTAAAACACATACAGGAAGAAAAGTTTTTCGTCATATTTGAAAAGTTGTTCAAGATAATATTAAAGAGATAATTAGATAACACTTGCACAAAGTAATCAATATTTTATGTATGTCATTTTGCCAAACTTCGCTTGTAATATATATGTTAAAGATGGTGACTAATCATATGGCAGTTTGGGAAGGCGCATGAGGGCACGTTATGAAAGTTATCAAAAAAATTATATGATTACGTAATAGTATCCAAGCTAATTTTTTTCTAATAATAGACTGAATTAATTATTGTTGAACATTGTTATTTACTGTAAATAACGTATTAAATATATTCCAGAAAAGAAAAAAAAATTCTAAATTTTTGTGACATACCAGCATATCCAAATCCGACGTGATTATGGAAAATATTTTTATCACTTTCGTGTATACAAGAAGCTAAAATCAATTTCATTCTAGACTATAGAGTAAAATTTAATAATCAAGCAAGATTCTTCTTAATTTCTGCTAATATTCTTGGTTTTAATATTCAAACCAAAAAAATAAATTCATTTAGAAGTACTTTTTAGTTAAGATCTATTAACAGTTGGAACTTATGAATAATGCATAAAGTACTAAGGTAGGAAGGTAATTGATTTTTCTGAAGGTTATTGAAAAATTTGTCAAGATATTGAAATTGTTGAGGTTCTAGGAAACCATCTTCTGAAGGCAATTAAATTTGGTAACATAAGATTTAAAACAGAATATTTATATGATTTTAGGCAGCATTCAAAAATATTAAACATAAAAGGGAATTTATTTAAGTTAAGATATCATCCATTCATTTCATGAATTAAATGATTTGTTTTTATTTAGCAGAAAAAATAAAGATGCTAGCTTGAGGTAATGGCGTGAAAAAATAAATTACCACACAATATAATAACATTTTACGTAAATTGAGTTAAAAAACCTAACGTTATTAAAAAAAACACTCTTCAGTATTTTTTATGTCCCTACATATGTCCTCCTCATGAGATATAATTTTACCTGAAGTATTATCAACACAGATCGGAAAAATCTATTAGTAGCAAAAATCTCTTATCAGTTTTTTTGGCGCAAGTTGGTTTTCTTTTAGAAGCGACCACTGCTGCCCAGTATTACACAATACACGTGTGTTATTTAAATTAGTAAAATTAAAGTTAATAACCGTTATATGCGACAACATATTTTTATCCATCTTATCGGACTTAATTAAGTATAGTAAAAAAAATTAAATGAGCGTCATAAATGCATACATTACAGACATTAATTTTAACGCACATATTCATGAATATAAAATATTACATCCGTAAATATGCTCATATAAAAGAAATCAGAATCTTCATGGTAACCACAAGGCATGAAGTTTAAATAAAAAATTGCGTGCTCTAACTGGATTAAAGTTCTAATTAATTCTAAAAGTATGGACACGAAAGAGAGTGTTATATTTCATTCATGGTATTTTTTGTTTTTGTCCTTTTAATTTCCATTCAAGGTTGTTCTTCTACTCTGCTTCTCAATATTTCACTGTAAATATACCATTATTAACGCAGTTTTCCGAAAAGCTGGATAGCTAACAACTTCACTGTCATTTTGTGTTCATGTAGCGGATAACATTTGAAACAATGTAATCCTTCAACAAGTGTTGGCGTTTCGTCGACGGGCGTAAAAACACATGTTGACGGATATGTGCGGCAGTAATATACTTCCGCTACGAACGTGAAGTCGCAATTGCAATGAATTTTGAAAGATATATTTTTTGATATTTAATTAATATCGTGACGATTACAGTAAATAATTTGTTTAATTCTCCTAGATAATATATTTAAATTGTATACGGTAACCAGGATTTCTAAAAAATAATTTTAATTTTTTTTTCAGATATGCAATAAGTCTTTTGCCCTTCAACGTCTTCTAAATAGGCATATGAAATGTCACTCAGACGTCAAGAGATATCTTTGTACATTCTGTGGCAAAGGATTCAATGATACCTTTGATTTGAAGAGGCACACAAGAACACATACAGGTAAAAAAATATCAATAATAATATTCAATATTTTCCCGTCCTAAAAATTATAAAAATATTAAAGGATCTACTAACAAATAAGTTGGTGAATATAATTTTATTTTTCCTCACCTCAGTCTATATCGTCTTTGTCACAAAAGAAACAACAGGACCCCCAGAATTTATTTGTCACAACTTTTTGTCTCGGAAATCATTTGATGTAAAAAGTTAAAACTTTTCAATTTAGCGTTACAATAATGTTTACTAACTCGTATATACCCCAATAACTACATTTTAATAAATATTTTTCTATGATTTCAAGGAGAAAGGGTTAACTTGGTAACCTAATTAGGAACGTAAGTACCGGTAATTTCATAGGTAAATTTAAAACAGCGTATATTTAAAATAAATTAGGATTTTTTTTATAAATTAGAAGATAAGATAAATCAAGCAGTAGTATCTATTTTTACCAAATAAAACATCAAAACAATATAAAAACATAATTCTGATATAATATAATAAAGGCTGTTCCTAAATTCACATAAGATTCGAATTTACCGCCATTTGTGCGGTAAAGTATTGGCAGCCAAAAATAACAATTTGACAGCTAACAGCTTATGGTTAGTAAAAATGAAGCACTACACGAGAGAACAATGTGAACTGTTGAACAATACTTCAAAAATATTGAAACTATGAAAGCCACAGTTCGCAAATTTCGTAGAAAATATGGTCAATATATTGATTTAACTTCGTCAGCTGTGAAGAAAGTAATTGAAAAATTCAGGGATACTGGATCAATTGATGATGCTAAATATACTAGCCATCCAGTAATACGCCGCTCAAATGTTAATATCTGTGCTGTGAGGGCGAGTGATGGTAAAAATCCAAAATTGCAAATTTCAAGAAGTTTTCTACAGCGCATACTCTCTAAAGGTCAGCATCTCCATGCTTAAAAAGTTCAACTGACAAAAGAACGGAAGCCTAATGACCATGCACAGTAAGGAGATTTCGTTGAATGGATTATTGAACATCAACAAATGAATCCTGATTTTTTAGAGAAATCATTCTAAGCGATAAAGTTCATTTTCACCTTGATGGCTTCGTTTATAGTCAAAATTGCCGCATTTGGGGTTCAGAGAATCCTCATGTGACTGCCGAGGAATCAATGCATCCACAACGTGTCACTGTTTGGTGCGGATTTTGGGCTGAAGGCATCACGGGACCATACTTCTTCGAAAACGAGGCTGGTCAAGCAGTCACTGTTACTGGTGCTCGATATCGCAACATGATAACCGAGTTCTTTCTGCCCAAATTGGATCATATTGATATGGATGATATGTGGTTTCAACAAAACGGTACCACGTGTCATACATCCTGTGAAACAATTCAATTATTGCATGAGATATTTCCTGGTCGCATACTATCTCGTTTCGCTGATCTGAATTGGCCCCCTAGATCATGTAATTTAACACTACTGGATTTCTTTCTATGGGGTTATTTGAAGTCCAAGATCTATTCCTATAACCCACAACCAGCCGTGCATTGAAGAAGGAGATTAAACGCTGCATTAATGAAATTCAGCCACATTTATGCAAAATAATCAATTTCGACAAAAAAGTACGTATGTGCCAGCAAAGCCGTGAAGGCCATTTGCCCGATGTGGTGTTCCATACATAATCCTATCCTATGCACTTTATGATTCAATTAATTAATTTCAATTTAAAAAAAAACTGTTTTCTACTTAGTTCAAATCTTTAGTAAATTTTCGGACACCCTTTATTTCTGTGTAATGTTGGATGGTTCAGAAACTTCAGTGCATTATTTAAAATAAATTTTATCCTAATTCTCTTAATAGAACACAATTTTTTACGTAATTATGTATTCAAGGACAAAGCACATTATAACAAATGCCGGTTTTAATAAGAAAATATAAAAATAATTTCAGAACTTCTACTTCAACGGTATAATCTAAAAAAAATTATGAAACCCATTCAGCATTTCTGATACATACACTATAGCCTGAAGGTCTATTGTTTTTGCTGGTTATATTTATTTTGTATGAACAAGTTAGTTTACTAAATCAGACTTGAAAGTCTGTTCATTAATTGGTTCTCTGGGTGTATACTTTCAGGTTAGTTCCATCTTTAAAGGTGTCCCCAATAGACAATAACTTCTCATTTGTAGGTAATGTGCGAGACGGTTTCATGTTGTTCCAGTGGTTTTGGTATTAATTATTTATCTACCCTTCGATCATACCCTACAGATTTAAACACCAATTTAAACAACAATAGATTTGTTTAAAGGCTGTTTGTGGTCAGTGGGGGAAAAGCTATTTTAATGTTTGCCAGACATAAACTTGTTTACTTATGTTTTCTTTCAGTTTAATTGCTTTTCGTGACTCTTTTCAGTGCTTTTAAATGTTAGAAATTACTATAAATGCGAAATTTACAATTAATATTAACAAAAAGAGGATTTAAAAACTTATTTTTATTGGTAAATTTTGTTAAACATTGTTTACATATTGAAAATAACAATAAAAATAATTTAGGCAACCATATATTCATACTTTTATGTATTCAGAATTAACATAGCGATTATCATATGATACTCGTTTAAATAATGCAATTAAAAAAGGATAGCATAAAATCGGTATGTGTGTACCAAGAAATGAAATATCTACTGTTTATCAACCCCTTTTCAAATATAAATAAAAATATTATTGCGGTATTCAGCATCCAAACAACCGGGCCCTAGTTCTGATGTTATGCTAATTCTGCAGGGGTATGTTCGAGGTATATACCAATCGAGGGTTTTAATGCTGAAAAATATTTTTTCCAATAAATGCAGTAGCAAACCTGCGTCTTGTGAGGTGGTTTGATTTTTCATTGCGTAGGATACCATTCTGTTCTGGTACTCAAGCAACAGCAAATTTATTATGTTTTGGCGGGACAATAGAGTTTTGAAAACATTCCCAAATCATTTTATTTGATGACATTCAAGTGCTTTTAGCACTGGCTACTTATCAAAGAAGATGAGGATAGTTCCTCACTGCAATCTCTCCTCAAATTCAGCTTTTATTATTACATCATGGGGCGTGGGGGAGAGATTTAGTAGAGTTTCCATGGTTGATGTCAAGATGATTCGTCTAGCTTTCATAATGCTTAGGCAGGCCTGTTAGAGAGTTCCAGAGTTGTCATATGTTTTCACGGGTCTTACTACTACTGTGTACAATCATGTTTTACCCATTTTCCTTTCTTGTCGTAACATTTTTGATATGATTTTACCAAAATTTATTAAACTAGCAAATATTTAGAGAAAAGTCTTTTACATCCAATAATATTTAATAATATATATTTAAGATTAGAAGTTAAATATTGTTTTTATTTCAAGGTGTGCGGCCTTACAAATGTGGGCTATGTGAAAAATCCTTCACTCAAAGATGTTCCCTAGAATCGCACTGTCTTAAAGTTCATGGGGTCCAACATCAGTACGCTTACAAAGAACGGCGGACAAAGGTAAGAGTTTTATCGATTTATATATTATTTTTTTATCGGCAAAGGCGAAAAAGTGTTTTGATTTTGGTTTAACTGGCATATTCCCTGTCGATTCTAGAAATGACTTACAGATTCGGTCAAAGGTTACGAGACAATAGTTATTTAATTCGGTTCGTAACTGAGTAAAGGTAGAATTGATTTCAATCCTTCTAAAATTAACAAAACAAAATTTTATCATATTTTTGTATCTTCTAGTTGAAATTTTTGTCTTTTCGTAATATCGCGTAGTTTACTAAACTGCATTTGTCCTGAGGGAACTATAAATCTATTTTACGGCCTACAGTGAAGAAAGAATCTTAGCTTATTTTCACAAGAGTTTCCATATTACAAACTCTAAATTTTTTACTCTATTGCTAAGAGTGCAATCTTAATTATGAAATAAAAGGCACGCAAACTTATGGCAGTAAGATCCAGATTTTACTAATGAAAGATCGAGTTAAAGAACTTTTGTTTTCATCTTTGGCTTTATCTGTTAGTCAAAAAACTGTATTTTTCATTCACACGAGTGAGTTTGATGTACCTGTCTGACAGAAAGGGGGTTTTTAAGCAAAAAAAAAAGTTGACCTTGAAATGATCTTATAACTATAATTCAAGATCAGTTTCAAGGTCACTAATGTTGATCATTTTCAACATAAAAAAATGTATGTCATCAAACCCTTGTCATTAAACCACATAATTTCTAAGATTTTATGCATTTTTCTGTCAGACAAGCGTGTCTGACTTTTAAATAACTTCTAGATGTGAAAAAACCATATAACTTATTTATATCGTTAGACGAGAAATTTTCTCGAATTTCTATTTTTACAGTAAAAAATAGTTGTTCCTATTCGAAAAAAACAGTTGCCCCTGAAATACAGATCCAAGGTTAGTTTCAAGGTCATAAACTTTAAGCCCTTCAACATAAACAAACTTGTCTCTTGTTAAACCGGTTGGTCTCTTAGCGTTTTTCGCGCAGACCTTCAATGGCTTCTAGATGCGAAAAAGCACACCACATATTTATATTGTTAGATGGACAATTTTCTCTGATTTACATTTCTGTAATAAAAAAAGGGTTCCTATTTAAAAAAAAAACAAAGCCGATCTTGAAATCGCCTTATATATAAATCCGAAGTAAGTTTGAAGGCAATAAGCGTTTGGCTCCCCTAAAATAAACCTTTGTCTCTTAGGTTTTTTTTTGGATAATGTTTGGTTTCCGAAATTTTCGAGTGTCAAAGTCATTGGGACACTCTGTAAATATATGCAAAACAGACAAAAAATTACGTAAATTATTTAAATTATATAATAAAGATAATTATATTTTGGACAAATACAAATAGGATGTTTAGATATTCTCTGTTAGAAAAACTCGCCTTCATAGTTTTGTGTCATGAAACGAGTTTTTTATAAATAATCACAAAATTGTTCTTATTGTGATCTTTTAAATATAAAGGAATTGAATTCGATTTATAACTAAACATGGATTTTAATTGTACTTAGTTTAAACTATATGGGTGTAAAAATGGCGAATAAGAATATTTTGAAGTGAGATATAATAATGTCCTATCAATAGCTTTGTTCGCGGTAAGGATTTAGAACCGATTCTGAACTAATACGCATGCGCAGTTGAAATAGCAGCGTTCGCGGATGACAAAGTTCAGAATTTTTAGTTACAGTCCCACGTTCGCGGAGAAAATAATTCGGTTCGAAATCGATTCTGAACCAGTCCTACCGGTTCTAAGGATTGAAGAGGAACTGTAAGTTCGGAATTTTATGCAGCGCCAGCGTTCATGCTGCGGCCGCAATGTGCAACTATTTGACAGTTGTTTTTATTTTATTTTAGGTTTTTCTCTTGTTTATGTCATTCGTTGCATTTGATGTTCCAGTATATATTTTATTATGTTATATTGGTTTTACTTTAATTAGCGTTAATCGACCTAGAACCTTAAATAATAAGTTAAAAAAGTGTTAGCTTGAACCTAAAAAAAAATATAGTTTTAGTGAATATTCCCATTATGTCAAATCATTTATCATAGAGCGATGAGGACTTAAAAGAAATTTTACAGTTACTCAAAATTCCTAAAAGTGCTAATTATTTTGAGGAAATTTTGCCCCCCATTTTCAGTTAAGCTGAGAAATGGACAAGAACTGGCGTGTATTATGGTTTGCGATAAATGAAGTTGCATCGTATAGGGACGTTTCAGACCGGTTTTTAGTTTTATTAAAAATGTTTTTTGAATCAAAAAGAAATGGACCTAAAACTATTGAGTTTTATTATTTGTCTAGAAAAACCCCAATCTTTTTATTAGGCGTATGTTTAGAATTAGATTTACTTTGAGGCTCCCGAAATATGAACTTAACACAAAATAAAGAGTAAACAATAGATATCTGTTAAAATATATATTTGTTTATCAAAAATTCTATTCAGCAAAAAACAAGACGTTTTATTCCAAAAGGAACTGACAGTTAGACTTTATATTATATAAGAATAACAATTGTAATTCAATATTTCTTTAAAATAATATAAATAATAAAACCTAATAAAAGACAGTTTTAAGTTATTTAAAACAAAAAAAAACAACTAGTTTAATCGTTCGCGGTAAAAACAAATCCTGAACCGGTTAATAACTGAGCATGCGCTGTATGGCAATCCTGAACTAATTCCGTACTAGTTCTGAATCGGTTCCGAAAGTGACCCGCGAACAAAGCTAATATTAGCATATTATTTTGTGGAAATAAAATATATCACCTTTCGTTAGTAAAAAGACTTCCCCATTTTTGCACTATATTTCTGGCTCTCGTTAACAAAAATATATTTTTTCCTTTACAATCTTCATTATACAAGTTGATCGACCCGACCTGCCACTTGTGGCACGGTTTTCATGAAAACTTTTTCTAACTTCTTATTTTTACTTGAGATTTTTTTTATTTTAATAAACGGTATTATCTTGACTGAGATATGAATGACAAAACCAAACTAGCAAAGTTAATAGAGTAATGAAACTTTGGGGGAAATGTAGCCACAACAATTTATGTTGAAATTACCGATTTCTCTTCATTCAATAAAGATAAAGACTTAAATTTTAATCTAAAAGCTTGCTCAGAACGATATTTAAAAATCTATTTATGACTTTTCAATATTAGACTCATGACTTATTGGGAAAATATTGTCTACACAATATAAGTTCCAGTAAGAAGGATTTTTTAAAATTCTCACCCTAAAAAGGTGAAAAAGGGACCATCTCATAAAATTACCGATATCTCTTAATTCAATCAGGATATGGATTTAATTTTTAAAGATAGCTTATAATGGCTGTATTCTTTTGAGTAAATTATCACTGATCAAAGTGAAAAAAGTGGAACTGATAACTTCATGTTCTTTTGAATATGCATTTACTTGTCATTGGTCAAGTGACAGAACTGAAAATGATCATTACTCAAAAGAATATACCTAATAATATCTAAAAAATAATTTATGGATTGTTCGATACTCCATTTTTAAAAGAATGAAAAAAGGTAATATGTAGATTTGATCATATTTCATTGAAAATTTATTTTATTAGCGGAAAATTATGACGTTTCGGGTAAATGTTATCGGCACAATATAAGCATCCCCTAGGAAAGAATTTTTGGAAATTTACACCCTAAAGGAATAAACCGATTCCTCTTAATCCAAGCGAGATGGGAACATGTTTTTTTTTTATCTAATATATATATATATATATATATATATATATATATATATATATATATATATATATATATATATATATATGGATTTAACTATGGTTAATTGAAAATTAACTTTCGAGCAGAAAATGACGATATGAACATAATTTTTGCTTTCACCGATTCTATATACAATTATCTAGTAAGCCATTTTTGAATTATTCGAAATATATTCTTTTGAGTTTAAAAATGGTTGAAATATATTTTTACTATTTTATCAACTCGAAAACTATTGAATAGGGTTGGCTGAAACTTCGTGAATCCATAATAATTACTTAGGGAGCGGTATAAAGTGTATCTCACATTGTTATCATAAATAGAAGTTGAGCATTACCGAAAGAAAACCATCCTCACTTCTAGCTCTCCTTCTATCTCATTAGCTTGGCTCACAAATATCAGCAATTTCAAGTATGTACAGGGTGAGTCAACGATTGGATGAAGTAGGTTTGTGCCTTTTCGGTGAAATTAACAAAGAAACTATATTTATTGTTTGATACAGTTTATTTTTACGCAGATTTTAAAAATATTTAGGACTCTACAGGGTGAGCCAAAAAACTAGCATAAAGTTAAGTATTTTTTTAAATAGAACACCCTATATACGAATCGTATTTTCGATTTAGCTTATAATTTTAAATCTTTTTTATTAAGGGTTTACTATAACAAAACTTTATAGTTTCTGAGATAATTAAGTTTAAAGAAAAAAAGTCACATTTTCAAGCATCAATTCAATCCTAAATAACGTTTTCAATTTTGTGACAAATATATTCAAACTTGGAATTTAGCAAGGCCAAGGACAAGGTAACATAATTTTTACCTAATATTTGCAATAAAAGCTACAGGGTGTTGAACACATCGGCTCAAATTTGAACAAGTTTAAATGAATAAATATCTTTTTTTTTTAACGGTACACAATGTATATTTTCATGTTATTTAATAGAGTAATAAAAACCCTAAAAGTATTGTTCAATATATCCTATACCTATTTATAATAGTTTTTGAGATATTTCAGTTTTTCTTATTTTCCATACTTTTTTACAGAAATAGTCTTCATTTTGGATTTAATTGAATCTGCGCATTTATTGTACGACAAAAGTTTACACGACTTTCAAAATCCTGTCCATGCATTTCTTGGTGTAATTCTATGTGATATGGATGATACCTATATTTCTTGGTAGTACGATTAGCGGTGGATTGTGATGTTTCACATAATGCTGCTAACTGACGGCTACCAATATAAGGATTTTCCTGAACATTTAACAATACTTGTAGTTCTTTTTCTTCATTAGTTACTGGTTTGTTGACCACTTTACGTTTTGGATAATCAACAGTACCAGAAGCATCAAATCTTTGCATTAAGTTTTGAAAAGTATGGGTATTAGGCTGGCGTCGATCAGGATACTTCATTTTGTAAATTCTTTGAGCAAGAAGGCAATTTTTTTGAGCCTCTCCTATTGTATAAATCATATCTATTAACTCATTCTTTCGAAAATTCATTTTACAATATAAGATGAATGCAAAAAAAAAACCAAACTACACTACATAAAAGTCAAAAGAATCGATTGCGGTTATAAATTTGACACACAGAAAAATGTTCTTTTACATTGTTTTTGCCATGGCTACTATGATAATGAAGACTATTTCTGTAAAAAAGTATGGAAAATAAGAAAAACTGAAATATCTCAAAAACTATTATAAATAGGTATAGGATATATTGAACAAAACTTTTAGGGTTTTTATTATTCTATTAAATAACATAAAAATATACAGGGTGTACCATTTAAAAAAAAAGATATTTATTCATTTAAACTTGTTCAAATTTGAGCCAATGTGTTCAACACCCTGTAGCTTTTATTGCAAATATTAGGTAAAAATTATGTTAACTTGTCCTTGGCTTTGCTAAATTCCAAATTTGAATATATTTGTCACAAAATTGAAAACGTTATTTAGGATTGAATTGATGCTTGAAAATGTGACTTTTTTTCTTTAAACTTAATTATCTCAGAAGCTATAAAGTTTTGTTATAGTAAACCCTTAATAAAAAAGATTTAAAATTATAAGCTAAATCGAAAATACGATTCGTATATAGGGTGTTCTATTTAAAAAAATACAACTTTATGCTGTCCTAGTTTTTTGGCTCACCCTGTAGAGTCCTAAATATTTTTAAAATCTGCGTAAAAATAAACTGTATCAAACAATAAATACAGTTTCTTTGTTAATTTCACCGAAAAGGCACAAACCTACTTCATCCAATCGTTGACTCACCCTATACATATAAATCATAAAGGCATACACATGCTCTCCGGAGGTCCTGAGAACTCTTATTGACCAAATTTAGTTTACTATCTTATGTGATTTATCTATAATGTAAAAAAACTAGAATAATCAAGTACATATCCCTATTAGATAAAAAAAATTGGTAAAATTATGACATTCAAATTTACCTCTTTATATTTAGAATGCGATTTTCAAAAAATCCTTTTTTAGTGAATGCCTACTCTGTGTTGGCAACATTTCCTCAAAATAACACCACTTAAAAGTATGGATAGATTTGCTTTTCATTTCTATTTATGTAATGCATTTGACAATGTGCAAATTTAATATTAATTAAAGAATCTCTATTGATGTAATTTTTTTTTCTAACATAAAAATATTTATGCATAGATTTTCTAATGTTATGACCAATACATATGGAACATTTCGCCTAGAACATTCCAGCAAAATCACAATGTTTTGAACTCATGTTTTCGATAATGAAATTAGTCTAAAAAATAATTCCAATATACGTTTTCGATGTGTTCTTTTTTCAGTTTTTCATTGGTAGAGCTGAAAATTCGGCATTTTGACCTTGAAAAAATATTATATCTCGCCAAGGACATTTTTAATGTTTTTGTTTCTGATAGAGTAGATTGAAAGCTGATGTTTGATCGGCATAGGTATTTTCTTGAATGAGATTGGATTCTATACTGTTAGGATAATGATGATAGAACTGAAAGGAATTTTTATCAGTTGGGATAATAGGGTGATGCCTCAAGGTATCTGATATTACCTTAACCTTGTATAATTTAAGTTTAAGCTCTAAACAGGTTTTTTCATGACCTTCTTTACTGCCATACAAGATTTTCATTTCCTTTCAGTCGTTGAAAAGATATTCTGTAGTAAGAGTTCTCTCATCGGCTGAAAGTTGTAAGATTGCTCGTTTTACTCCTCTTTAATATTTTCATCCATACTATCAAAAGTACCTTTGTCATGTGAAGTTGCGAAAAATTACTATTCCGCTGTAAGGAGATTTTGAAAATTTTATTTATTTTTAAAGAGCTCTTATCATAATAAATTTTTGTGGGTTTATGGTTGCTCTCCAGATAATTTGTTATAATTTCTTAATATCAATAAACTGACACTGTATAGAGATTAAGATTGTGAGATATTATAACCATACCTTTGCTATTAGGTTCGTTACTTTCCTTAAAATATATTTCAAGTTTAAATCCAGTAGTTTGGTTATTGTGTATCGCGTCCGTTATTCCCATCAGGTTTGTCGCTTAATTTTTCGAAAAAATCAAAAACTGTCATTCTGGACAATAACTATATTAATATAAAAAATCGTCAACTGTCGATCTAGATTATCGTAAAAAATTTAAAGAGTGACCTTTTCGAGATATAACCGGTTGCATATTATTTAAAGGTCAAAACACCAAATTGTCAAAGTTCTGATACACCAATAAAAAGCTAAGATAAAAAAGCCGAAAACGTCCATTGAAAAAGACTTAAATTGATTTCAATATCAAAAACATGAGTACAAAACATTGTGATTTTGTAGTTTGTCATATATGTAATTCTCCTTTCAGGCAGAGAATATGAAAAATGTATGTACAAACAGTTTATTTCCTGCAAATATCGCTCTGGTCCTCTCCCCATACGCGTTTCGATCACCTTATGGTCTCGTCAGTGGAGCTGTATTGGACCGAGAGCAACATTAGCAGGAAATAACTGATATATGAACCATAAATTTCAAGGTATGTCGGCAGGATATTACACCTGCCGTCTACCAACTTCGATGTCAGACTGAAAAATATCGCCAGTCGAACGACATCTATGAATCAACGGAGTAACGTGAAATTTTTAAACAATCAAAATTTCAGTAAGAAATAAAGAAATCTTTCTGCCGTATTTAAATAGTTTGTTATATATGTAATTCTCCTTTCAGGCGGAGAATATGAAAAATATATGTGACTTAAAGAAGAATTACATATATAACAAAATATTTAAATACGGCAGAAAGATTTCTTTACTTCTTACTGAAATTTTGATTGTTTAAAAATTTCACGTTACTCCGTTGATTCATAGATGTCGTTCGACTGGCGATATTTTTCAGTCTGACATCGAAGTTGGTAGACGGCAGGTGTAATATCCTGCCGACATACCTTGAAATTTATGGTTCATATATCAGTTACTTCTTGCTTATGTTGCTCTCGGTCCGATACAGCTCCACTGACGAGATCATGAGGTGATCGAAACGCGTATGGAGAGAGGACCAGAGCGATATTTGCAGGAAATAAACTGTTTGTACATATATTTTTCATATTCTCTGCCTAAAGGAGAATTACATATATAACAAACTATTTAAATACGACAGAAAGATTTCTTTATTTCTGACTGAAATTTTGATTGTTTAAAAACTGTGATTTTGCTCTCGCCAAATATACCTATTTAAGTTATAACCTTTTACAAAGAGTAGACGAGATCATGACCGGTAACTGACATCTGTATGCACTCAAAATCTGATTTCACAATCGAGAAATTTGTTAGTTCTCTACAAATAGATTAAGGATGACTTGCCATAATTTTTTCGACCAACGTATCAATATTTTATTTCACCTGGACTAATCATTATTACTTGCAATCTTTTAAATGAATAATCATTATAAGTTTCATATTTTCTTTTAGGTATACGTTTTGTGAGGAATGCGGCCACACCACCACAGAGCCCGAAGTCCAGTACCTTCATTTAAAAGAGAAACATCCGTACAGCCCTGCCCTCTTGAAATTCTACGATAAGAGGCACTTTAAATTCACAAACTCAAATTTTGCAAATATGCTGTTGCAAGTCCGAACATAAAGTAAATATAAACTTTTTGTTGATATTAATGTAAATGTAATTATTATTATTTAAATGGAGGTAATGGACTTTCTCAAATCTATATAAAATATATTCAAAAATAGTCTTAAAAAAATAAGGTGAAAAACCTTTAAAATAACTTCTTACGATAAGATCAACTAGAAAATTATTAAATAGATTTGTAGGACGTTTCACTCAAAATTTAGAATATGGATGTATGCAAAATGCTCTCTCTTTCCCATACTAACTTTTGAACCAGACAAAGTATTTATGGACAAAGTTCAAATTAAATATCATCAGCGTCAGGGTCACTATCATTTAAAAATTTCAAATATGAAGGTGATTACGTGATATCTTGTCTGAAAGGTATATTAAATTTTCTTTCAATGTGGTTTCATTTTGGATGATTTGTTTGCAATACTACGAGCCATTAAATTATAGTGTAAATACAAATTAAGTCGTTCACAATTATACTGTCAGTGATTAGAATTTCAAAAACCTGTTGATGAATTTATGTGATTCTTTTTCTGATAATTTATGCAAAATATAATTTCTCTGATTTATGAAGTCGATTGGTCAAGATGTTTAATAATAAATCATTTCAATGTGAAAAACTATTAAAATGAAAACGTTATTTAAAAAAAAGAAAAATTTAAAAAAACAACTAAAACTATGAAAGAATAATTAATATATCTTTAAAAAAAGTACAAAGTTCAAAACCCTATGATAATATTTATAATAAATAGTTTTAATCGATTTATTTTTGCACTAATATAGGTTTAGAAAAAAAAGTCATAACTATGTAAATATTAATTTTATACAATTTTATCACTTTGTCCCTTTCCAAATCCTTCTTTCCTTACAAGGCAAAGATAATGAACAACATAAAATACGTGTCGCATGTAATGTGAAATAGATACGTATCATATCGCAGTAACAGCACTCAGCAATGAAAAGAGATGACTTCACAAGCGAATTGAATATCTCGGCAACAATATCAAAACCTAAGAAATATAATTCACTAAGATTGTTTAATTCTGAAACTGGTCAAAATTAACAACAAAATATTTACAAAGTCAGTCAAGTTTTGAAAATTAAATGTACAAGAATGAAAAAAAATCACTTTCTTTTATTACCAAACTGACAAAAGTGTGAAGTTATCTTTATTTTCGAGAAATCACAATTCCTTTTACTGATACCAAGTCTTTAAAGGCCTATTAAGTCACCCGATATTCAGACGTTTTCAATGAGTTAAGCTCTGAATGCAATACAATAGCATTTAGAGCGATGCCGATCTTCCTTACTGAGTTGAGATACTAATAATGAAACGATATAATATAGTCTATTAGCATTTAGGATACTTAGTCGCTCTACGCGAGCTACCATATCGTTCGTTTCTTGGCTGATGAAGTTAAAAAATGAAGAAATGATATTTTATTAAATGTTCTTAATATTTATAAAGATATGCCATATTTATGGGAAAAAAATTATAAAGATTACTTAAACAAAAATATGAGATAAGATGGTTGTACGATGCTGTTCGCACAGCATTTTCTTTTTATATAAATATAACCAGCCGCTACCTCGGGTGCCATGGTAAACATCGGAGTTCTGGAGGGCTCGATGATCACTCTCCCACTGATTTAGGATCCTGATTCAGTATGGTGTAATTGCCATCCTCTAAAATGTTTCCAATCCTATTCCACTCATACATAATGGTTAGGAATCCTGAATAATGTGTAGTCTAATAGTATCTTTTTATCTAGGTCTTTGTTCTTAATTTTCATAAAAAAAAGTGTCAAACTGGTCTAAAATTTAAACTTTTGAATGAAAATTGTTAAGTTTCGTATTAAAGAGTTGTTAATAAAAATTTGGAGTTTATGTAACAAACAATTTCCAATTTTAACGTAAAAATTATTTTTCCCTTTAAAATTGATTTAATTATCATTTAACATTATTGCAGTAAAAACAAATCTTCATTTCGAAACAAAATGATTCATTCTGCATTCAAAATAAATGCATTTTAAATTTTTAGAGATTATTATTAAAACTTTTTTGTCATACTGAATTTTTATCTAATTATTTTAGTATCTAGTAACTGAAATGATACCGACTGCAGATATTTTGAAGAAATCCACAAACATGGGTACTTACCCCTCAATATACCACCCCTAGGAGTTAAGCATGAGTAGATTAAAATGTCACTGTTATTAGTTAGAATTATGACTAAAATTTGTCGTTTCTAAAATTGTAGATTAATTTTTATAATTGAATGACCATACCAAAAACAGATCGTTTTAAGACTGATCTTATTAAGAAATTGTTTTCTTATTTTGTTAGACTTTAACCAACGTTAATATTTTACAATAGTTTTTTCACATCCCATATAGATTAGTTTTAAATTTAAGTAATTTTTGAAAAGTCGATTATTTTTTTTAAGCTCGTCTTCCAATTTGTTGGTTAACTAAAATAGTTAAATTTCGGCAATAAAATTAAGATTTTCTTTTTTGTTTCAGGTATACGTTTGTGAAGAATGCGGCAACACCACCGCAGAACCTGAAGTGCACTACCTTCATTTAAAAGAAAAACACCCTTACAGCCCTTCCCTCTTGAAGTTTTACGATAAGAGGCATTTTAAATTCACAAACTCGAATTTTGCAAATATGCTGTTGCAAGTTCGAACTTAAGTTTTAGTTTTAAGTTTGACTTTAATTTTAATTTATTAATTATTTTTTAGGTATTTTCAGTCTGTTTTTTTTGTGTAGGGATGATTTGATTGGTAAGAGTTTTTAAAAATTTTAATTGAGTAATGTTATTTAACTGATAATTATTCAGGATTCTCGAAAACAATTACCGATAAGCAGAAAATTATAGGACTACAAGTATTAAGATAATCTCTTATCAATTAAATGAATCCTAAAATAACCGTTGTTTTCGTAGAACAGATTTTTAACATTTAACCAGCACAAACTACATTTTTATTTTGATCAGATCTTAAAATTTATTTTATATTTTATTTGCATAATTTATTTCCTACTTTTCGAACTTTATAACTGACTAGTTGAGACAAACTTTCCTTAAAATGAGAAGATTTTTTACCTGAAATTCAACACCTGAGTTGCCATTAATACATTCTGAGCGCAATTAATAAAAGAAATAAATAAATCTATCTGTCCTATTTAAATATTTGCCTATATGTATTCTCCTCTCGCGTATGGAGAGAGGACCAGAGTCTTATTTGCAGTAAATAAACAATTTCTATATATTCTTTCCTTTTTCCATGCTTGAAAGGAAAATACATATAAGCAACAACTAGTATGTTGTTTACGACGTGTTTTTAAAAATATGCCTTAAGAACAATTGCCAGTTTCCCAATACCGTAAATTTAATTGAATACAACCAATAATTAAAGTGGAATTTGCGGCGTGAAACAAAAATTGTGAAGGAACTAAAAACCGTTATGTTTTCTTGAAAGTTATTGTCATCAGCATTATCTTAATTCACTGAAGTAACAGCATATGTTGGTGAAATGAAAATAACCACGATTTTTATTATTTAACAAGAAAGGCACAAGAATTAAATCGGGAGTATTTTCAAGTTCTATATTTAAGTAGCTTCTGAACTTAAAAATAATAATTTTCATTTTTTGATATCGTGAAGCTTAGCAAAGCTGTTTTTGCTGATTATTCAGTGTGTAGTTATAAAAGCTGTTCTGCAAAAACTAACAATAATATAATTAATATTATCCGTCCAATATAGAAGAAAGTACTTAAGATATCCTTAGAATTTTTTTACACTTTTCTTTTAGTTGGAAGGTCAGATATCTGTTTAATCTCTTCTGTGATAATTTATTAAATTTAATCATTTTCGAAGTTTAATTTTATTAGATTATTTAATATGCATTTTAATCTATAACAGCCTAACGTTATTTGTTAGCATTGTTAGTGTGTATAATAATTTTTCTACAGGATTATTGATTAAAATTGACCCTTTTAAGTGATTTTATTATTCATAGATTTTCCGCAAAAGTATGTTATAAACTTTACCAGGTATGACTGAAATCTATGGCATTCTAAAATATTTTTTTTTCGTTTCAGAATATAATGACATACAATTTATTAACAAATCTCTTGTATTCATTTTCTAGTTTTCTAGGCATAGTGTTTTGTAAAACATTTGATTATTTAAAATCAATCATTTTGTTTTTTATTCAAATGACTAATGTTGTGAACGAGTACACTTTTTTGAATTTGAAATACCTGTATGTAATTATATAAAACAAGAATATATTTTAAAGAATCTCAGTGGGTCAGTTTTTAACAACCAACCCTGTATATTATGTTAACATGTGGTTCGTTATAAGTATTGCAGAGTACAATGCAGATTACTATTTCTTAATTTAATTAATATAACATATATTAAACACTTTTTAGCAAAAAAAGCTTTGCCGAAATCAATAAATTAAAAATCTTTTTTCTGCAGTTTAGTAATACTTTCAGAAATGGTAAACTCTAGTGTACTTTGTTCCTATGTACAAAAATTTTAATATTTTAATAACAACAATATTTTGGCAAAACAATGGCATAAATAAATGTCCTAATATAGCCAAACTCAATAATAAAATCGGGTTTTTTGTGCAATCATGGTGGATGGAACTGGGTAATAAACTTAGATTAGTTTACTTAGATCACTAAACTGTCATTACGCACTTATTTGTCAGTGGAACATTGTTAGACATTAAAGCGTTTTTTATATTGCTTTATTCATCTGCCGTCAAAAAAAAAACCGTTAAAAATTAGGGAATTTTCCAAGCATAGATTTAAATTCAAATTTTGTATTCCAAAGAGCAAAATAAATGAAATAAACTAATTTACAAATAAATCAGAAGTCTGAAAATCTAGTGTTAAACTAGTAGCTGGATAAAGAAGAAGAACAAGAAAAAGAAAACAACAAATTAGTAACAGTAGAATTCGCATTTTTTCGCCGTGTTTTTGGGGCTGCATTGTTTTGTTCTTAGATCAAGTTCAAAATTCAAAATTTTCAGAAATTAAATTACTTTGGTATGATAAAACAATAAACCGGATCATCTTGTTTTCTTTGTTAGTCTATGGCTACAAATTTGTAGTTTGTTTTATTTACAGGTAGTTACACTAATCCAGTTTAAAAATATTAATATGTGTCTTAATTAAAAATATATCGCTGGTTTTTGCGTATTTTTTATCCAACTAGTTCGCAAGATTCTCAAAAAGTAAGATTAGAATAATAATCCCTTTAACATACCAAAAATAAGTAAAATTAATACTCTGAAAGCAGACTAACCAATTTATTTATTATGTATTTAATTTTATTTATAATTTATCCTAAGTTTGGTAGATTCCTTAAGCCAGCAATATTAAATTAAATTTAATCTTTAACATGTTCCCAAACTATTCTGGTGCTTCATAGCAAAATACGTTTGGTAACAATGAATAACTTTTTGGATGTGACATTTTCATAATCATTATTTCAGTTGAAAATTTCGAAATTGTATCAAAAATACACCTCTGTAAGTAACTATATTGCTTTCACATATGAAGTCCCTAAACCTATTTTGTTCAATGCTACTAAATGTAAAAAACAATTGATAACTATGGTGCTACAGAATAATTTACAATTGAAAACAAGAGATGAAAGAATGGTCACTTCCACAACGAAGGCAAAAATTTGTTTTTTTGATAATTTTTCCAAAAATATGTGTGTTATGTGATATTAAGAGTGAATGTTTGAGAAAATGTGTTGTAAATATTGCTTAGTTCTTAGTAAATTCTGTTGATATAAGTACCTTTTCTACCTTCATTAGTTGAGTTTAAAAATTTTAATTTTATTGGAACGGTATTGTTTAAATGGTTTTTCAGTAATATTTATTTTATAATATCTCCTATTTAAGAACGAAAGAAAAATCATTTGCTTTCCTGTTTAGTTAGACAGAACAATTTCCCAGTGAATATTGAAAATTTTTACTTTTTATTAAAAAATAAATAAATAAATAACAAACTTAATAATTTCGAATAATTAGTAAAAATCTAGATACGTCCGTTTAAAGTTTTTGGGTCCATTTTGCCTTAAAATGTACCACAAATTTGAGAGAGTATTTGCAAAAGATTTGTAGTCTGTTTAGTTTTTCATTTTAATTTATAAACTCTGTATTTATATAACTCATCTTAAAGACATTATGTGTACTTAAAATAGATCAAAACGTATTGTATTTTCCTAATGTTGTTATACAAATAAATTTTATATATTTACAAGAATTTTTTTTATTCAATACCTGTAACTAAAAATTTTCACTCACAAAATTATTCCGCCCGTTTTATACTTCCCCTTAAAACATTACCGCTTTCGAATGAAACTTTTTATAATTGCATATATACTAATCACAAAAGTTTAAGTTATTGGTTGGAAACATGGATATTTAATATTCAAATTTCTTACATTATTCGAGTTTTTCTTCTTGAATAAGGTCCTATATTGTTCACATTATTATAAAACAAAGTATTTTCTTTTTACTATGTTTACAAATTCAGTCGAGGAATAAAAATTAGGAAATCTATTTATATATATTTATTGATCTTAAAGTCTTCGTCCAATAAATCGATCCATGCCACGATCGTACCGTACCGAGTCATCACAACTTAGCATTAGAAATGATACAATAGGACACAGATAGAAAACTATCTGAACCAGTACATTGTGGTCGAAAGTTTTGAGAGCCACGATTGGAAGGCCAAGCTTTACATATTTTCTTCTGTAATAACGATTATTTTGCTGGAACATACTAAAAAATTCAAGAAACCTTTTTTTTTTGATATTTTAGTCAGTTATTTGGAACATAATCAAAAATAAAAATACCTAAGTAGATGCCAATATACTTAGTTACACTCCAGGACTTATTTTCAAGGAAAAAACAGTCTTTGAGAATCAAATTTACATCACCAAGAATCGCAACACGCCTTAAAAAATTTCAGTTATAAAAAAAATTAATGTAGAATTTTAACATTTTCTGGCAAAGTAATTAACTGCGTATCAATCAATCATACTTTTCTCTATTTAAATATACTTCTCAGATAACGACATGTTTTCGCCTAATAATTACATATTAGAGTCTATAAATGCTTCTTATATAAGTGGGCAAGGGTCTTATTCGGGTCAAAAGAAGAAATCTTTATGTAAACCCTTCACCATTTGCACTTCTTCTTCTTTAGGTGCCATGTCTGTATTCAGACGTTGGTGGTCATCATGTTTACAATTTCCTGAAATCTTTCTCTATCGGCTGTTGCGCGAAATAGTTCTTCTACCGTGCAATCACACCACTGCCTGATGTTACGCAGCCATGAAAGCTTCTTTCGGCCAATCCATCTTTTTCCTTCCACTTTTCCTTGTATTATAAGGCGAAGTAGCTGGTATTTAGGTCCTCTAATTATGTGACCGAAGTATTCTGTTTTCCGCCTCTTTATAATGTTCAAGAGCAGTCGATCTGTATCCATCATTCTGAGAACATCCTCGTTGGAAGTGTGCGAAACCCATGATATCTTTAGGATTCGACGGTAGCACCACAATTCGAATGCTTCCTTTTTTGTATAGCATTGTGGTTTTTAGTGTCCATGTCTCGCAACCGTATAATAGAATAGACCATACATAGCATTTCAGGACCCTTTTACGAATATGCATTGATAGGTTCCTGTTGCATAGAACTGGTTTCCATGTCATAAAGGCCTTCCGCGATATTTCTTCTCTCTTCATCAGAGTCTTCATTTACATTCAACCAACTGCCAAGGTATTTGAAATGGTTTACACGCTCTATCCTCTTCCCATCGAGCCAAAGTTGACATTCATCTACAGTAACCTTTCCAACTGTCATCCACTTTGTTTTTGAGATGTTGATTTTAAGGCCTCTTCGGCAGATCGCTTCATTGAGTAGGTTTACTAATGTTTGGAGATCCTCGATGCTTTCTGCAAGAATGGCCGTATCATCAGCAAATCTAATATTGTTGATTACTTCTCCGCCTAGTCTTACTCCTTCTTGTCTGTCATCCAAAGCCTCCCTAAAGATTTCTTCAGAGTATACATTAAAGAGACAGGGTGACAGAACGCAACCCTGTCTTACTCCACGTTTGATGGGTAGGTTTTGAGTACGACAGTTTTCAATTTGGATAGAGGCTACTTGATTGTAATATTGATGTTTTAGCAGTCTTATATCGTAGTGGTCTAGACCTGCTGCTTGTAGGCACTCAAAAAGTTTATCATGTTGTACTCGGTCGAATGCCTTTTCAAAGTCGATGAAACAGACGTAGATGTTCTTTCGGAATTCACAGCTCTTTTGTAGGAGAACGCGCATACAAAATAGTGCCTCTCTTGTTCCTAGACCATTTCTAAATCCAAATTGCTTATCACTCACTCTATTTTCGGATAAAAGGAATATTCGGTTCTGTATAATTCGTAGAAGTATCTTAAGTGTGTGGCTCATTAAATTAATCAGCCTAAAGTCGCTGCATTTGGTGGGTCTACTTTTCTTTGGTAATATTATAAACAGCGATTCTAACCAATCATCTGGTATTATTCCTTCGTTATAGATTTTATTAAAGAAAGTAGTTAAGTAAGAAATATTTTCCTCATCTAGAAGTTTAAGCAACTCAGCAGAGATTTGATCTGGTCCAGGTGCCTTATTATTTTTGGCTTGCTGTATTGCTTTCCTGACTTCTGATTTCAATACACTGGGGCCCCTGTCTATCTCGCTGCTGCATATAGTATGTGTATGTGCAGCGTTTTCTCGAGTAGCATCGTCAAAAAGGTCACTGATGTATCTCTCCCATTCTCTGCACTGTTGTTCGTGATTACAGATTCTGCCGTCGGCGTCCTTGAGTAAATAAGCATTTTTTGGTTTTCTGATTCCGGAGGTATATTTAAGTTTCCTGTGGAGATTGAAATTGTCGTGTTTTTTTTTGGAGGTTCTCTATTTCTTTACAGGAATTTTCGAGCCAGAGTTCTTTGGCTTGCTTAATTTTTCTTTTTATGAGTTTATTGACTTCACTGTATTTGTCAGTATCTCTATTTTTATATTTCCGTGGTACCTCCATAATGTCAAGAATTTCCTGTGTCATCCACTCATTTTTTGCCATTCTTTTAGGTGTTTTCAGAGACTCTTCCACTTCTTTTAAAATCGAGTTTTGTATATCGTACCAACATTCGTTAATGGTTCTGTTTTCGTTTGGTATTTTCGATATTTTGTGTATTTCGTTATTTATTTGCTGCGATATGTGTTCACGTGTTTGAGGATTTCTGAGGGGGTCGAGACACATCCTGTTTTGTTTAGATGGCTTTGTTAATTTCTTTAATTTAATTTGTATTTTGGAGAAGAGTAAATTATGGTTTGAGTTTATATCAGCGCTGGGGTAAGTTTTTACATCTTTAACATTGTTACGAAATCGGTGGTTTATGAGAATGTAATCTATCTGGTTCCGTACTATTCTGTCATGTTGTCCGTCTTGAGGGGATTTCCACGTACACAGACGTCTTTCTGGAAGTTGAAACCAGGTATTTGCAATGACAAAGTGAGCTTCTTGGCAGAATTCGATTAGACGTTCACCTCTTTGGTTTCTCTCTCCCAAGCCAAAGTTTCCGGTGATGTTATGCGTTGCCTTCCGTCCAACTTTAGCGTTAAAATCTCCCATGAGTATAGTTGTTTCGTGTTTCTTTGTTGTTTTTAGCACTTCTTCTATTTGGTGGTAAAATTCTTCGATTTCCTGTTCATCCTTGTCAGCAGTAGGAGCATAAACTTGAACAATGTTTATATTTACAGGTATGGCATTTAACTGTATTAGTATTACCCTGTCTAACAGTGGTACGAAGTTAATGACATACTTACTAATATGTTGTTTCATAATTATTGATACTCCATTTCGGTGCATAGGGTCTTGGTTTCCAGAAGAATAAACGACATATCCGTCTGATATGTATTTTCCTGTGTTTTGCCATCTTGTTTCACTTACCCCCATGATAGTGATATCTAGTTTGTCCATTTCCAAGAGTAAATTTCTAAGCTTACCAGCCTCATACAATGGTGTTACATTCCATGTAGCTATCCTATACCATTTGCACTACTGATGGGTTTGTTGTAGATCTTCCTGGGCCGTTTTTAGGTAGTGAAAATGATGCAAGTATAAAGAAGAAAGTCATGGAAGAACCTGATGGTCTAAGAACTATCAAGAGAACAGGTGATGTTTGTATTGTAGATAGAAGTTTCAGGGACGCAGTATCTTATTTAGAATAAATAGGTGTTAAGGTCTTCATACTTGCTTTGAAAAGGAAGAGACCAAACTGAAATTAATCGATCTCATTACGTTACGAAATTAAAATGGATAGTTGAAGCCGTCCATGGAATTCTCGGAAGAAAATATAAACTTCTCCGTCAACAGCTAGATAATAAAGGCTGGTCTTTATTGTAGGATTTCATGTTCTTAAACGATCGCTTCAGAAAGCATTTATATAGCGATAAATATGAAGATGTATTACAAGACGTTAACATAGAAAGAATGTCGTAGTCCAATACAGAAGAAAATACCTTAGCAAAAAAAGCTGAGATTTCAGGATAGTCTAGACGGAGTATTAAAACAATAAAATTAGCATCTCAAGAAATCAATGATTTTTTCCGAAATAATTGAAAGAGACCTAAAGATATCTTTTTCAGATAACTATCAGTTATGTTAATTCATATGTTATTTGGCTGAGTTAATGAACGAGTCTAATAAAATCAATTTAAAGTCCATTAAAATGAAACCTAACATTATTAAAGTTTTATTGATATCCAGAAATATAAATAAAAAAAAACCTGTAAATGTCAAATCGAGTATTTACCTGATTTTATTGGCTACAGAGGTATTTTACGTCATGCCTGCGACTGTGCTAATAGACTAAGGGCTGTCGGCTCCTGTTCCCACATTGCAGCAGGCATATATTATCTTAGTAATGCTAGATTTAATCGATAGATCAAATATAATTTGTCCAGCTAAAATTATTTCTGATGTATTTTCTACCACGGATATTGATCCAGTAACAAAGAAAGATAGTGACGAAGATTAAAAATATATAGAACGTTTTCTTATAATATTTAAATGATATTATTCTTGAGAACTTCTATTGATTTAGTTTTAACACATATATATTCAGTAATAATAATAATTTTTTATTTTGTTAAAAAACTTATTCGTTCATTATATATAGTTATTGTGATTCCTTTTGAAGGTATTTAACATTTCTACACAAAATTTCCCTATACCTGAAGCTTTTTAAGGCGCGTTGCAATTCTCGGTGACGTAAATTTCGATTCTCAAAAAGAGTGTTCCTTTGGAAATAGTCCTAGAGTATAACTAAGTGTATTAGAATCTATTTAGCTATTTGCATTTGAGGTTATGTCCCAAATAATTTATGAAAATGCAAAAAAAAAAGGTTTTTTGAATTTTTGAGGGTGTTCCACCAAAAAAAGTCATTCCATTAGTGGCACTAGAAAGAATAAAAAAATACACAAAAATTCATTATTCTAAAGTTGGCCAAGAATTTTAATCCTAACCTAAAAAAGTGTTGAAAATTTAAAAAATTTGTCCTGAACTCAATTTTTGCTGGAAAAATCTGAAAAAATCAAAATTGTTTACAACCAAAAAATACATCTTTTCGATAAAAGTGAACATAACTTTTTTTGCCGTTAAAGAGCCTATATGGGGCTGAAAATTTGCACACATGCATCTTTTAACATTTCATTGAACCCGCTACTGGCCGAGGAGCAGATTTGGCCATCTTATTCCGCTGTAGCCTTTATAAAAATGTGAGATATTTGAATAGAAATCATAATATTACACATTTTAAATATTTTGTATAAATATACTAAAGATAAAATAATATATTTGAACAAATTCTCAAGTAAAAGTGTCAAATTTATTTATTTTAGGACTAAACCTAGAATATAATATCAAATTCAAAGTAAAATTACAGCTTATAGAACAATACCTTATACTTATTTAAAAATGCTGATACTAAATATTGTAAACAACATATAATGCGTACTTAAAGTCTTGTATAAATTCGACTAAAATTATGACAACATACTACTAGAAATAAATAAAGAATCATATATATATATATATATATATATATATATATATATAATATATATATATATATATATATATATATATATATTTATGAAGTAAAATGCGAACAGTATATGCAAACTTCTCTCCATCATATTCTTTCAGTGTTAGAGGTTGCACAGTTAGAATAAATTGTTATAAAACGCAATTTATCTCATTCCACCACCATCGAGATGATGGCCTACCTGTACCACCATACCGAGAAGAAAGTCAAAACTTACTCTCCCCGCCACAGTGATACGGCAGAGGTACATGTTTCGTCTCTACTAGACTCATTAGGGTACCGACATGCACCTGGCTGTACAACGGACAAATCGGAAGGACGCATGTAAATACTGAACGCGGCTTCTCCGACCTCCCGCCGGATGGCGTATATATGTTTATGCGGATTTCTCGAATTCCTCCGTGTGAGATGCAATAGCAGTAGATATATCCACATTATGCCGTTGTAGTGCTGAAATCACATTCAGCAAACATACAACTATATGCAGCTCCACGTACGAATGAAGTAAAATGCGAACAGTAAATGCAAACTTCTCTCCATCATATCCTTTCGGTGTTAGAGGTTGCACAGTTAGAATAAATTGTTATAAAACGCAATTTATCCCATTCCACCACCATCGAGATGATGGCCTACCTGTACCACCATACCGAGAAGAAAGTCAAAACTTACTCTCTCCGCCACAGTGATATGGCAGAGGTACATATTTCGTCTCTACTAGACTCATCAGGGTACCGACATGCACCTGGCTGTGCAACGGACAGATCGGAAGGAAGCATGCAAATACTGAACGCGGCTTCTCCGACCTCCCGCCGGATGGCGTATATATGTTTATGCGGATTTCACGAATTCCTCCGTGTGAGATGCAATAGCAGTGGATATATCCACATTATGCCGTTGTAGTACTGAAATCACATTCAGCAAACGTACAACTATATGCAGCTCCGCGTATGAATGAAGTCTGTCCGTTGCACAGCCAGGTGCATGTCGGTACCCTGATGAGTCTAGTAGAGACGAAACATGTACCTCTGCCGTATCACTGTCGCGGGGAGAGTAAGTTTTGACTTTCTTCTCGGTACAGATAGGCCATCATCTCGATGGTGGTGGAATAGGATAAATTGCGTTTTATAACAATTTATTCTAACTTTGCAACCTCTAACACAGAAAGGATATGATGGAGAGAAGTTTGCATTTACTGTTCGCATTTTACTTCATTCATACGCGGAGCTGCCTATAGTTGTACGTTTGCTGAATGTGATTTCAGCACTACAACGGCATAATGTGGATATATCCACTGCTATTACATCTCACACGGAGGAATTCGTGAAATCCGCATAAACATATATATATATATATATATATATATATATATATATATATATATATATATATATATATATATATATTATATATATATTTATAAAATTAGAAAGGGCTGTTTGCTAGATTGCTTAATACAGTAAATAACCAATAAATTTTAAAAAAGGGCCCATATGTATTTTTGAGAATAGGAAAAAACGTGCACAATATAAAAAATACAAATATGTGGGATAAACTTAATGCCAAAATTTTAAAGACACATTCTATCATACATTTTTTGGGCTGATTTTTAATCTTTTAATTTTACTTACATATTTTTTATAGGCGCTTAATTTAACTGGATCCATTATCTTTTAAATCGGTTTCATTTCTAAAAATTTAGTGAACTATTCATTCTTTCCTTTCAACACTAGATTAATTCTACTGTACCACAAATATAAACAGCATTTAATAATCAGTTCTACTGTTACTTTGTGGGTATCGGTGTGTTCGCCACAGTGAATTAAAGAAAAATGTACCTGTTGAGATAAAATATTTTCTAATAATTAAGAAATGTTTTTAAAGTTATACAATGACGATATTGGAAAAAATATCCTAGAAATTGAATGACTAACTAAAAACTCAAATAGTCACACGGTTTTTATCATATTATATTCTCATATCATAGCCTGAATAAAATCTATATCCAATAGTTGATACCTCAACCTCATGATTTTAAAATATTTAGTACAACTAATTTCTCTAAATATTTTTTGACAAGAAATCCGAAGATATAATTGAATGAACATTTGTCTTCAAAATTTATTTTTAGATAGAGGCGTAATATTTTCGGCGACAAACATATAAATCCTTTTAACACGAGAATAAGAGTTTTAATTGAACGCACTACTACAAATGTTTTTTTAGCATAGTAAAATTTTACTGTTTTGGAAATATTGATTGCTTTATACCAGAATGAAATGTGACCAGACCCTTAAGTAACAGTTGCTTTGAGAAGTGTATCAGGAAACTTTTTTGTCAAGATGTTTTGCTCTAGGGAAAAGAAATTTTTGCCTACTAATACTGACCTTCTATAATTCTTGATCTTATGTTTTTGTAGCCTGAAAATAAACATTATTCCGGGCCAAGCGACGAATGCGAACGTTGATTACGGATTTTTTTTGCCGAATCTGCCAGCTTATCCATTGTGCTCATCATACACCTGGTTCCAACAGAATAAAGCCACCCTACATACGATCAGAGCATCAATGACTTGGTTTCGGGAAGTTTTCTCTCAAAAGCTTATGAGCCGATTTGTGAACATCCTGTAACCATCGAGGTCACCTGATTTGACCCAAATGGACTTTTTTTATGGGGATACAATTCACGAACTATTGTGACCTTAAAAGAAAACATTCACCAAGAAATCCACATTATTCAATTCACGAGGCTCCTATTCGAACCATATGTGCAACACGATGAAATGAATTTGGACGACATTATCTTTAAAAAATAAAATCCGCATCTGTACCCTAAAAGTAGTTTTATTAAAAAGATATGTTTAGTAATTAATTTTTTCTTTCATATTGAAAGCATAAATCTGCTTGATACCCTGTACTTTCTTTTGTAATGTTAGAATGGATAATATAGATTTTTTCAGAATACCAAATAAGTAATATTGGTCAATTTTGTTTCTTTTATAATGGCGGGTAAGAACAAATTTACAAAAGAACTTACCGAAAAAAATCTTAGTGGAGTGAGATAAATATTATTTCTAGAATTTCTTCACATTTAGGGACTGTATTTTATTTTGAGCAGTAAACGTGCTTGGTAAAGAATATTTTTCTATGGAAAAACATTTATCAGATTAACGATGCACTAGAATATCTCTCTAAAATAACATGTGCTATTTTGTGATATAGTAATTTTTGTCTTAAATTGAGAAATGAATTATCTATCATACTCATACACTAAAACAAAAAGAAGGCGAACAGTTTGTTAAAAAATCTAACAAAGTCGAAACAATACAATGATAATATGTACTAGAAATATAACTTCATCACGGATAGCAATAGAAGCCATTTTCCAGGATTTTCATTGGAGGTGTGTATTTGGCTTGTTGATTATCAGCTAGAAGAAATAAATATACTTGCATGTATTCATATTCATTTTAGTTTTGTACCTGAATCTGAACATTAATTTTAATTTTCTAAAAAATGTTCACTTAGTTTTACTTACATTGAGGATGATATAGAGCAGGAAATTCATCATATTTAATTGCTTTTCTAGACTCTTTTACAAGAGACTCTTAAAAATGTCTAGCACATACATAATTCAGATTCTTCAACAAAATGTTGTCAATCGCGTGTAGACATTATTCATCATATCAGATTTCTTTGGATTTAGAAATCGAAATCAGCCACTGTACTTGTCTACACAGTTTGAGACAGGACACTTAATTTTGGACAGTTTTTCTCGCCAAACGTTTTTAACCCTTTCAAAACGTCATTACGCGCGTAAATAGAAATTGCATAAAAATACCGGCACACTAGACATCACGGGTGTGTTCCATCCTGAACTAAAGGAATGCTTTAACTGGTGTTTGAAGAACAAACTTTACTTAATACTGGCAGAGCTACGTGCGATTGGATGGCCAAGTTCAAATACTCGTTCAATATCTTTCATAAGAGAAATTTTTCTATTAGAAGAATATTTTGTGCAACAGAACTAGACCCATTCTTTTGGAGCATATATTAGCCGTCTGGTCCATCTCTATGTTTTCAATTCTTGCATGTAACAGCTTCAGTTCCATTGGCGCGGCACCGGCGTCCTTAATTCTTCCTCCTTATTATAAGTCTAATATAGTTTTCCACTAAAAATGCTTAATCAAGGACATCCCTTTAAACGATTACATTCATTTATAAAGCCACATTCACCGAAAACCCCATCAATTATCATTCCTTCGTAAGTATTCTGAGAGAGTGTACTAGAATCGTGAAAAAGAATGAAATTTGATTCGATCTGGAAGGACATTAAAGAATTTTAAACCAAATTGATTTTGTCCATCCCTTGCCATCGCAGTAATGAAGTATTCGACAATATGAACTTCTTTTTTTCTGGTATTACCTGTATATCAGTAAAAGTCAGTACATTTATGGTATTTTTTCTCACCTACAACAGGCTACACAATATATACTTACATGGCATAGTTAATGGTTTTAAAGAAATAAAGATAACAAGTAATAATCTCTAAAACCCAAACTAGAAATCAGTGTCACACACCTTTGCACTGCGAAAACCCTAGAGAATTATGTGACCTCAACAAAAAATGATATGAAATATACATGTGGAAGTATGTATAATGAGTTCATTAAAACTGCATCAGAGACGTAGTTCTTTAGACTATTAAAAATAAAAGCAATCTGAGTTAATTTTCTGGAAAACCGGATCCAGTGCTCTTCCCTAGTCAATCTAACTTCACTGTTAACCACTTAATATTTTACTGGACCATCCGTGCAATGGCCGTAGAGAAAAGAATCTTTTGGAGCCTCATTTATACTAGACCTGTTCGATGTAAACCACTCGCTCGTGGAGGCTTGTGCTTCATTGGATCTAACAAGTAAACCCACCCAAGTGTAACTCACCGAATTGAATGAAACTTGGCATACGAGTAAAACATTGAAACATATTTGACATGTATTTTTTTAGCGGCTAATACGTAGTTTTAAAGATAAAAACTACCCCTTAACGGTGTAATAAAGGATGTTAAGCAAATAACAAAACAGCTAAAGACTTCCTCAAGGATGATTTATTAGATAAAGGTTAAGATCATACCTGAACTAATTTTCAACGAGCAATCAAGTGGTGAGTTGTATTTGCAGGAAATAAACTGTATATATTATTTCCTTTATCTGCTTGATATAGGCGGCCAATAAGCGGTAAGTTATAGCCGCAATTTTTATATCCGCTTAACTTATTATAGTTATTATTATTAAAATTAACGCTAATTATTCTGTTTTACTTAACTTCTGACTTTCAGGGTAATTATTTGCCCTTACTTTTCCTTAATCAATTAATCTAATTTCGAATGCTTCAACTTTATTTCTCGTATTTCAGCATAAATTTAAGCTTATCTTTCTGAGATTATGTTATTCTTAAATCCTGAATAAAATCGTGTATAGTGTCGATTTTCTCGTGATTTTTTAGATGTCTTTGTATTCAACTATCACGGACGCAGATTTTGCTATAGACCCGACTTCTAAACGAAAGAGGTTCTCAACTCAACCGCTATATATATTTTTATGTATATACTTTGATTATTCCGGCACCGGTTTGAATAAAATTTTTTACGTTATGTACATGAAGTTGCTGCAGCGGAGCTATACCATTTTTTATGAAATTGGCGCAGTAAATTTCAAGATGGCGCTAGTAAAACGGCCGACAAAAAAAATAATTTTGTCCGATTTTCTCCAAAATTGCTACGGGAGAGTTTTCGGAGTTGTACATAACGAATCCAAAATTATTTTTAAAAAATTCAATATGGGGGATTCGATTAAGTAGACAAAAAAAATTCATTTTGTCCGATTCTCTTCAAAATGAGCATGGGGGAGATATCAGGGTCGCACATAATGAATCTGATATACTTCTTGAAAAATTAATTATGACTGGTTTTATCCAAAATCTGTAATGGGGAATTTTTAGGAGTGTTAATTATGAATTTAAAATTGTTTTTAAAAATTTTAGAATGGCAGATCCTATATAGCGTCTTAAAAATTTTACATCACTCGATTTTCTCTAAAATTGTCATGGAAACGTTCTAAAGAGTATAAGTTACAATTTTAAAATTATTTCGGAAAGATTCAATATGACGGACCAATATGATGGACTAAAAATGTTACGTTTTTCGATTTTGTTCAAAATTGGTATTGGGTCGATTTTGAGGTAGTAAATAGCGAATTTATTATGAAAAGTGCATTTTTTTTTTGTTAATTTTCTGGCGCTGAACATAAATTAACAATTTTTTTTTATATTATTTTCAACAAAATAATAAAAATACATACTTTTACATTTGTAGAGACATTAAACATCCTGTTTTTTTGCTTTTCTTTGGTGAATTGTTTCTGAAGCATCTCTAACAGAAGTCCAACAGTAGTCGACAAGCATGGAAACATTCCACTTTCCCTGATACCTTATTTCCATTGGTGATATATCCTGATGGAAACGTTCGCCGTGCTCATCACTTGCAGCTGTGCAGTTGTCAAGTGTAGGAAATAGATCTTTAGAGATATATTGCAACCCATTTTTTGATACGATGACAGCATATTTTCAACAAGAGTCACGTAATTATCAGCTGTTTTATTTCCGAAGGAATTAGTGACCAAGAGGTGAAAGTCATTCCAAGCATGTTTTTTGAATATGTGATAGAATGCTGTCAAAATGTTTGTCTTTCAGAATATTTCGAATCTATAGCCCAACAAAAATACGTTCTTTAATTTTTGCTTCACTTAGCCTTAGGAATTTCTGACGTAAGTACTGAAAACCTGGCCCATCTGTATCCAGTGCCTTAACAAAGTTTTGCATTTAATATTTTTTGGGGTCTACCAATGGAATCTGCTGTACTTTCACCTGGCTCTAATGATTGTCGAATGGACCAGTCATTTCTCTTGTAATAAAGTGCTTTTGCCCGACTGTCTCATTCACACAAAAAACAGGAAAATTTAGTGTAGCCTCGCTGCAACCCAAGTAAGAGTGCAGTCACTTTTAAGTCGCCACAGATCTGCCATTGGTGTTCATCGTATTTTATACTTGTCAGTAGGTACTTCATATTTTCGTATGATTCTTTCATGTTCAACATATTTCCTATATGCAATAGTACTGCTTTTAAACTCATTGTTGAACGTGAACCAGTCGGGTGTAAATACCGGGCTGTTGCCCGATTTTCAACTTGACCAAAGCCGTGAAAGCTTTCGTTCCTTATTTCGTTCTTCATTGTTGAACTGTCTATAGACAATCTCCATTCCTCTGATTTGTAGTTTATATTTAAAACCACCAATAAACCGCTAATGTTATTGCACCAAACTAACTTATTTTCCTTGTTAAAATGGTGCTAGGCCTTTATAGCATTTACGAAAAACATACTGAAACATCGTCTTCTAAAAGTTCCACTGTTGCAATCTTGATCCTAGTAAATCTGCTTTACTTTTTGGAAGTTCTAAGTCAATCACAAGATCGTTTAATTCTGATTGGGTTATTTTGTGCGATTGGTGGTATAATGTGCTGGGTGTGAAATTAGGATCTCTTGAAGTTGATGGCATATCTTCTTCTTTCGAAATCATTAATCATTATTATTTGATTCGTAGGTGAATGTTCTTTGGGGTTCTGGAATAGGAAGTTCGTCGCTATGAGTCACAGGTCTCATGGCAGATGGTATATTTGGATAGTTGAGAGCTGGCTTTTTCTCCTTGGATATACCTGTGCCTTGTCCAACACGAGGTATGATGCAGAAATAGCAATCATTAACATAATTTAAAGACTCTCTCCAGATCATTGGGACAGCAAACCGCATAGATCGTTTTTTACTATTTAACCAGTTTCTTAGACTTAAAGCGTCTGCATTACAGCAGATATGTGGCGCCCACTGTTTGTCTTGATCCCCAATACTGCAATCGAAATAAAGCTGATATGCATTTTTTATCAATGGGATAATAGACCGAATAGACCGCTTCTGAGAGGCAAACGTCACCTCACCACAAACATAACAGAAGTGATCTGGATTCTTTACACACTTTCGACACATCTTACAATCTCAACTATTGGATTCGATTCACTAAATTCGGCTAACTAAACCCTCCGCTCTGTAGCTGCTTATATACCCAAATACGGCTTCTACATTTTTAGAGAATATTCGAGAAACTTCTATTCAATTCCATAATATTCGCAATAGTGGCGTTGGACATTTGTTTGTATATAGGGGCTGTTCAGTACAAAGCAGACATAAAAGTCAATTTACATGATTTTAAATGGCTATGTCCCAGATTTCAAGCCCTATGGGTTATGACGTCGTATATGGGGGGCGGTCATCCCTGGAAACCCCCATGCGATGTTATAAAGTCGTGCAACTTGGGAAAACATAGATTTGGCAACGTCGCACTCCTATATTGCTATAACGATACAAATAAACCATGTGCATTCTTGCAGTTACATTGTTAATATATACGGAGACATGACAGCACGTATCTTTAAAACTTGAACTAATATTAAAAAGATAAGTATAATTTCGGTTTAAGCACAACAAAAATGGTAAGATTTAGTCAACTTAATTTTAGATACATTTTGGCTGTTGTCCAATATAAGAGAATTCAAAAACTGAAAGAAAAATAAAAAATTAAAATTAAATTCATAAAGCTGCATCAACAATACCAATTTAGAAAGAGAAAATTTATTGCCTTTGTTAATGAAAAAATTCGATTTATGACTTTTTTCTTTGACAATCTGCATTATAAAAGTTTTACGGAAGTCAATTAATCCGACATGCTACTTTCAGTTTTACTTAATACAAGAGACGCAACACAAATTATTCGTATATATTTAAAATTTAATTTTGCAATTCAAATAATTTGATAATTTTAATGATGACTTGTCAAAAACTTTTTTACCCACAATGCAACAAAGTTTTATTTTCCCTGCATTAATCATTATTACTTGCAATTTTTTAAACCTTTAATCACTACAAGTAATATATTTTCTTTCAGGTATACTTTTGTGAAGCATGCGGCACACCATAACAGAATCCGAAATGTAAAATTTTTAGAAATTATTATCAACACCTTGGGTTTAGTCATACTAAATTGATATCTAAAAGCTTGTGGTACTTAAGAGCAATTATTTAATTTCATTAAAATTTATAGATAGTTTGTAACTACAAGATAATCTACAATACAGCAAATTTTAGTTTTCATAATAAACGTAAGCATTTATTGAAAGTAGAAGATTTTTCTAAAAAAAATTACATGGAAACTCACCAAAATTTTATATGGTATATTGTCGTTATATTTAATAAAGGGGGTATAATTTTAATTATTTTAATAATATTATTCCAAAAATATCAACTGCTAATAATTCCGATTTATCAAAAACAATTAGCTTTAAACACAATACGGTAAGATCAGTTGCAAGTACAGCGAAAATAACATATTATCTATTAAATGGATCCCAAAATAATCGCCGTTTTCGTAAAGCAGGTTTTTATTATAAACACTATAAAAATGAGTAAAACACACAAATATAGCCCAAAAAAGACAGTATTTTTTTACAAAATGTCTATTAGACATTTTTTTCTTGATTTCCTATATTTCGATTCATTTAACTAATTACTTAAGATATGCTGCTTTAAAATGTGAAATATTGTATTACTGAAAATTATTGTTTAGGTATAAAATTTCCTGTCGGTATTGTGAACTTATGAAATCAAGTTTAACGGATGGCATACCCGTCTTCTGAATGCATTCAATATTTTAGTTTCGTGAAAATCCTTTTCGTATATATATATATATATATATATATATATATATATATATATATATATATATATATATATATATATATATATATATATATATATAGTGACGATTTAGGCTATTACTATGGCCGCACAAAGTACTTGCCCCACAATAATAAAATTTAGAAACCTTCGCTATTATTTTACTTTTGAATTTACATTTTCAATTTTCAAAATATTGCCAAAACTTAATTAAAAATTAGTATTTATATATATATATATATATATATATATATATATATATATATATATATATATATATATATATATATATATATGCCATATGAACGCCAGGAAAAAAATAATTATAATAAAATTATAATTATTCTTTACCAATTTGAAATATTTTCAAATATTTAAATTTTCTATATATAGATACAGATGTGTTCCTACCTGTAAATTGACTCCTTCTCAGGTGAGTTCAGATATTAATAAAATATCAGAGAAAACAATCAAAATACAGAGAGTAAAACAGAAAATATAAAAATTTTATTTAACAATAAATATGGCAAAATATTATTTTTTATTTTGAGATTGAATTTAATGGTCAATACTTATATCTATCATGCAAGACTATTGCTAATCAATATTACTTTTTAGTTAATTTGATCTACCATGCATTAAATTTTAACTACCTGGATCACAAATCGGCAACGTTTAATTTCGTAATTGTCTACTAGATGACAATAGTATTATTTTACAAAGAAAGCGTCGTTTATTTTTAGGGAACTAATTACAAATTTAAACAAATTTTCGTGAGCTGTGTTGATACAAGATGTTAATATTGTTTCAAACTTAATATTTATTATGATAAATATTATTATGTTCTATTAGGTTAGTATACAAAATTATAATTTATCAATTTTATTATTTTTATTTTTAAAACTGTGTTGAGATGCAAGATGTTTATATTGTTTCAAACCTAATATTTATTATGTTCTATCAAGTTAGTATACAAAACTATAATTTATTAATTTTATTATTTTTATTTAAAAAAAGGTTAGGTTAATTTTAGATACTAGTTTCAATGTCTAAAAACTAAAACTTTCTACTGCCTTATCTTATATATATATATATATATATATATATATATATATATATATATATATATATATATATATAAACAGAAAAAATAAAATCTTTGGCATAGCGGACCTGAAATGTGTCAATCTGTACTATTCTCATGTTAAAAAGTGCGGAGCACTCCAAAGCATGGAAAGACTCCGGGTCCGACAGATGGCGATAGCGCTGTTTCGTCCTAATGTGGGACTCGTGCCACCGCAGTCGGTACAAACCATCATCTCGCCTCTGTATCCTATAAAACTGAATTTATGATTAAAAACAGCAAATAGGACGACAAAGGCGACATCTCGATGGTTCACTCGATAACACAAGAACTACACAGACTGACAAAACTTGTAAAAACCGCCATGTGGTGGCGCGACGGCGAATAAAAATAGAAATCTGTAAAATCGAATATACAAAACGCGCTGCCCAAAGGATAGGGGTCGCATTATTCGGTACAAAGCAACTAGGGTTGCTGCTAGATTGGCAACGAAAGCCACGTGTCGCAACAAACGATCCTTCTATGAGAGCACCATTTAGTGTGTTTTTAAGCCAAATAAGTAGAAAATAAATAAATAAAGTTCTTGTCCGTGTAATATAAAAACAGAAAAAATAAAATCTTTGGCATCAGGTCCGCTATGCCAAAGATTTTATTTTTTCTGTTTTTATATTACACGGACAAGAACTTGATTTATATATATATATATATATATATATATATATATATATATATATATATATATATATATCTTGCTATGCTTTCTTTTATTTCGTCCCAATATATTACGAAACACAATTCCAGCTACTTTATTTATTTTCTCTTTTCAAAAATCCACCAAATCTCCGGAAATATATTAGTTGTCGTTTCCTGTCAAGTAAGGAATCGACAAAAATATATTCCAAAATCTCGTTCGGCGTAGTTTTCCTTAGTTCGATTCGAATAATTTTCCTCTATACTTTTCGAATCAAAATAATATCTTATTTGTTGTTGTTTGCGAGTTTCACAAAAAACTTATAAACTTTTATTAATTGTTTTAAAAATTTTTAATTTCTATATACTTGACAACAAAAGTCACACATAACCTCTTTTAAAACCAAATATTTAACTTTGGTTTACTTGTGACGTAGGAACAGCTTTTTTTTTAATTAAATGAAAAATTGAGGTTGTGTCCAGTTTCGGGAGCTCGAGTAACGCAGTGCTTCCGGCAAACTAATTATTTCAACTCTCTTGAAAATTCCTTTTTATAGTCGGCCAAAACATAAGAAATTTCTGTTTTCTGATTAGTCTGACTTTTGACACTAGGCAACTTGATAAATTTTTATATCTTGAAACATTGAATTCGATGATGGCATTTTTATTTTACCAATTTTTGACCGGAATTTTAATGTTTTTTTTTAATATATTTACAGAAATTTGACTTTTGAGCATAATTAAACTTGCAGTAATCAAACTTTAGAGTTTTCTTGACATTTTGAGATGTATAAAAGCTACTTTGGCACATTATTTATATATTAAAATTGATGAAAGTAAACACTCTGCACTTTAAAATTTATGATAATTTTTATCAAATTTTATTCATAAAGACTCTAAAACATTTATTGCTGCTTTAATGTTATTAAATGTTATTCAGCAAAATTTTCTACATATGTTTGTGCTAATATTTCTTAAACTAAGCTTAAATTTATCTTACAAACTAATTAAAACTATTTTATATTCTATGCTTTTATATAACAATGATTTAAATTTGTACATAATTTATTCAATAACCCTTAAAACGAACGCATTTTTCCAATATTTTATACATTAGTGTCTACTTATCACTATTCATGGTAATTTTCTCTGAATTTTGCACTAGATTTTCCACTTCACGCACTTTTGTGTCTTGCGAGTGATTGTTTTAATGTGGAGCATCCACACTCCTTTTATTCACTTTAACCTATATTTTTGTTTATACTGGACCATACTCTAACTAATATAATACCTTTTATATAGTTTTTTTTTATTAACTTTAGTTTTTATGAGAAAAAACATGTCATTTTTTTAAAATATAACAGTTCTCAATTCTTTATCTCATCCAAGAATTTTGAATTTTATTGTCTTTTTTAATACTTTAAATGTTTATTTATTCTAATATTTTTAAAAATACATCTATGCCATACCTAAACCTAATTTTACCCTCTTCTAAACTAAATATACTGGTATATTGTCCATTAAAATATATACTTTTTGTGTCTAATTTCTTCTCTTTTTGTCTCGACCAAAAATGAGTCTGAGCACTTATTTGCACAACAAGCCAATTTAATAACATTTTTAATATCGTCGGTCTCGCTTCGAAAAAGCGTGCTATAAAACCGTCCAACTAGATAAAAAAAATTCTTTGAGTGTACACCAAAAGCCGACAGAAAATGGATCACTGCGAGTCTTGGTCGTGCTGCTCGCAAACAATAGAAATATGATGACACTTTTATTATCTCCTTTGATGCCGGCCCTTCAAGTCACTTAAATTCGAAGGAGGTTCGTCACGGGCTCAACTTGCCATACTTATACCCACCTTTATCTATAGTAACATAGTAAAGACGTACAATTTTTTTGTTTGTACGTTTAAAATAATCCCCAGAACTGCCAAACCAATTTTAAAGTGAAGATGTCGTAAAAGAGACTGAAAATGAAAAAGACCGGACACCATGCGCATTGTACGGGTGATTTTGGGGTCTATTATTAATGTTGAAAAAGCGCAAAGGAGACTAAAAATGATAAAGGTAGGAAAATATACCAGCACTTCTGAACCCTCATCGATATTTTGCAGAGACCATGCTAGTAGTAACAAATTCTTAACTCGCAATCCCATGGGTGATTTTGGGGGGTCAAATAAATCACATGTGGGGAATCAAATGAAATTCCGTAGAATGCGTAATACATACGTAAAAAGCCAAACAAAATAACAGTTTGATATATTTACGGAAGAGGTGACAGTGCTGCCTGCAAGCAAGAGCAACAGACTCAGAAAGATAGCAATTTCTGTCGGCAATATAAATTGTTGAAGTAAATTTGCCTGTATCATTTAAATTTTGGAATAATTGTTTTATTTCCTTTGTTTTATTGCTCTTGTTTCGTCGACGCTGCACAGTAAGGGATCTTTTTGAATAAAATTCTATCAAAAATCCAATTCTTAATTTTTTTAGATACTCGTGAATACTTTCACTCTGTTCTATGGAAATAACTTGAACTAACCTAGAAAGGATCGTTCAATGCTAAAGAAGTTATTTGTTGCAAGGTGATGTTTTGACAAAACTGTCATAGAATCCTTGTAAATGTGAATAGTAAACTAACCTAAAAACGATTAGTTCAAGATGAGCACACCATATTTTGTTTTACTAAGCGACGTCATTGAAACATTTTAAGGTATCTATTGGTTGCTTATCAGAAGAACAACAGGAGGTGAATAACAACAATGTTAGAAAAGCTTGAAAAGAAGATAAGATTTATTTCTTTTATCTTGAAATTTGTCATCATTTTGAGACCCCCTGTATACACATCATTTTTGCATTGAACTATGTTGTCTATAAACCAATGAATAAACGTATATAGAAAAAGTACCTATTGTTATATTTTAACCGACTTTTCAAAGAAGGAAATTCTCAGTTCGGCCGCTATGTAATTTTTTTATGTATGTATTTCGAACGGCGGAATCGAATTGAAGGAAATTGTTTATGTTATGTTCAGGTGGTTCTATGTTTTGGACGAAATTAGTGCAGTAAAATCGAAGATGGCACACAAAATGATTCGCTTTGTTCGATTTTCACCAAAATTGGCATTGGAAAGTTTTCGGGGTCGCACATAACGAATCTAAAATTAATTTAAAAAAATTTAATACGGGAAAAAAAAAATAATTTTCTCGGATTTTTTCAAAAACTGATGAGGGGAAGTTTCTGGGTCCCACATAACGAAACTGAAATTATTTCTAAAAATTATGTGTTGAATTATAACACAGTTTCTAGAGTTCTCTAAGCAGGTGCTTCCTCCCGCAGAACCCAGGCTCCTGATCTTGCTATGGTTCAAATATAGCTCATGTATTAGAGCCTACTGAATTCCTCATTCATTAAATTTTTTACATAGGACAGCTGATGGTACTTTCCCATATTGTAAGTTAACCTGTATGGTTTTAGTAAGCATATTGTGATATATTTAACTGTTATTTTAAAAATATCCTCATCAATCCAGTCCTAACTCCGGGAAAGCGCTTATTTGCTGTCTCATTTTTCTCGCTTGGGACTGATCGGGGCCTCTTTTTCGGTGGCTCCATCTTTGTTCTTTTTCTCAGAAGATGCTCATCCTCCAGTTTTCGCCTTGTCACTTTTCAATAGCTGCCTTTTGAAAATAACTATTGCCCTCGTCATACCGTAAAACTTTTTTAATTGACAATGTTATATATATATATATATATATATATATATATATATATATATATATATATATATAAGTTTGGAACAAAGACTACTGGACAGCAAGAAACACATTCCTTCTCCACAATTCCGTTCATTAAGGAAACCTCAGAGAAAATAGGATGAGTTGCCAGCAGTTATAATACAAAAACAACCTTTAAATCAGGAAATACACTTAGAGCTCTTTTAACACAAACCAAAAACTATTGATAAGAAAGAATGTGTTTGCAACGTTTCATGTGAGCGTGGTAAAATGTGTATTGAAGAAACCAAGCGACCACTGGAAGTTAGAATTAAGGAACATAAAACTTATACACAAAAAGGGGAAACGTCGAGATCAGGTATTGCAGAACGCGTCTGGGGTAAAGAACACCATATAAAATGATCTGATGCTGCGGCAATATATATGGAACCCAACATGAAAAAAAGAAAATTTATAGAAGCAGCTCTCTTGCTAATTAGAGCAAGCCCTCTAGTTCTATGTCTTTTAGAAACTTTAGAATGTTAGAAGGCTTTAGAATCGCATTCTAGAGTTTTCTAAAGCGCTGCACTCTGAAAGGATATGGATAGAGGTTTCGTTTTTCTCCTCGCAAAATCTTCACTCTTCTTTGTCTTCCAACCCGAATTTCTTGAGGTCTATCTTCAGATGCCCCGTCAGGATTTCTATCAGAATTCTAAGTTTGTTTTTACTAGGCTGATGTATTCCTTGGATTTCTTCTGGTCGTAATTTCCTAGAAGTATATTCGTTTGTCTCAATCCTTGCAAAAATCGATATATCTCGAAAATTGCTGGTTTTATCGAAAAAAAATAAATGACACCTGTCAAAAATTAGGCCCAACGAATGTGGCTGCAAGTCATTTTCTGGCTTCTCTTTTGATCTAAAACATCTACTGCAGTATGATTTAATGAGTGTTTATAGCTTCTATAAAATATTGATATTTCATTAAATTACACAAGTCGGTTTAAAATTTAAAGCCGATAAGGTAAATCGCTGGGTACTGTATCTCCGCTACGGAAAGCAGGATTTTTTTTTCTATGACGAAGTAGGGTTATTTTGACTTCCCCTGTATGCTCTCGGGAAATTAGGAGACACTTACCGGATAGCCTGTATATTTGTGGTAATTTGCCATTATCACTACATTGTTAGCATATCTCAAATGACTGACTTTTCGTTCATTTATATTAATGTCATCGTTATCTCACTTCAGTTGTATAAACATTTTTTTTAGCGCTTGACTTTAAATAATAAAAATAAAAGAAAATTTGGTAGTTACATGTTTAAACCTTTATGTAAATCAAGTATTTAATATATTAGTTTTAACATGTTGAAATTATCTCACATTTAAAACTTATAATAGCATATTTGGTTTTGTGAATTTAGAGTACCACTTATCATATACCATCAACAAAGCTATATTCTTTCTTCGACGACAAATAACAGTCCTCTGACATTCTGATGGTCTGGTCACAGTTGTACGCAAATCTATTCCAAGAGGAAATACAATATTCATAATGAGTATGTTTTTAGAAATGCAAGTAGTAATGACTAATCAAAAGATTTTTTAAAATTATCACCTATTTGTGTGCTAGTAATTGATACAAACTCTTTAAATTATGAAAATATGAGAGAAAAAATAAATAATGAAAGAACGCAGTTAATATTAAAAATAATGGCTATATTAAAAAAAATCCGGGTATTACACATATGGCAGTTCTAATAGAGTAAAAAATTTCTTAATTTAGATATATATTTATTCACTGTTAAAAAAATCTTAAATTTAAGGTACATTCATTAATTTAATTTAATGGATTTATACCTTTTTTTTGTGAATAAGTTACGTGTACTTTGAAATTAAAGCTTTGTACATTAAATTTAATTGAATATTACCTTAAATTTCAATAAAGTTACTGAAATTATTGGTATAATTACATTAGATTTAATGCCATAATTACTAAATTTAATGCATTAACATTAAATTAATTTAAGAAACGTAATATAAAATTTACTTCCACCACTTTATCTTAAAATTAATGTGAAGTTTTTTTACAGTGTCGGTAACACAGTAAAAATATTTTTTTCGGTTAAGATCTTGACGCTAACGCAACGTTTCGACCCGATGCAATATAAATTCATGAATCTAAAAGATCCGAGGGCAGAGAAACCTAAATCTGTTATTCAAGAAAAAAAAACGGTTAAAGAGGGCTGAACTTGCATGAATACTGTTTTATATCATAACCTAAATTTATGAAATTTATTAGATACTAGCGACCCGCCCCGGCTTCGCACGGATGCAATGCTGATACTAAATACACTACAGAAAAACTGTGACTATTTATTTTATTTTTACAACAATTATTACATCGGCCTCCGACGCGCTATTTATAGGCACGCTGCCGCCGCCCCGGTCGGTCAGTACCGCCGGAAGCGCTACTTCCCGCAATTTTAAATCTGTAATATCTTCGAAAATATTCATTTAAATCTTGTGCTGTAAAGGACCATATAGATCTATATTAAATCAACAATGTATTTAAGCTATTTAATTGGATAAGGATTAATGCTGTATTGGTTAAAATCGCTTCAAAATTTGCCATTATTTGTCGTAAAAAGTAAATGACAAAAAAATGTTATTGTGGGATATCCATGAGAGATAGACATATACCATCGCGGAGTTTTCTGTAGACCTTTTCAATGTGTACAAATAATTAGTACATTATTTTGATAAATCTCGTAGGGTTCAGCCTGCGTTTGCAATGTAAGCGGAAAAAAATATGATAATTAACGACATCACATTAGAAACCTCAAAAATAACAGTATTTCTCCACTATTTAATGGATGTTATTATACATATAAACCTTCCTCTTGAATCACTCTATCTATTGAAAAAAACCACATAAAAATCCGGTGCGTAGTTTTAAAGATTTAAGCATACAAAGGGACATAGGGACAGAGAAAGCGACTTTGTTTTATACTATGTAGTGATACAATATTTATACAAACTTTGTAGCCACGAATGATACAATTTTTTTCGCCTTTAAAAACTATAACATTCAGATATTTTTGTCTTTGATTTAACGAGATACAGGAATTGCACAACAATTTTTATGACTAGATATTAACTCCAAAAATTATAATTTTTCTTATCAAAGAAGCTTAAAAATTTGAAAACCTAGGAAATATTTATAATTGTTAAGAGAAGCAGGTTTAAAACCTTAAAAATGACAAACACATATCTAAGAATAACTCAATCAATAAAAATCTGATTTATTTACTGTCAGACATCAAACAGTCATAAAGTACCTGATATACTCGTAAGTGTCCGAAAAAGAAAAGTTAAAAAAATTAAATTTTTCAAAATAAAACTGTTAAAACGCGAAAAATAACAATATAAATTATATTCAATTAAAATTTTTGAAGTCAGCGGCAAACTAATACCTGAAACAATGTGATTAATATATTTAGGAATGATGCATTTTTAATGTTTCTTTTTTACCGTAGATTGTAGGTATCTCATGTTAGTAGTTATTTGTTTTATTTAGTAATAACTTAATGCCGATTCCGAAAATTTTTTAGCCTTCTTTAGAAATCTGTTTAATTTTATTGTTAAATTTATAGTTTGATTTTTATTGTTGAATTGGCTTGAGTTTCTAAGGTCACAAAAAAGTACGTATTTTATCCAAAGTTGTAGTCCACACTAAACTGAACAATAAAAAATTCTTTGATTTTCAGAATTCTCCAAATACCAATTTTGAATGAAATTACACCGATCAACTATTTAGTCTGTTCGAGTTTTAAGAAATTAATTTTAAATTGTACCCTAGGTCCCAAAACCTCCCAATACCAATATTGGAAGAACTTAAGATATGTCAATTTTTCAGTCCGACATATTTTATTCTGCATATTCAGTTTGAAAAAATTAATTTAAGATCCGTAATATACACCCCAAGAACCGCCCATATCAGGGTGGACAAATTGAAAATTTATGTTCCCCCATATTGTATCTGCCATATTAAATTGTAGAAAATTAACTTTATATTCTTAACCTAAGATTCTGAAAACCACCTTATACCAATTTTGAAAAAATCTGAAAATGGAAAATTTTCAACTCACCATACTGATCCGCCATATCGAGTTTCAAAAAAATTATTTTATATTCTTAATCGAACTGTAATCTACACTCTCTAAAACTCTCCAGTATCAATTTTGGACATAATCGGAAAATATAAAATTTTTAGACTGCCATATTGAATTTCTTTAAAACAATTTTCATTTACACTCTCAGAAACCCAACAGTACTAATTTCGAGTCAAAAGATGTTAAATTTTTAATCCGCCATAATAGATCTGACATATTGAATTTTTTAAAAATAACTTTACATTCGTAATTTACAAACTCAAAAAAAAAATCAGGAGATTAACTTACACCTTCAAAAACCCAATTGCCAATTTTGGACAAAATCGAGAGGTATAAAATTTTTAGTCCGTATTATTAGATCCGCTACATTGAAATTTTCAGAAATAATTTTCAATTCGTTATTTATATACTCAAAAATCCCCCAAATACCAATTTTTTTGGACAAAATCGAGTGGTGTAAAATTTTCAATCTGCCACATTGGATTCGCGATATTGAATTTTTCAAAAATAATTTTAGATTGGTTGTGTATGACCCGAAAACTACCACATACCAATTTTTGAGAAAATCTGTCAAATTTTTTTTTGCCGGCCATATTATCAGCGACATCTCCAATTTTACTGAACTAATTTCGCACATAATAATATAGGACCACCGCAGCAACTTTCTGAACTCAATGCAAAAAATTTTGTTGAGATCTGTTCAGGAACAATAGATAGATGTACATACAGAACTTCCTTCTTTAAAAGTGGGTTAAAAAGAAAAGAATTATTTCACCTACCCATCCTTGGAATAATATTTCGTGGATGATTCTTAATATAGGAAGAATATTCTAAGAAATTGGTGAATATTATACGTACAAAAACCTCCAAGTTAATTTAAAAATTATAATATAAATAATAATAATTAGTTCAGTAGGTTGAAAAACAGTTTTGTTCGTTTTTTTTTGCAGTATCAGTTTTGAAATATTTTTTGATTGTCATTATAACCAATCATATATTGAATCTTAAAATTTTGATGGATCAATCCTTATAAAATGTTACCTTCAGATCACAACAATTTAGTATGTTCCTAAAACCGGTAGCGTCATATTAGTTTTAACCTGTGTGACTTGCATAATCGTGTTAATTACGAATTTCACTGAAACCCTTACTATTTTCACTATTCTTGCTAGCAGTGTACCATCAATTACAAAAATTAGTTGAATCAATCATTTTCAAAGTTTTTTTGTTATAATAAGAACATTCACTACAATTATAGAACAAAGTTGTTGTGGGGTTATTTGGCATTAAGGTAAATAATCTTGGTGAATTAAAGTTTTGAAGAAACCTATATATACTTTATTAAGACATTTGAAGTCTTTTGGTCAAAATTACGACACAAATACGTTTGTGATTCGCCTTTTTTCTCTTAAAAGTTTTTTAATTACTTCAGATTTCTATCTGATTTTATAAATTATCTTTATCATTCTAGAAATATTGAATGCTGGTTATTATGGAACAATTTTTATATCAATACATTACATTAAACATTATATATCAATATAAAGTAAAACAAGTTCTTTGACTTTCTACAAACTAGGTATTTCTTTAAATCATGGTCACACCTAATTTTACATGCACCATAATTTTCTAGTAGAGCTAATAAGTTCTGAAAAAAATCATGAGTACTGACTTTTGCAGAATTTCAAATACTGGAAAAATGTTTTAATAATAGTCTAGTTCTTAAAACGAAAATAATTTTAATTTCTTTTAGTTGTTTTTGCATGAAAAGTTTCTAACTTAGACTTTATTTTCTCGTAAATCAATAATTTGATTTTGTTGATTGTTACTTGATGGAAATCCATAATTGTCCAAAATTATGATAAGTAAAACATATTTTTGGTAAAAATGTGTTTTAGTTATCTCAATCGTAAACTAAAAAAATAATTATTTAGTATTTTTTTTTCATTTTTCAGATAAAAGGAAAAAAATGGCTCACCCAGATGAACTTGTGTGGGTTTCCCCTTTGAATGAAATATTTATAAACCATCAGTAGACAAAAAATGCCCATGGAGAGAATATTTAGGAAAAAATGTTCCCTCGCCTCATACAAAGCAAGAGCGGTATGTGGAGATTACGAAGAAAAAGTTTTCAAATTATTAATCTCTTCATTTAATTAAATTTAAGGTAACTAATTCTTTTTTTTTCAGGAAACCAAAATGTACAAATGGTTGTTTTTCCAGATGTCTTATCTATGATTGGAAATACTCCAATGGTAAAACTAAACAAAATTCCCAAAAGTTTTGGATTGGAATGCAATATTTGTAAGTAGATAAATTCAACTGATTTTTAACTACACATGCATTATTTTATTTTGATATTATTAGCGCGTTGGAACGTCACCTATGACAAAGTCATCACATAATTAAGCATGTTATTTGTAATACTGCTCCATTAGGTTAAGGATATGTGTATGGAGAGAAACTGTCATTTGAAACAGGATATAAGCAAATGAATTAAAAAAAGTAAAATTTGCATTGTCATGTGCTATTATTGACAGAAGGCAAAAAAAAAAATAACATGTATTGCAGAAAAATTAGCTGACTGAGAAGAGGGGAGGGTATTTTTTTATTTTTAGTTAATAGAAAATAACCCGACAGCTTCTACAAATCATTTACGGATAAATGATGGACAGAAGTAAAAATCCTCTATAATGACTAATATTGCGATGTTCACTATGTCACATGATTTGTTTCCGCAATTTTAAATAAGCCGCGGCTTTCTAAAGATAAGGATATATGTATGGTCAACTATTCGTAAATATTTTACCACGATTTTATTAAGTCGTTTTCTTGTCTGTCTGTTTTATTTGTTTGTTCGATACAAATTTTCCAATCAATTTTATACTAACTCCCGATCAGCTATAAACTGGAAAATTTAGACATGGCTCTGAACTCGCTTTTGTGTCCAGCTATGTGTTTATTTGTCTGTTCGATACAAAGTTTGCAATCGATTTTAAACTAAAGACTAAAAAGCAGAAAATAATTACTTAATATAAAAAGTTTTTAAAACGAACTGAAAAGTTTAAAATATTTCTCCTGCACCATATAGGCTTATAACCCCATACATTTTCCTAACACCATACACACTATCCTGAAAATTTGTTATATAAAATGACAAACGTAGAATAGATCTCACTATGGCAAACTCTCCATCGAAATATATATATATATATATATATATATATATATATATATATATATATATATATATATATATATATATATATATATATATATATATATATATATATATATATATATATATATATATATATATATATATATATATACAGTGCCGTCATTTCAAAACGAACCATCCTTAATAACTTTCTTAAATAGAAAAATTTAAAAAAAAGAAAAAACACGTCAATTTAGATATACAGGGGGAAGTTTAATTTTGCATTTGTTAAAAGTCTGTCAATCACCTCCTCAACTCCAGCTAACCTCACTTTGATATGTCAAATGGGAACCCTCACCTTGTGACACATCATTGTAAGCAGCATAAAATTGTCTATCCAACCGTATAAAAAAAAAATTAAATCGGTTGACGTACAAGCGAATAGTGTGCAAAAATGTCTTGTAATAATGCATAATATATCGGCCTCGAACTTTGGTATGTCAAATGATTACCCTATAGTGTGATACATCATTTTAGTTAGTTAATAGACGTTATAGGCAATTAGGATGCAAAAATGTGTGTTAAATATAAGCAGTTTATTCAGTTTTATTCAGTTGAAGAAAATTATTTTATTAAATGTTCAAAATGTGCGCCGTTATTAGCGAGACAATAAAAAAGCCTATTTTGAAATTCCCCACGAACATTGGCAAGGGTTTCTCTGCTAATTCCTCTACATTCCCGAACAATTCGATCTTTTAAATCGTCAATATTTTCAGGTGAGGTTTTATAAACCTTGCTTTTTAAATACCCCCAAAGAAAAAAGTCTATAGGGGTTAGGTCTGGAGACCGTGCTGGCCATTCAATTGCACCACGTCTGCCAATCCACGTCCCTGGAAAATGTTCATCAAGCCACTCTCGAATTGCCAAAGCGTAGTGCGGGGGAGCTCCATCTTGCTGGAAATGCAAATTATTTTCATTTAGTACCATAACAGCATTTTCATCCACTTGATTTTCTAAAGATTGCACAATGGCAGGGTATATTGTGTTTTCTAAAAGGTTTAAATAAATTTGCCCAGTTAAATTATCTTCCAAAAAAAATGGCCCGATGATTTCATTGCCATAAATTCCTGTCCACACGTTAATTTTTTCGGGATATTGAGTATGCCCTTCTCGGAAAAGGTGCGGATTTTCATTATCCCAGTATCTGCAGTTATGTCTGTTAACCAGTCCATTTAGAAAAAAAGTTGATTCATCACTAAAGCAGATATTCTTAGGTAAATGGGGGTCCTCGTCAATTCGTTGGCACATTAATTCGCAAAATTGAATTCTCCTATCAAAATCGTCTTCTCCGAGTTCTTGAAGAATTTGAATTTTGTAGGGAAAAAACTTATTTTGTTTTAAAACTTTATGCACAGAGCCAGCAGAAATGTTGGTTAAATCTGCGACCTTTGAGATGGATAAAGTTGGATCTATTGCAAACTGTCCTAGTACCTCGATTTGGCATGCTTCATCTACAACCCTTTTCTCAATATATTTTTTATTACAAACGGATCCCGTTTCTTCAAACTTTCGTACCAATTCGAGTACATATTTATGGCCCACGTTTTTGTCTTGATGCCTCTCGTTAAATGCTCTTGCGGTTCTACGAGCGCACCGATCTTCAGCTCCATAGAGAAAAATTATTTCTATTCTTTCGGCTAGCGTATACACCATTTATATTCACGTTTCAACTAGGCGTCACAATGACAATTTTAACAATAATAAACAACTGGTGTTTAAAGATCTTAAAAATTTTATTTATTGCAGTGATTTTTTTGTACGTATCAGGTACCGCAAAAAATATCATTGAAATAAATACACTAGATTGATTAGACTGCAATGAATTTTGCGATGAATTTTAAAACAGGCTTAGTTTTTTTCTCGCAAATATTTTAACTGTTTATTATTTTAAAAAATATTTATTTTAAATTTAAAATAATATTTTACTCTATGAAGTAGCCATTTGACATAATAAAGTTTAATGTGATAAGGTGTCTATTATACCACACATCTTTTCTTACTATTCGCTTGTACATCAACAGATTTTGTTTTTTTTTTATTGGCTAAATAGGAGATAGTATGCCCTTTAAAATGATGTATCACACTATAGGGTAATCATTTGACATACTAAAGTTCGAGGCCGATATATTATGCATTATTACAAGACATTTTTGCACACTGTTCGCTTGTACGTCAACCGATTTAATTTTTTTTATACGGTTGGATAGACAATTTTATGCTGCTTACAATGATGTGTCACAAGGTGGGGGTTCCCATTTGACATATCAAAGTGAGGTTAGCTAGAGTTGAGGAGGTGATTGACAGACTTTTAACAAAAGCAAAATTAAACTTCCCCCTGTATATCTAAATTGACATGTTTTTTCTTTTTTTTAAATTTTTCTATTTAACGAAGTTATTAAGGATGGTTCGTTTTGAAATGAAGGCACTATATATATATATATATATATATATATATATATATATATATATATAATATTATAAATGTCAATTCAATATTAACTAAAACTGATCGACTTTTTGAATTCTCAAGTCTCCAAATATTTGGGTTTTCGAAAGAAATTTTGGACCATTTCAAAATAATAATTAACAAATTTTATTGTCAAACTGCAGATATACTGGAAAGCTCAGTCCATTGGTCTTCCTACTTTAGACAGAATATTTTGGTGTAAATAATTACGTATTTGACAAGTAACATTAAGATTATTTAAAAATAACCACTAATGCAAAACTTGCTAAATCATGACTAAAAATTAACAAGGTAATATTTTTCAGTGGATTGATACCAAAAAATTGCACAAGAAATCTTTATCAAAATTATTTCTTTGAAAGTTATTTCTTATTACAGCTAGGATATTATAAAAAAACTATTTTATGATGATTTAATAAAAAAAAATCATATGTAAGAATTAATATTAACTATTATAGGTCAGAACTCCATTTTATAAATAATCCTAACAACCGATATAAAAAATAGCATAGTGTCATATTTTAAAAGATAATCCTTTCATTTGAATCCAAATATTATAAAAAAAACATCATTTAGAGGAAAAGGCTTGAAAAAAATAATGATAAATGTACTAATTTTAATTTACCACTGATTTTACCTAAAACTCAATTTGAAGATAATGAATCTAGACTACACGATTCGGTTAAAATTTAAATATTTAATTGGGTGGTAGTTAGGTAAAAACAAAGTTTTCCATTAAAGTTTAAAACATTTGGTTACATAAAAGGCAAATTCATGATTACATGACATTCAATTTTCACTGTGTTTTTTTTTTTAAATATGGAACTTTACAATAACAACACAGCACTAAAATTCAGGAAATATTAAAAGTAAAATTAAACTTAATTTAATTCTATTTAAAGCAGATAAGTATTGTTGATAAAATTAATTATATTGATAAAATTGAGGATATATCTGCTAACAATAATTTTAAACTGTTGAAACAAATCCACAGACCAAATAATTGTCTTTGTATACTCCCTAATTCATACATATTCTAATTTTAAAAAGTTGAGTATTAAGAGTTTAAGTAGTTATATGCAACAATAAGTGAATCAATTTTCAAACCTTCAGTGTGTACTTGATAACAATTAGAGATATAATCTAATCGAAACGTCATCCTGAGTTATAAAATATATTTTTCTTTTATTAACATACTATTAAAAATGGAAAAATTTGTGGTCTTAAGGAGACAACTATTATTCTTATTCTTCGATCATACCCTAGATTTAAATAACAATAGATTTACTTGAAGGCTGTTTATGGTCGGTGGGGGAGACGCTTTTTTGATGTTTGATAGACATAAACATATTTACTTATCTTGCCTTTCAGTTTAATTGTTTGTCGTGACTTTTTTCGGTGTTTTTAAGTGTTAGAAATTACTATAAATGCGAACCTTGCAATTAATATCAACAAAGAGAGGATTTTAAAATTTATTTTTATCGATAAATATTGTTAGATATTGTTTACATATGGAAAATACCAATAATAATATTTTAGGCAACCATATATTCATACTTTGTTTTCAGAATTGACGTACCGATGATACTCGTTTAAATAATGCAATTAGAAAAGGATGGCATAAAATCGGTATATCTGTACCAAGAAATTAAATATCTATTGTTTATCAACATTTTTTCAAATATAAATAAAAATATTATTACGTTATTCAGCGGGGTATGTTCGAAGTCCTTATTGATTCAATGATTTTATATTTAGATTTTCTCTTAATTTTAATTAATTATAACGAAATAATAAGCCCAGCAAATCTAACTGACTGTCTATAGAAGGTCCATGGCAACTATATCGATATTAAATATGGCTGTAAATATCTAATAACATAACCCTGCCTCATTTTTATAGGCCAACCTTGTGACAATTTAATCAGCTTTTACACACCTCTACAATTCAATAATTCCCAATTTTATTAAAAATCTTATTTAAAAAAACTAAATTATTTCAAAATTTGTATTATTCGGTAAAATGTTCCCGTTAATTACCCAAAATAATCAAGGGCAACATACTAACTAACCATCAACATAGTATATCCTTTGGTGAGTACCTAAAAATATGACCAAATTGTAATTGGTATAATACAGGAATCTAAAAGAGTGAATGAATTAGTTGAGATACTAGGAAAAATTTTATCTTATTAACTGAAGAACCAATAAAAAAATATATCAAAGGTAGGAAATTCTTTAAAATTGTCTAAAATTTGATATTTTTGTATTTTATATTGAATCAAAAAAGTTACATTTTTGGATCTTATTTTAATTATAACTATTTTTAACCGACTTCTAAAAGAAGAAGGTTCTCAATTCGACGACTATGTATGTTTTTTTTTTCTATGTATGTATACCGATTACTCAGGAATGGCAGCACCGATTTGAATGAATTTTTTTACGTTATGTTCAGGAAGTTGCTGCGGTGGTCTCATGTTTTTTTGGATGAAATTGGTGCAGTAATATCCAAGATGGCGCTGACAATATGGCGGCCAAGAAAATTAATTTTATCCGATTCTCTCCAAAATTGGTTTCAGGGAATTTTTGGGGTCGTACACAACGAATCTGAAATTATTTTTAAAAAATTCAATATGACGGATATAATATGGCGGACAAAAAAATTTAGTTTTGTCTGATTTTCTCCAAAATTGGTGTTGTGGAGTATTCGGGATCGCACATAATGAATCCAAAATATTTTTAAAAAATTCAATATGGCGGATGAAAAAATTTTGGCCGATTCTTTTCAAAATTGATATGGGGAGTTTTTGGGATCGCACATTAGGAATCTGAAATTATTTAAAAAAAAATTAAATATGGCGGATCCAAGAAGGCGGATTAAAGATTCTACATCCCCCGATTTTGTCTAAAATCAGTATTGGGGTATTTTTGTTAGTGTCAAATATGAATTTAAAATATTTTTTGAAAAACTCAATCTGGCAGATTCGATATGGTGTTCTAAAAATTTTACACTTTTCGATTTTCTCTCAAACTGATATAGAGGGTTCTTGAGGATGTAAATTATGAATTTAAAAGTATTTTTTCAGGATTCAATATGGCGAATCCAATGTAGCGGATTAAAATTTTACATTGTTCGATTTTATTCAAAGGTGGGACTGAATCATTTTTGAGGATGTAAATAGTGAATATAAGTCTAGAAATTTTAAATTTCCGGATTTCATCCAAAATTGGTACTAGGGGGCTTTGAAAGGTTAAGATTAAGACCCGCCAAATTATTTGTAAATGAAATAAATAACTACTAATATATACAAATTATGGTAAGAAAGCAATTACAAATAAAGTATTCTTAATCTGTTTATGCAAATCACATTTTGTCAAGTATTAGTTTGGCGCCGACTTCAAAAAGTTTAATTTCATATAAAAATTTATAGTTATTATTCACTTTTTAGAGCACTTTTAGAAGTCGGTTCAATTTTTTTTATAAACATTTTATACGTTAACTAAAACTGAGCCTATCGACAATATTTAATTTTAATTTTTTTCTTAAGAAAACTTGACAGACTTCAAAAAGTCGATCTAAAAAGGGAAAAATTAATTAAAAACTGTTCTATATTGTAACTAATTTAGTAATTGCATATTTTACATATTTACTAAACATTTTAATAAAATTGACGTCGTAATTTTCATTGAGGATTCTTCTAATGAATCTTTCCGTATTATCGTCTACAAGATCAAGTTTTGGTAGTCCGTGGTTTCTTTTATAATCGTAATATCAAAGAATTTATTGCCATTGGTAGCTGTTTTGGGACGCCCTGTTTTTGGTAGGTTTCTTGTATTGACCACGTATTCAAAATTATGGAGTATCTTATTGGTAGATGATTTAGGTTCATGTTTAGACTGAAAAGGATCTACAACTATCTTATATCATATTATCATAAGCACAGTAATACGTCCTTGTTATGCTAGTAGAATGATAATATTTTGTTTCGATAAATATTAAATTACTCGATAAAAAAAGACTACTAGGAATCAGGAAACTGAAATTTTTAATCAGGAGGGAGGGTATAGTAATATAATAAAATTAGAGGAAAAATGTTTGGACTATTCATATTAAATATAAATAAAGCTTTAAAACAAATATTGCTCAGATTTTCCCATTTCGGGGTATACACAGTCGTTTCCCTATTTTAATTTTTTTTTTCGACAGTAATTATTCTAACATTCCTAATAAGTAACAATTTTTGTAAGATGCCAAATGCGAATATGTCAATCCCGGAGGATCCATCAAAGATAGAATGGTTAAAAGAATGTTTGAAGATGCGGAAAGACAAGGACTTATCAAACCCGGAATGACAATCATCGAGCCATCATCGGGAAACACTGGAATTGCGATGGCATTGATTTCAGCGCTTAAAGGTAACAAATAAATATTACTGGTAGTTTTTCTGAAGTTTGACATATTTAGTCTTTTATTTAGAAATATTTAAGAAAAAAACACACAAACCAGGAAATAAATTAAATTATAAATAACTTATGCAGTGGTAAATACTTCAATATTGGTTAAAGCATAAATTGACTTGCGCCGACTTAAAAAAAAATTGGCAGCTTAAATGCTGTTATTTTAGTAAACAAATATATGGTAATTTGCAATGATTATTTATCTATTTGCTATTTTATTTTAGGTTATTCAAGACCGCATCTTTTTTTTTTCACAAGAGATAGTTCCAAGTTTTTCTATTCACATCCTCAAACTTTATAATATCATCCGATATATATATATATATATATATATATATATATATATATTATATATAATTTTTCTTTATTTTGTCTTTTCTTGGGATTAGGTTCTATATTTAATAATATACCATAGTTTAACATCATTTCGAACTCTCATTTTCCTTTGTAAAAAATATCTCACGTAGAACCTGAGATATTACAAAAATGCTGTTTTTAGGGGTAAACTTTAGGGGCGGTTTTTACCCTATTATAATGAATCTCCTCAGATAAAAAAAATACTTGTTTCTTATTTTTGTACCCTCTACAACATATTGAAGTTTCCTTAAAATCAAAGCCGGACACTTCGGACACCTTCCTTGTAAGTGTAGCAGTACGTAGAATACGCAAAGATTTATCAGTGGATTATGCGAAAAAGTTACTATGTGAGCCAGGTAAAAATAACAGTGAGCAGATCGCCTCTTATAATTAGATCGAAAATTAGTATCTTCAAAAACGTATAACTTTTTTGCTTGAACTTTTAAGGTAATCAGTACGTTTTTGTGAAACTAACAGTAAAACGACAGGTATCCTATCAGGGTAGCTATTCTTGTTCTTGAGAGAACGATCACTTGATGGAAAGTGGGCGTGGTTCTCACGAAAAAGTATGAAACCGTATTCTGGGTAGCTTTCTCGTTCTCGAGAGAACGATTATTTTGATGAAAAGTGGCCGTAGTTTTCACGAAAAAGTAAGAAACCGTATTCTGAATACGGTTTCGTACTTTTTTCGTGAGAACCACGCCCACTTTCCATCAAGTGATCGTTCTCTCAAGAACGAGAATAGGTACCCTGGATAGATTACGAAAAACTCTGAGAGGGATTCAATGAAACAGACTGTCTACATCGGAAAAATTCAGTTTTTCAAATGTCTTTATTTAAACGTGATATGATTGTTGACAAAAAATGTATGATACAATAAAAAATCCTTCTTTCTTATATTCAGCGGAATAAGAAAGAGGATGAAGGACATAGTATTTCTATGTAAATAAAATATAGAGAAACATCTTGTTGATGTATACATATAACAGCATGATGTTTTAGAACACAATTTATTTAAATGCAATATCATGCATTTAGAGTATTATAATATGAGGATTTGTATATTATTCCAAACTCTTGTTTTACAAGTAATTTTATCAGTTAATGTAAATAATATGTAATAGAATTTTATTATTTCTGGTGAGCTTTATATTTCGAAGTTAATCACAAATCTATAATTTTATTTTAAAATATAAACAGGCGAATCTAATATGGCTGATTGAAAATTTTTCTGTGATCTAATTCAACTGAAATTAATAATATCGTGAAGGCCAAATAAAACTTTTATCATGCTTCATTTCGATCAAAATTGGCTTTTAGGGGTTCTCGTGGTTGTAGATTATCATTATAGTTTAATTTAAAAATTCAGAGTGACCAATCCAACGTAATGTTAAGGTAAAACAGCAGAGGATTATTTCATATGACCAAAATGATGAGTCCAATATTGATGATCGTTAGAGGTTTATGTACAAATATATATAATATATATATATTATATATATATATATATATATATATATATATATATATATATATTATATATATATATATATATATGTTTATGCGGCTTTCACGGATTACTCCGTGTGAGATGCAATAGCAGTGGATATATCCACATTATGCCGTTGTAGTGCTGAAATCACATTCAGCAAACGTACAACTATATGCAGCTCCGTGTATAGAATGAAGTAAAATACGAACAGTAAATGCAAACTTCTCTCCATCTTATCCTTTCTGTGTTAGAGGTTGCACAGTTAGAACAAATTGTTATAAAAAGCAATTTATCCTATTTTACCACCATCGAGATGATGGCCTACCTATACCACCATACCACTTTTTTGACTTTCTTCTCGGTATGGTGGTATAGGTAGGCCATCATCTCGATGGTGGTAAAATAGGATAAATTGCTTTTTATAACAATTTGTTCTAACTGTGCAACCTCTAACACAGAAAGGATAAGATGGAGAGAAGTTTGCATTTACTGTTCGTATTTTACTTCATATATATATATATATATATATATATATATATATATATATATATATATATATATATATATATATATATATATATATATATTCTTGATTCTTGAACCATAGATTATATCATTTTTCTTTATTTTGTCTTTTTTTGGGTTTAGGTTCTATATTTAATAAATACACAAAACGATTGACGTTTCGCCCTTTATTCAAGGCATTTTCAAAATTTTTTTTCCTTGACATTTTGCTGTTCTGTTACTAAAAAAAAATTAAAAAAAAAATAAAAAAAATATTTTTTGTCAAGGAAAAAAATTTTGAAAATGCCTTGAATAAAGGGCGAAACGTCAATCGTTTTGTGTATTTATTAAATATAGAACCTAAACCCAAGAAAAGACAAAATAAAGAAAAATGATTATAATCTATGGTTCAAGAATCAAGAAAAAAAAAATATATATATATATATATATATATATATATATATATATATATATATATATATATATATTATATATATATATTTCTATATAAACCTCTAACGATCATCAATATTGGACTCATCATTTTGGTCATATGAAATAATCCTCTGCTGTTTTACCTTAACATTACGTTGGATTGGTCACTCTGAATTTTTAAATAAACTATAATGATAATCTACAACCACGAGAACCCCTAAAAGCCAATTTTGATCGAAATGAAGCATGGTAAAAGTTTTATTTGGCCTTCACGATATTATTAATTTCAGTTGAATTAGAGCACAGTAAAATTTTCAATCAGCCATATTAGATTCGCCTGTTTATATTTTAAAATAAAATTATAGATTTGTGATTAACTTCGAAATATAAAGCTCACCAGAAATAATAAAATTCTATTATATATTATTTACATTAACTGATAAAACTACTTGTAAAACAAGAGTTTGGAATAATATACAAATCCTCATATTATAATGCTCTAAAAGCATGATATTGCATTTAAATAAATTGTGTTCTAAAACATCATGCTGTTATATGTATACATCAACAAGATGTTTCTCTATATTTTATTTACATAGAAATACTATGTCCTTCATCCTCTTTCTTATTCCGCTGAATATAAAACTCCAGTCGTATTCAAAACTAGGTTTTAAAGAAAGAAGGATTCTTATTCTATCGTACATTTTTTGTCAACAATCATATCACGTTTAAATAAAGACATTTGAAAAACTGATTTTTTCCGATGTTGACAGTCCGTTTCATTGAATCTTCGTAGTCTATCCAGATAGGATACCTGTCGTCTTACTGTTAGTTTCACCAAAAACGCACTGATAACCTCAAAAGTTCAAGCAAAAAAGTTATACGTTTTTTGAAGATACTAATTTTCGATTTAACTATAAGAGGCGATCTGCTCATTGTTATTTTTACCTGGCTCACATAGTAACTTTTTCGCATAATCCACTGATAAATCTTTACGTATTCTACGTACTGCTACATTTACAAGGAAGGTGTCCCGAAGTGTCCGGCTCCGATTTTAATGAAACTTCAATATGTTTGTAGAGGGTACAAAAATACGAAACAAGTATTTTTTTTCTGAGGAGATTCATTATAATAGGGTGAAAACTGCCCCCTAAAGTTTACCCCTAAAAACAGCATTTTTGTAATATCTCAGGTTCTACGTGAGATATTTTTACAAAGGAAAATGAGAGCTCGAAATGATGTTAAACTATGGTATATTCACCCCCAAGAATATCATCCCTTATTTCTTATTAGGGCAAACCATATATTTACGCAAGTAATTTAATTCTAAAAATTACGAAATTTAATGGAATTGTTTAGAAAATATTTTTTTCAAAAATAACATAATTAAATTAAGTTGATGAGTTCCGGGTTTCTAAAAATAAACGAGTAAAAGAGAGTAAGCCACCCCCGAATACGTTTTTTAAAATATCAAGTTCTAATTGAGATATCTTGACAAAACAAAATGGAAATTGTTATTCAAAATGGTGTTGAATTATGGTATGTTTACCCCCAAAACATATCATCCCTTATTTCTTATAATGGTAAACCATCTATTAGCGCACGTAATTTAATTCTAAAAATTACGAAATTTAATGAAATTGTTTCAAGGTATTTTTTTCACAAATACCATAATTAAGTTGACATCTTTCGGGATTTGTAGAAATAAACTAGTAAAAGAAGGTGAATCACCCCAAACACTTTTTTTTAATATCTCCAGTTCTAATTAAGTTAACTCTACAAAACAAAAAGGAAATTATTTGTTATTCGAAATGATGTTAAGCTATGGTATTTTCACTCCCAAGGATAGCATTCCTTATTTTTTATTAGGATTAACCATACATTTGCGCACGTAATTTAATTGTAAAAATTGCGTAATTTAAAGAATTTGTTTGAAAATATTTTTTTCAAGGTGGCTCACTCTCTTTTACTAGTTTATTTTCAGAAACCCCAAAACACGTCAATTTAAGTTACTTATTGTATTCCAAAAAAAAGATATTATCGACAAATTTTGTTGAATTTCGTAATGTCCAGAATTAAATTATTTAAATGAATTCTAAGATTAACCCTAATGAAAGGTAAGGAATGATATCTATGGGGTTGAAAAAACATGGGTATAACCTCACTTAAACTAACAAGTTTTGTAACATATCTCAGTTAGAATTTGATATCTGATAAAAATGTATTTGGGGGTGACTCACCCTCCTTTACTACTTCATTTTTTAAAAACCCCAGGACATGACAACTTAAGTTAATTATGGTATTCGTGAAAAAAATGCTTTGAAACAATTTCATTAAATTCCATAATTTTTAGAATTAGATTACGTGCGCTAATGGATTGTTTACCATTATAAGAAATAAGGGATGATATGTTTTGGTTTTATAAAGATATCTCAATTAGAACTTGGAATTAAAAAAAAAGCATTCGGGGGTGGCACACCCTCTTTTACTAGTTTATTTTTAGAAGCCCCGAAACCCATCAACTTAAGTTACTTATCGTGAAAAAAATATTTTCAAACAATTCCATTAAATTTTATGTTTATAATTAAATTACATGAGTAAATATATAGTTTACCCTAATGAGAAATAGGGGGTGGTATCCTTGAGGGTGAAAATACCATAGTTTAACATAATTTCGAATAACAAGTAACTCTCAGTTTGTTTTGTAAAAATATCTCACTTAGAATATATTTCAAAAATATTGTTTTTAGAGGTAAACTTTAGGGGCGGTTTTAACCCTGTTATAATGAATCCCCGTAGATAAAAAAATACGTATCTCTTATTTTTGTACTCTCTATAATATATTGAAATTTCATTAAAATCGGAGCCGGACATTTCGGATAACTTCCTTGTTAATAGTTTTAGAGTGTATATACGTTATGAACGAAGTTGGACTTTCATTAAAACTCCATATTTTTTCAATGGAATATTTATCATCGGAAAAAGCAGGCCATTCCATTGTAGTAATCCCTTTTTGTTTCTTCCAGTCCTGACATATGAAACTACAGTGTTTTCAAATCTTTGTCTTTTTGGAGTATTCATGAATCAGGGGACCAAATCGGTGTTCAGACTTTATAAAAAATTTGTCATTACTTCTTTTTATTCCCATTGCGATAAGGCTTTCAGAAAAAAAATTACCCGAATGCATAGAGATAGAAGCATCCCCAGACATGCACTTTAACAGGATGGTTAATTATTTTCTGAATAACTCTGTGTTGCGCGATAGACTAGACTTTTCTCAATAGAAAGTACAGGGTGTCTGGTGGCAAATTTACGTTTTCAAAATGAAATTAAAATTTAATTACCTAAACGTAATATTTTTAATAAAAATACTTTTAAATAGAATACAGATACAGATATCAATTTTCTCGTACATTTCTTTCAACGAATTCGCTGTTTGCGGGGTCTGAAAGTCCTTATAGAACGACTCAGCCCCGGGTGTGAGCTGTTCATAGCTGTAATAAGAAAATTCTCCACCCAGGAGCGAATTAAATTCACACTGGGTGCATCACTCAAATGACACAGCGTAAATCATTTTTTGGCCTTTTTCGTGTCTACACAGAAAAACTGCTTAGAATGTTTTATGATTTTTCGCATTCCTTATGAATATGTCTTATAGATATTACGGATATCAACGCACAACGTGGAGTAATTTAAAGCCTCGAATGTTGAACGTACCAAGTGAATAGACCCAAACAAATATGGTCTTGAAATATGAAGCATCACGTCTTAATGAAACTAATTTTAATTTCCATTTATCCGTACATATAAATTGTTGAGTTCAGTGAAACCAAAAGTATCTCATAGCCTGATCTATATTTAGATAAATCACGAATAAGTAGGTTAGGGACCTGTAAATCACTTTTTCCTAAGATTTACCTATTAGACTTATGCAAATATTTCGAAAGCAATTGAATTTTGTATATTTTTAAAAAGGTTTGTAATAATGAGGGTCTGTATTTTATTAATTATGAGTCACCCTTGACTTAAAATAAAAAAATGCTTCTTCAAATAGGATACAAATGTATCATCGTAATGCCTGAAAAGATATCTGAAGAAAAAGAAGCTCTTATCACCTCTCTAGGAGCTGAAGTGGTTTCGAGTCCTGTGACAGCTGGTTTCCTTGATGCAGATGGTCCTTTTGGAGTAACCAATCGCTTGCGCAAAGAAATACCCAAATTCATTTATTTTTTGACCAGTGTAAGCAACAAAAAAAAGAAATATAATTATAAGCACAATTTATAGAAATTAATTACAATCCGCTAACGAATTCCGTTGTTAATATAACCATATTTTTAAAACTAGGGCCCATTGTGTGGTAGGTAAATTGAGTGATAACATTGTTATTTGCTTTTGGAAAAATGCAGAAATAATGCGAGTTCTTTTATTTTTTTGTTATTTACATTCCTTAAGATAGTATAATATACTAATCGGTACGTTCATTGGGAAATGAAGTAATCGGGGCAATAAAGTAATTGCATAATATGAGTGGGAAATTAAGGTTACTCCCGTGCCTCTAAAATATTTTATACGTTATCCTAATCTAATATAAGACAGGAATATTTAGACTTTATACGAAGCCTATTATTTTTCTGAGAGCGCTTTATTTCTTCTGGCGTGAAGGTAATGTCTTTGAGAAATTCATTCAATTGCACAACAGTACCACACATTAGCATAGCACGTATTCCGCTGCTTCCTCTATACGATCACAGAAATCGAAAATCTCATCCTTGGTTTTGTCCATCTTTTTGAGATGATATCTCAGAATGCAGAATGTTTAAGAGATCGAGAAATATTCTTTGTGAGGCTCTCCGCTTACTCATTTCCTGGCATTCACATCTAGGTTACCCTATTATTCTTTACCAAATTCCTTAAGGCATACCTACAGTCCTAAATCAACTTAAGCTCATAGGTCTTTCATCTGAGAGCTTTTAGTGCTATTTGGACATGTGACAATATTTATATTTTGGCTTTTTTAATATTTCTATTTGGACACTCGTTGAGATAAATTTAAATTGCATGCACTTCTACTTGAAGATGGTGATGGGGGGTTCTAAAGATTTAGCCTAATACTTCAACTCCATCGTTCCTCTTGGATCCACCAGTAAACCATATTATTTAATCTCTCTCCATCTGCTCGATAGCAATCAGTTACTACCTCATAGTTCATGTCAAAGTAATACCATATAAATATGAAGCCTACTTCAATATGGATTTTGTATCCAGTCTCTTCATGTATAACTAGGGCAATGAAAACCTGCCCAACGGTCACCATTGAAGTCATTCTAAACCTCAAACCTCTACATGTACTTGTAGAGAGTGTGGCGAAGAGGGCAATTTATAGAATCTCTTATCCAGAAATCAATAAATCTATGACATACCCCAAGATGAAAAAAAAAGAAATTCATTTTGTGAAAAACTTAAGCACAAAGTTGAGTCACAAAAGCGAATGGGACAAAATGCCATTGAAAAACTCAACAAGAAATCCATTATATGGTATACAGATGGCTCCAAAACAACGGAAGGGAACTAGAATATGAGTGTTATAGATCTGACACTAGACACTACGAAAGTTTAGGTAAGTTACCAAGCATTTTCTAGGCAGAAATACATGCCATTAGGAAATGTATTCAATTTTAACAAAGAAAAAACTATCAGGGCCAAGAGATTATTACCATGTCGGATGGTCAAGCAGCCATCAGTGCACTGAGCTCTCAAATTATCAGCTCCAAGATGGTCTGGGAATGCCTAGGGGAATTAAATGATTTGAATTAGTCACCCTCATGTGGGTACCGAGATACACCGGAATAGAGGGGAATGAAATAGTAGACAAGCTCGCAAGGAAGGGGCTGGAGAGACTATTTCTGGGGACAGAGCCTTTCTGTGGAATCAGTAGCAATGCTGGAACTACTAAAGATAGAAGAAGAAAGCAGGGAGATCCAATTATTGAATGGACCTGCAAGGATTGAGACAAGTGAAGATACTTCTTGGGAACTACGACCAGAAGAGATTCAAAGAAGACATAAGCTTAAGTAAAAACCAAATCAGAGTTCTGACAGGGGTCTTGACCGAACATTGCCATCTGAAGGAACACCTCACGAAACTCGGACTGGTAGAAGGAGAAAAGTGCAGATTCTGTAGGAGGAAAACCTCTATTCATATTCTTTCAGAGTGCAGCGCTCTAGAAAACCCTAGGATTCGATTCTTAGGAATACACCATATCGAAGAAGGGGAGCTACCCACCTTGAAGCTGTTCAACATTCTAAAGTTCCTGAGGGGAAATAGGACTGGAGAACCTGCTCTAGCCGAGAAGGGTAACTCTTATGACTTGGCTGCAGTAGGAAAGCACAATAGATCTACCAGGTCGCAGTTTAGAGACCCCAATTCTGCGCACATATACAATACCTACAAAGAGTCTATCGGTTTCCATATGGACTTTGAATCCAGACTTCTCATATGCCCTAGAAAGTTTCCAGATTTAATGTTTTCTATTTGAAAAAGTTTAAGGACATTTGTAGCTGTCGTTTCTCATCACACATTAGAGGGAGATTCAGATTTGCCTCTATTATCGCTATGAAAACATGATGGCATAGCTCCCAGACTTCGACTTTCTAAGCATTCGCCGAACTGTGACGCAGCTATTGCTTTTTGAAGAATTTTTAAATTTTGATATTCCAGGTCTAGTATATTATTACTCCCAGATATTCATCCTCTTTAAAAAAGCTGAGTATAATTTAATTTGAAGTTAGGGAGTTCATGTTTAGTTAAATGATACGAGAACCGATTTGTTGGGATTCATATTTAATCTTTCCTCTGTGCACCATTAACGAATTTGGTTGCCTGCCTTATTATTCTATTTTCAATATTAAACAATATTCAACCATACCGGTAAAAATAACTTTTTAAATCCTTTGTTTGTTAATACTGATTATGATCCTTGCCTTTGTAATAATTTTTTGATATTTAAAATTACTCGTAGGAGATACGACAAAAATAAGTCAATATTAAATAAAAATATTTATGTATGTCTATCATATATTAACTACAGTACTCCCACAACAATTATTAATTAAAGGTATTGTTTTTAAATTTACTAGTATTACTGAAATAATACATCAATAATATTCTTCAGATTAAAAACAGACAGCAACAGTAACTTAGCTCTACAGTAGCGTATTTAATGATAATTAAAATGCCAAAAGAATTATTATTTTTAACGATCACTAATAAGATCATTCAGTCTCAGTATTAAAACTAAGTTTCTACCTCCAATTACAACAGAGTCGCAGTAGCCCCCTCAGTTTTTAAATACCGTTTCCCCTCAGTTTTAAATACAGTTTTCAATTGATTCGTTAAATCATAGATTTCGTTTTGGTCAAAAATTATTATGTTACCTTTAGTAATTGCTACTTAATGGTGAAGGAATCCATTATCTGTTTTTAAAATGGTTTGAAGATATTGTATATTTTCTTGTTTGAAGTGAATATACTGAAAACCTTTGCCCTGCATGATGTTCCAAAAAAGCTTATTTTATAAATATTTAGTATTCAGCAGTAATATATAACTAGGATAAGTTAGGTTAATACTCAATAGCAAAGAATTTATTCTTAATATTTATTATTTTTCTTCCCCCTAGTTCAAACCATCCTGGAAATCCCCTTACGCACTATGATACCACAGCAAACGAAATTTTAGAGCAACTTGACAATAAAGTTGACATGATTGTAAGTATATTATGTGTTTATTCTGGCATAAGTTTTGTTCCACAATAAGCATATTATCGCATATGTTCATGTTCTTGATAAAACAATAACAAATATACTAACTGTGAAACTAGACGGTTACCAATTTCATATAAAAGAGGATTTCGTAAAAACTTTGGTATTAACGACCACCTGCCAGCCATAAAATATAACCGAGTACAAGTTTCCTAGATTTTTGAAATTTGTGTATTATCACAAAGCTTTTAACAGCATTGAATCATGGGCTATACTTAGCAAACTGCAGAGTAGACTATAGATATAGCGCTCTTTTAAAAAATATCCCTTAGATATCCACAAATACGCAGAGAGTTTGGATAGGAAAACTATGAAAACAAAAAGAAGAGCACAGAGATTATTGGCGGCTTTTGATAAATTAAACTTTATGCTAAAAAGTTCAAATATACATTTCAAACACAAACGAAAAGTCTTCAACATCTGTGTTAGCAGTGTTGTGCTATGCAGTAGAAAATTAGGTAGTAACTCAAAAAATCTGAATACCATTACGAGACAATACAAAAAAAACAACGAATGAAACGAAGGACCAATAATGAAAAATAAACTTCCCATAATATGGAGATATACTGAACGATGCTCGACTGAACGATGATCGACGGACCAACACTCAGTGGAGTACATATAATTACGAAAGGTCACAAAGAAGACTGCTTTTGAGATGAATAGATGATCTCGAGTCATCGACGAGATTAAAATGGTTATTATAAAGGGTCCAAAGTAGAGACAATTGGAAAGTTGAAAAAAAAAGAAGAGTAGATAGCTGGTAGGCATATTTGTACGATCCTGGTAGAGGAGAGGTCTACTTCAAGGAAGCGCTCCTGCCTACACAAACGATGGTTTCACATCCTCTTCAAATTTAGACAGAAACCATGTCTAAAACCCTTATCCTCTTCAGAACATATTTTCGTTCCTTTATATCCTATAAACCCACTCACCAACATGCAATGACAAGCGAGGGGTTTTACCTGCCAAAACCTCTGTAATAGAATGTTAATATTCAAACCAGAAAAAATCTCAAGCAAGTAGAATAAATTGTCCATAATCTCGCACTAAAAATGATTCACTCAATCTCATGGATTCTGAGGGGACAGATATTTGAGACAGAGAGACTTTTATAAACGCAAAACAAAGGCGAAAAAAATTCAGACTCCTAAAATACAACGTAAGAATGCTCTTTCTCCAAGAAAAGTTTATAGATCTGGAAAAGGAACTGAAAATCATAATTAGAGGTTAGTAGACATGGAAAAACACATGCGATACGATTATCACCTTAAAATATGGACATATGTTATACCTCACAAACTATGGCCTCAAAACACTGATTTGCAATAAGGCTTCTTCATAAATCATGGACAAAAACCAAAGCCTTGATGGCAGATGCAATATCCTGAGGACATACCTTGAAATTTATATTTCATATATCAGTTATTTCCTGCTAATGTTGCTCTCGATCCGATACAGCTCCACTGACGAGATCATGAGCTGATCGAAACGCGTATGGAGAGAGGACCAGAGCGATATTTGCAGGAAATAAACTGGTTTGTATATATATTTTTCATATTCTCTGCCTGAAAGGAGAATTACATATATAATAAACAATTTAAATACGGCAGAAAGATTTCTTTATTTCTTACTGAAATTCTGATTTTTTTTCTAACAATTGGTCTTTGTTTATAGTTTCCTAAAGTTTTAAGTTTGATTTCTATCCCCCTACTCTATACCATGGTCTAACTTTAAAACCAGTTTTAGGTCGACAATAACAGCAAGAAATCAAGCAAACTTTCTACCTTAAAAATAAAAGAATAAAAAAAAAATATTTTATTTATTTATAAATCGGCAAAAATGGAAATTTTTCAGGAGACAACTATTCCTTTTACTAATTTCAAGGCTCTATCCCTAGGTTTTTATTTCTAAATAAGCATGTATTTGTTTGGTAGATATATATGAATTATGGCAATATCATAAGCAAAAACAAAATTGGCAATGGAAACTAGATCGAGTCTAAGTCTTAAACCTTTGCAGCGAATTTGGCTGTTACAGTTTAAAATTGTCACAGCTGTTCAGACAAAAATTAAGCTATTGAAAAGTTATGATTTTAAAAGTTATTTTGGAAACAAAAATTGAGAAAACATGTTAGGATAATATTAGTATCGGCTATCTGGAATAATGTTGCAAAGATTATGTATTTTTTAGGTTTTTGGTGGTGGCACCGGTGGAACTATTACTGGAATTGGTAGAAAATTTAGAGAGGTCTCTCCACACACAAAAATCGTTGGTTTTGATCCAGAAGGTTCTCAGTATGCTTATCCGCCAAGCTTAAACGAGACTGATGTTAAGTTTTTTGAAGTTGAAGGTAAAATAAACATTTCATCAGAGGAATTGCTAAATACAATAATTAAAGCTTACAGCAACTGTTGAGGAGGCTAAAGGTCTGGGTTCTGGTAAAAATAATTCAAACTACTTTTTTTATATAGAAAGGCACCATTTAGTTAATTAGAGGTAAAAAACAAGAAAAACTTACTGAAAATCTAGGATTAAATACTTCAAGAAATGTATAAAGCAGCCTCTCTGGATAAGGGGTTAAAGCTGTCAATACACAATTAATTTTACATACGCGAACAATTTGTGTTTACCCAGATTGTCTTACAGTTAAATTATTATTAAAACTAATTTAAAGGTGAGCCACATATCAAGATTTAAATAAATAAAATATAAAAATTTGTTAAATGCGTATGATACCCATTATGTTACAGTTCGGTAGCAGTTATAGGCGCTGTAAGTTTTAATTTTTTGTTCTGCAATTTCATTACACGTCTTCCTTCGGGTTAATTGAAACCATGTTCAAAATTTTGTCACAAAAGATAAAATTGTGCGTAGTAGTAAAATAATAATTACCTTAAAAGTGCAAACCCCATATTAGTCCATATATGAAAAAATGGAAACAGGTGCAATATGAGTTTCCCATCCTAAGGCATTTTTTAAATGTATATCTAAAAATTTTGTTATTGTAAACCTGTTACATGGAACTGCCATTTTTTAAGGACACGGGTGCTAGGAGTAAAAGTCATGAATACATTCTTTACAGCGTTCAAGAATAGTCTGGTACATGTGAACCAGTCTGCAAATCTATCTATTGTATTTTGTGTTTTTAAGAGTAATAAATTAATATTTTTCTCGAATGATTTCCTGCAAACATTGTTAAATTTTCATCTTGATTGACATCCGACAAATTATTCACAAGAAGAAGTAATAGCAAAGACCTACAATGGATTCTTGCAGTATACCACATACAATATTTAGTCGGTTAAACTGCGTGTTATTTATAACTACTAACTGTGTCCTGGTATTTATAAATGATGCCAACCACTGACAAACCTTTCACCTCAATCCGTAACCGTCGATTTTCAATAGCAGAAGCTCCTAGTTTACAAGATCAAAAGCTTGGCTCAGATCCATAAATATGCCCACGTCACTCTAAAAACTGAAACAGTGTCATGAATTAATGAAATGTCTTCAAAATTTCATCACAAAAGGTTAAAGACTGATGAAGTTAAAAGGGTGTAATACACAGACAGACTGACGGACTTGATTTAACTATAAAGGTTCCCATCTGGCTACCCTAAAATAGGAGGCCTAAGGGCTTCTGGATCTATACAAAAAATACTTGTAAAAAAAGCTGTGCAGGCCTGGTTAGTTGTTTATATTAAATATAGTGCTACTAGGTCTTGCAGAAGTTGTTATTCATCACCACAGAGAGGCCATCATGGGTAGCAGCAAAGTTAGTTTTTTTCTGATAACTAATAGACGAAAGTGCGAATTTATGCACGCAAGATCACTAATCCAATAACAAAATTAATAAAAAGTTAAAACCCTGAAATCAACCACAAAAACTGCATAAGATAAACGCATCAGATCTATACACCTATGCATATAAGTTAAATTGAAGTGTTTGTCTGTCAGTCTGTCCGTCTTCAGGTGATTTTAGATCACGTGAATGGTCTTGCTTGGCTCAAGCATCAAGAATGAACTTAGTTGTCTGTCCGGTCTAATCCTTGAAACAGCTGAACTGATGTCAATGAAACTTTACAGACATGAAGAGGAGATTGTCGGAACTGATATAGACTACTTTTTTTCTATCTGTTCTGTACGAGCTAATCTTCGAAAAGGCTGATAAAGGCGTTTTCAGAAATGACATAGGCTACTTTTTTCCATTTGTCTGTATATCTGTTTGTTTGACTGTCTGTAGGGTGATGTAGGCTGCTTTTTGTTTTGTCTACTTATCTGTCTGTCTGTTTGTACGGGCTAATCTTCGAAATTGTTATATCGATTCCAATGAAACTCGACAAACGAGACAAGGAGGGTGTCAGGAGTAATTAAGGCTTCTTTTTTCCTAGCTGTTTGTCTTCACTGACCAATCTTCAAAACGGCTGGACCGATTTTGATGAAACTTCACACACATGAAATGGAGGTTGTTAGGAGTGATATAAGTTGTTTTACAAAAAATTAGAAACTACCATAACTTACGCTAACGAAGTTGCCGGTAAAAGCTACTTTTAAATATTTCCAAGCCACCTCTAAAATGAACAGGAACCTTCTGGTGTCTTTGAACGCTGGCAGCTGGCAATTTGATTTCTACCAAATTCTAAAGATAATTATGACACGTGCAGTGATTCACATCCAAAATATGACGTGTTGCAAGAAACAACTCGGTACTTACCACAAATAGCAAGCAAACTCTACAGAAAGAAACAAGAAAATATAAAGTACATCATATACTTCCTCCTGATTACAGTAAATACCCAAAAACTTTAGTATTAGTTTGAGAAGATATGTATATGTCACAAAGTCGTAACACCTACAAAAGCACAATAACTAAAATTCTTAAACGTTTCTGCTACTTTGAATACAATTTGAAACTAACCTTATGCTTATTATACTAAAACTGCATGACACTTTGTCACCCCATTTCTTTCTGAAAATGCAGTAGACACCAACAAAATTATTTAGTTGAAGAAGTCATTCATGTGACACATCACTTGTAAGATATTTTCTAAATAATGGCAATTTTTTTTTAAGATTTAGACAGTTATAATAAAAATCTAAATATTCAAAACTAGGTACTGTTAAATAGATATTTACCTCTTAAATAAGGATGACTTCCCCTTCAATTTTCTAGTCTTAGTACTTCAAGTACCACTTATTCACACTTCAATTTTATGTATAGAAGTAATAAAAACTATTCAATTATTGACTTAGAGCGTACCCAATATCAATATCCAACATTAAAAAAGACAATATAAATTAAATGTTATTATTAAGTTTATATAACTATATGTACTTTATAGGTATAGGCTACGACGTTGTACCAGGAGCATTAGATCAAACCGTTTGTGATTATTGGATGAAAACAAATGATACTGATTCGTTAAGAATGAGTAGAAGGCTGATGAAGGAAGAGGGCTTACTAGTCGGTGAGTATAGATTAAATGTTAAAAAAATGCAATTCTCATCTTTTTATATCAAATGTATTATAACAAAAGTATTATTAAAAAAAAAATACAATTTACATTTGCTAAATTTTCGGTTGCTTCCATGTAGATATTGTTGTGAATACACACTTATTTTACGACAAAATATTAAATTTGAAATTTAGTAGTGCCCCAAAACTCCCTAAATAAAATAATCTGAAATAATATGGCATACAGTGCTAAAACTACAATTCTTCGATTGGCGGAACGGGGAAACCTAGAAAATAACCGGCGCTTTGGCGCGATGCTTCCCCGAATTCAGAATGCGACGTCATCACTGCTATAAAAGCGGAAAGGCAACGGCGTAATTAAGGACATTACGGGTTGCTCTTTTGGAGTCGACTTGTCCTTTTTCCGATCGAGCTTAGCTCTCGGGGGTCACGTTGACTGTTCTATTTTTTAGGCAGCTCGTGGTTCTTAAAGTAGATTGCCTTTGACAACATAACATACTACAGAAAATAAAGAACGTGCACGTATCTTAATTCTTGAAATTGACACCTTCGATAAAAAGACTTTTAAACATTATTACCAGAACGTGATAAAGTGGAGAAAACCAAATATTGAATTCCCGACTAATAGTCAACTTCGTGTTGACTATAAAGTTATGAACACTGATCTTGACAAAACCCGAACGTTACAGTGGAGAGAAAATAATCCCGAACTTGACTTGCAGAAAACAGTACTGAATTAAAAAAAAACAGTGAATAAAAAGTTAACAAAGAGTCAAGGACGAGTGTTACTTGATAACCTCTTCCTAATTGGCTCATTTCTTAGAAGTGTTCCCTTGATAAAATAAATTAAATTAATCTTCGTAAACTCTGAGCTTCACTCATTCCTCTTCACCAACAACCCCTGATTTGTGTTAAAACTTAGGTTTTACACAAATAATTGATAATGCAAAAAATTCTTAAATAAATTAATTCCTGAAGGATAAAATTAATCTAATAAACCCGATAAATAGGTCCATATTCGCGAAGATGGGTACAAAAATACCGAATAATGGCGAGATGCAGTGACGTCTCGTTAGAATCGAAAAATAATTAAAATTACGAAAGGTAGTTGAAAGAGACCCTTGGAAAAAATTAACAAAAATTCGGTAAATTTAAATTAAAAATAAAATTTAAAAAAAAAAAACACTCATCATTCGTTGATACGACAATATCCAACAATATATAGGTTTATTGTTATATTCAAAACTTTTATTAATATTATTATTAATAAACAAAATATCTGGGGGCAATAGCAGAAAACTTAAGAAGGTGGTTGAATATGATAAAATAGAGGTGGTAAATTTCATTACTTGTTTACGCCATTTTGTTTCGTTGTCAGATAATCAAAAATGGAAAATCTATATGCCATTAATGTACTACGTAATTAATTTTTTGAAAGAAATAAAAATTTGGTAGAATTTTTCCTTCGATCCCGTATTTACAGAACTTCTTTCTGATTTTAATGCAATTTATAATTTCTTAGAATAAGTATTTTATCCTATTATTTGCGTTCTGCATAACTACAGCCGATCTTTATTCTTGTTATTTTCTGACATTGGAGGAAGCATGATCAAATGTGGGTTATTTTTGTAAAATACGATGAGAATTTTGACAGAGTCTGAATATATTATAACCTAGAAAATACAAAATAAATTAGATGTAATTCAAATTTTGAGTTTTGACTATCAAAATAATTCTATTAGACCAAATAAAATTTTCATAAAAAAATAAAAATACAAATCACATGCTCATTTTTTAAAGTATTCTGTGTAAAAAATCGGATTTGCTAATTATAAATGGTTCTTTTCTCTTGAAAAATCAAAAATTAGATACATTTTTAGTATAAATGATTTCTTTTCGAGAACACCCAGTTTGGTTATATACATTCACTTAGTTGTCATGCCAAGCTAGTCTACGGTACCCTTGTGTTTTAATTAATTTTTGATGCCTTTATCAAAATATGAGGATCTAGCTAGGCATAATTCAAACAGAAGAGCTGAAAGTTATAATTTTTTAAAACCTTTTGTAAATATTTGTTTCAATAATTTCTTAAATTGCACTAAATTTGATTACCGTTTCGATGTACATTCAAGACAGCGCTTCTAACAGCACTTCGCATACCTCTTAAACTTCATAACTTTTTGTGCCTCGGTAAATTAAATTTATAATTAAAAATTCTTATTTTTTGACACATTTTGTCTAAAAAAGTTAGACTTAGTCGGTGTCGCTTTGAATAGCCGTTTCTGAGACAATCGAATTTAAATGTTTTATTGCGTACTGAGATTCGTTATAGCCCTTCTTTACAATTTATTCTGGTTTAGGGCTGGTCAACAATAAAAATTTGCGTAACAATGAGCTAACTGTGATAAGTATCGTCATTAGTTATAAAAGAGTATTGCCAAAGGATTCAGTCTGACAAACCTTTATTGTTTAATTTTGAAATTTATCGTTTAGTTCTTAAATTTCTCGCTAAGACCGAACATTTCACAAACGTAGAAATAACCGATATGATAAGAGCCTAGGGTAATTGCCAAAGAATAGGTCAAGATTTTCAAATAGACGCGTGCCAAACCACCAAACAGTTGCTGCTGTTAAAAGCCAAAACAGGCAGTTTTGATCCTGCGACGATTGATTATGACGGAATCTTAAGAGACACCAGAGTTTGAGGAAGAAATTTTAGAACGAGTTGAAGAATGTCCAAGTCTGAACACAAGACACAGATTTAGAACTTAAACTTTCTAAAGATACAGCAAATAGGACTTTAAGAGAACAGCTGTTGCATTTCTACCTCTAAGTAGTTCAAGAGCTTTTACCCCTCGACTTCGAATTGAGACTATTCTTCTGTAGATTAATTAACCGATGGAGAGCACATGATGTAAAATTTCATAAAAACAATGCGTACTACTTTACAAGAAGGTCTTTGACAAACTTACATAATAAATATGTTTATGCTGATGAAAACTTACAAGCAATAAAGGCTGTGCATCATCAACATGAATTTAAAATTAACTTATAAGCAAGGATTACTGACAGATTTATTATTGGTCCTGTCATCTTATCACCCCCATTAAGTGGTTTGAATTATTTAGATCATTTAGTAAATTTGTCAAATTTATTGGATGCTCTTTCACTGGCTATCAAAAAAATATGTGATTCATCCAGATGGGGCACCTCCACAATTTCATTAAATGTCAGAATCATATAAATGAGACTCTTTAAAATCAATGCATCGGCAAAGAAATTGATGTTCTTGCAAATTTGCATGTCCTTCACCTGATTTAACGCCTACGGATTACTTTTTATGGAGAACTCTTCAACAGTAGTTATTCTGTAGGCCTTAGAACACCGAATAAGAATTATTGACACAAAAAAAAAGATTTTGGAGACAATCTCTGACCTGTTTTGATGTTATTTGAAAAAGCGCAAGAGTTAAAAATTAAGATTTCAGTAAGAAATTTATAAATCTATTTTTTCCGTTTTTAAATACTCTTTGTATATATTCTTTCCCTTATTTGCTTGAAAGGAGAATACTCTATGTATTTTAGCTCCTGTACCATCGTCTATTTTGGGCTGGTTTGTATACCGAACAAGATTTCCTGGCTGACCTAGTAATGGTTCAGATCCTACCTTCATATAGAAGTTAAAGGTTTTTGACATGGTATCGTTGCTCATCTTCCACAATGAATTCGTCACCATGCCCATAATATCGGTGTATCCGTGGACAGGTCCAGTACACAGACTTTATTATTAGTAAATCATGAAGATATTTGATATAAACGGCCTAAAAGGAATTAAGATAATTTGGCCTTCAACTAGAATATAGAAATTACAGAAATAAACTAGTAGATTTAATTAGTGCCGCAAAATTAGTTATTTTAAATTTACAACTAAAACTAATATGAATTAGTGCCACAGAAAACTGTGGCATTTTCTGAAAGAAATTTGAAGTAAAAATAAGTCAAACAAAATTAAACAGTTGGAAGGTACAAGCAGTACAATAATTAATAGTAATATTGAAATTACCGAAATATTCAATATATTTTTTAGTAAGGTGGGTAGTAATTTGGCAAACAAAATTATGCTGAAAGAAAGATAATAACCTTATGAGTAAGTGAATTTTGGCAGAAACTTTTTAAAACCCTTAGAGTAGCAATTATTAAGTCACTAATTGAAGGGGGTAGCAGGAATGATATAAATAATTACCATTCAATTCTACTTAAATGATATTTATCTAAAGTTTTTGAGAAGATGCTTTAAATTGAACTTACCGATTTGTTTATCGATGGCACTTTGTCGCCTTTAAAGACATAATGAATAGCAGTATCCCAAGGTACAGTTCTTGATCCATTGCTGTTTACATTACATCTTAAATATATTGCATTGTTCTACCATAGCATTTGTAGGCAAAATATAAAATGCATTATAGAAACCAAATTTTAGTTTTATGGTGGGTTTCTTTAGCGTTAAGAAATTAACCAGAAATTGGAAAAGACATTCATATCAGTTAAACTTTCCAGAACTTTTTCATTTAAATATATGTATCTTATTTAGGCATTGATATAGCCAATTAAACTTCTTGGTGAGGAAAATTGTAAGTCTGATATCAAAATTCAAGTTTTATAAAAAAAGGTTTGCTATACAACTTTAGTTTTGTATTATGTTCTTGTACAGTCGCATTTCGTGTACAATATCGTGGTGTGAGACTCTGTTACTAATAATTATTTGAAGAAACTTAATGTTACATAGAAGTGGCTCTTGAAACTTATATTCAAGTCATATTTTTATGAGTGATCTCTTTGATGTTCCAATTATATTTTAGAGAAGTGACAATACTATACTACTTGAAGATAAACAATAAATAACAATGTCATCTGTATTCGAAATAATAATTTAATACGGAACAGAAACAAAAATTGTCAATTTCTAAGATCAAGAAAACAACTAGCTAGCGCTGATATATATTTCTCACAATAAAAGTTTTCAATTAAATTCCAAACAATATTAAGAAAATAAATATTAAATCTCCATTTAATAAAAAATTTGCATTTAGATTTTACCAAAATTTGGAAAGGAAATTCGTCGAATTGTAGATATAAAGAATAATTATTTGTAAATATTCCAAAGGGCATTTTTCTCTTACTTTTGTTATTAAGGGTAGCCATTGTGACTGTTTATCCATTCATATACATATATTTGAATTGAATTTTTAGGGGGATGCCTGCGTTTACAGAATAGCGAGAACCCATCTACAAGTTTACTTTTGTGGGTTTTTTATTCATTTATACGTAAAATTTGTATGTTGCCTATATAAATTTTGTTTATATATATATATATATATATATATATATATATATATATATATATATATATATATATATATATATATATATATTTAATACGAATATTCATATCTTGTAAGTGCTCTCAATGTTTATTTCAAAATACCTGTAGTCACATGGCTGAGAAAGGACATTTTGAATTGTTGTACTCGTATTTTATGTGTATGGTACACACAAAGTCATTCGGTTATAAGATGGTCCTTCGTGCCTTTGAAATGAAAAGATCATTTGTAAAAGTCAATTCTAATCTCAATTCAATCTTGTAAAAGTAATGATATTTTTCACCTGTATTCGTTTCGAGATATTTCTCCAGTAAATATTTTTTTAAGTTTTCTCCTTTTTGTGTGATCTAATGAAATACGGAATACGAAAATTAAACTAACTAAACACTTTATTATAGGTATGACCAGTGGTGCTGCTCTTTCAGCAGCAGTCATAGCGGCTAAAGATTTGAAAAAAGGACAAAATGTTGTCATATTTTTACCAGATGGTATCCGAAATTACATGACAAAATTTGTAATCGATCGCTGGATGGAAGCAAAGGGATTCCAGCCATGTGAAAACAGAAACAATTTATGGTAAGTTCTTAATTGTATTATATTTCTCTTTCTAATACAAAAAACACTCAGAAATATTATTCAATGCTAAGAGAAGGAAAAGCAAGGGTTGGAAATCAAAATACTTCTGAGACAAAGCTGAAAATTAATGTTGCTGATTTATGTACACAAAGTTATTTTTTACAGTTTATGAGTGCATCTAAAATGGTTTCCTTTTATCTTAACTTTTTACTTCTCCGATGCTTCGTAGATGTCCTTCTGCGTTCATATCACAAAGTTTGGCATGAGATTCGATGGAAGACTCTTCCGAAAAATCTATATATATATATATATATATATATATATATATATATATATATATATATATATATATATATATATATATATATATATCCGCGGCATTGTTCCAGTTTTCTGCAGTTACATTATCCAATGAAGTTCTTAAAAGTCCTCGCATATTTTTCAGTTTAAAGATAGTATTATGTTTTGTAATAAATTTTTTGGTAATAAAAGCAAAATTATATCACATTCCACGACACTATCATCAATAACTAGTTTTTTAAGATTTAAGTATCATTTTAATTCAGCCAATTTATACTATCTCCTTTTCACCAACAGGATAAGGATAGTCGCTGTGCTAATCTGGAATGATAGTTGGTGCTGTCTATAACAAGAACGGAATTGACTTAATCATTTCAGAAAAATAATCTGTAAAAACATATACAGTCTCATGCATTGGCGGCCCCTGCTGGGAGGAATTGTTAAACTAGAATACAACCCTTCTAGAAATGTCCGTCGAGAACAGGATATTTTATCCTGTCAACATTTACTGACTGAATGCCCTTTGTTAACCCATGTTTCGTCCTAGTAATAAATGTTCTCCAGCAGATTATTTCTTCTTTATTAAAACCGATTTTCTATCCTGCTTCTGGGAAGAAAAGTTATACCCGTGCAGTATTTTTCGCAATATTTTTCTTCCCGTTTCTGGTACATTTTCATATTCCTTTAGAGCCGCTAAAATTGTGTCTATTGTTGAGCCTCATTATTAAAATAAGAGGAATATACTCTTTGTATTATTATACTCCTGGCTAGTTCATCAACTTCTAATGGCTTTCTACCAGAACTTATTTTAAGCAACTCTAAAAGGTTCCCTTCTTTTTTTTCAGTAGGAAGTCTGTAGACTGTTGGTTGACTGATGCCTGTCATATTGACGAATGAGGAGAGTATATTTCAAATAGTACTTAAGACCACTGATTGTATGAGTAATATTCATTGTCCGAATTATTAGTTGCGCTCCTACGAAAAAGTTAATAGATTGCAGTTAGGGGTTTCTGCAAAGATATGAGGGAGAAAAGGCAGCTTTCTAGATACAAAGAAAATTAATACAGCTATTCTAAAAAAATGTAAATGAGATTTCAATGAATATATGTTTTAGGTGGTGGGACCAGAAGGTATCAAATCTTGAATACAGGCAACCTATACTTGTCAATGTCAAAGACACTTTAGAATCTGTACTAAATCGCTTGGATTCTGAAAACGTAAATGAAGCTGTGGTTATGTCTTCGGATGGGTAAATATCATTATTTCTAGTAATATTCCTTCAACATGCTGGAAAAAAAGTGTCTATAAACTAGTTGTCAAGTTTGATTATCCTGACAATTATTACGAGAAGTAGTTTCACTGTGATATATAGTGAATTTTAGCGTTTTTTTTTAAATTTTTGTCCAAAATTATACTTTTGTTTTCTTCATAATATTTTTAGAAGTATGTCGGGAACCATCACCACTCAAATACTAAGAAACAAACTGACCTCTGGTCGCCTTCAGCCAACGGATTTGGTAGACCGCTGTACTACCAGAATTCTTCCTAAACTTGATAACAATTCCACTTTAGGCCGAGCTTTCAGAATTACTGAAGGAGATGGATTCGCTGTAGTAGTTGAAACTCTAGGTTGGTAAAATGGGATTTTAAAAGTAGTAGTATGTTGGAAAGTTTTTGGTGAAAGATGTACTAAATTATTTTTTTTATAGATCTCGGGGATAATCACATTCGGCTATTTTTATTAACAGATGACAAGATGGGTATAGAAAAACATTTATTTGCTTTTGAAGGAATGCTCGTATTATATTATTAATAACACTATGTCTTTATCTGGTTTTTTAAGTTAATTAATATCAGTAAAGTTTATTAGAGCAAAAATCGTGAATTTAAGAGATTTTCTTAATTTTTTGTCATAGGATAAAATAAAGTTTGGGGTTAATCTCAAAAACCATGATATATATATATATATATATATATATATATATATATATATATATATATACAGTGTATCCCTCGAGAAACTGTCGCGTTTTCAAGATGGCGGCACTTCCAATTATACCGAAAGTTGATGCCTTCTTGCTTATAGAATATCCTACATGTTTTTTTAAATTCCTCATCTCTTCCTTATATTTTAAATTTTGTGTCAAAAATGGCGTTTGTAGCTACATAAGAAACATAGGTAAAAGCAATTATTTCTAGGACGAAACATTCTATGCATTCCAGAAATTACGTCAGTTAATAACTTATGACATTTAAATAATTAAAAAATGTTAATAAAAAACAAAATTTCTTTAAATCCTGAGAGCTTCGCGAACTTAACAACTAAGCAGGTCATTACCAGGATACTTATTCACGTTCTCGAGAGGACTATCACCTCGATAAAAAAATGGGCGTGGTTCTCATGACATGATACGATAGTCATATGGCTTCATGGAAATCACGTCCACTTTCTATCAAAATAATCGTCCTCTCGAGAACGACAATAGGCACTCTAGTGATTACCATGGTTACACGCGTACTCGTAAGACATTACATGCCATTTAAATATCGGGATGATTTTAAACAATGAATCGTATTTTTCAGGTACTGGACAAAACAAAATTGAAAAGCCACTGGGTCTTATATTAGCTAAAGATTTATATGCATACGCTAGGAAACAGCAACAAAAATAATTTGATGCCGCAATGACAACAGCACGTATTTACTTACTGTGTGGGAACATTTTTATTTTATTTATAAACCAAATTAGTAACCACTAGCGTGCCAAATTTCAAATGACCCTTCTATTAAACTATTAATTCCACAAAACAATGCCCCGTCAATAAGTTGGCAAGAGCACCAAGAAAATTATGACGCTAGTGGTGTACATAGTGACAGTTATCTTATTGTTTAAGGTTAAACTTTTTTAATTTTAATTTAAAAAAAAAGTTGTACCTTACTCCCCATCCAAAACTTGGAATTTGATATTATTGTAACATATAGTAAAAACAATAAAGAATGTAATTTTTAAATATTAGATTAAGTTTTTACCAATACTGGTATTAATTCTCTGTATTAAATTTGTGTATATAAAACCATACATTTGTATTTTTTATTTAAACACCTGATAAATTACGTTGGCAAATGCCATATTCCATCTCAGCACTTTTTTACTCTATTACTTTTTAAATATATATATATATGTATATATATATATATATATATATATATATATATATATATATATTCGGATTCCTCCGTGTGAGATGCAATACCAGTGGAAATATCCACATTATGCCGTTGTAGTGCTGAAATCACATTCAGCAAACGTACAACTATATGCAACTCCGTGAATAGATGAAGTAAAATGCGAACAGTAATTGCAAACTTCGTTCCATCATATCCTTTCCGTGTTAGAGGTTGCACAGTTTAAATGAATTGCTACAGAACATAATTTATCCTATTACACTACCATCGAGATGATGGCCTACCTGTACCACCATACCGAGAAGAAAGTCAAAACACCCTTGCCACCACAGTGATACGGCAGAGGTACATGTTTCGTCTCTACTAGACTCATCAGGGTACCGATATGCACCTGGCTGTGCATAACAACGGCATAATGTGGATATTTCCACTGCTATTGCATCTCACATGGAGGAATTCGTGAAAGCCGTATAAACATATATACGCCATCCGGCGGGAGGTCGGCGAAGCCGCGTTCAATATTTGCATGCCTCCTTCCGATCTGTCCTTTGCACAGCCAGGTGCATGTCGGTACCCTGATGAGTCTAGTTCTGGACATGGACATGTCATGTCGAATGACAAATAATTTCCATTTTATTTTAAAGACTTAATTGGAGTTTGACATTAAAAAAATATATTTGGTGGTGACTTACCCTCTTTTATTAGTTTCTTTTTGGAAACCCCGAAAAAATTTTAACTTAAGTTAATTATGGTATTCGTAAAAAAAATATTTTCAACAATTTTATTAAGTTTCGTAATTTTTAGAATTAAATTATGTGCTCGAATAGATAGTTTACCCTTATAAAAAATAAGGAATGATATTCCTGGTGATGAAAATACCTTAGTTCAACATCATTTCAAATGACAAATAATTTCTATTTTGTTTTATAAAGATATCTCAAAAATACTGTTTTGAGTGGTGAACTTTAGAGGGGTTTTAACCCCGCTAAAATGAATCTCTGCAGATAAAAAAAATACGTGTCTCGTATTTTGGTACCCTCTATAATATATCGACGTTTCATTAAAATTGTAAGTGGAAGAGGATACTATATTAGAGGATTATATCTTACTCTGTCCCATTATCAGTTCCTTAATTGTTGATACATGTCCAAGTTTTTTTTTATTTGATTATGCCAACAAGCTTATCTAAATACTAGTTTTTTTCTTTAACTTGGAATAATTAATACGTTTTATCGTTACACTTGTTGAATATGTATGTATAAAAAAATTGAGCTTTAACTTTTATTTTAATTAAAAAAAAAGTATTTTAAGTGGTTTAGGCATATTATACGATTAAATCGGAAATCAAAATGCTGATATCATAATAGTAGCATTGAAATGAAATGTTACATGACGCTGAACGAGCCTGAGATTAATGTTCAGCAAATATTAAACAATAGTAAAATTATTTTCTTCTTACTGTCGACAAAAATTTTTATCTGTAAATATTTTATTCAACCTTTGTAGATATTCGCAGTAGCTTTGTTAACTTGCGAATAGCTCTTTCCTAATAGTAACTCAATTGAAAAATTGACAAAAATTTGAGAAATTATTTCTCCAAGTTCTATTGTTGTCTTCAAAAATTATTCCATCGTTTAAGGTCTCGTGTGGAATCGTGTTTTTGACGTAAAATATCGAGTTTTCAGTTCTAACCAAAATATATATATGAAGTAAAACGCGAACAGTAAACGCATTTCGTTGCTTTATATTCTTTCCGTGTTAGAAGTGACATAGGTTAAATAAATTGCGATAAAACACAATTTATCCATTCCATCACTATAGAGATGAAGACCTACTTATACCACCATATCGAGAAGAAAGCCAGATAGATAAAACTAAGATAAAACAAAAAAAATCTTGTTAAAATGCTCTCAGTGATAATATTAAAAATAGATTAAGTACATCCGCCCACTTCAAAAATTTCAATATATTGTAGAGGGACACGTGTTTTTATGTATGTATGTATGTATATATAGATATATATATATATATATATATATATATATATATATATATATATATGTGTTTATGCGGCTTTCACGGATTCCTCCGTGTGAGATGCAATAGCAGTGGATATATCCACATTATGCCGTTGTAGTGCTGAAATCACATTCAGCAAACGTACAACTATATGCAGCTCCGTGTATGAATGAAATAAAATGCGAACAGTAAATGCAAACTTCATTTCAACCATATCCTTTCCGTGTTAGAGGTTGCACAGTTTGAACAAATTGCTAAGGAACACAATTTATCCTATTCCACCACCATCGTGATGATGGCCTACCTGTACCACAATACCGAGAAGAAAGTCAAAACTTACCCTCCCCGCCACAGTGATACGGCAGAGGTACATGTTTCGTCTCTATTAGACTCATCAGGCTGTGCAAAGGACAGATCGGAAGGAAGCATGCAAATACTGAACGCGGCTTCGCCGACCTCCCGCCGGATGGCGTATATATGTTTATGCGGCTTTCACGGATTCCTCCGTGTGAGATGCAAGAGCAGTGGATATATCCACATTATTTCATTCATACACGGAGCTGCATATAGTTGTACGTTTGCTGAATGTGATTTCAGCACTACAACGGCATAATGTGGATATATCCACTGCTATTGCATCTCACACGGAGGAATCCGTGAAAGCCGCATAAACATATATACGCCATCCGGCGGGAGGTCGGCGAAGCCGCGTTAAGTATTTGCATGCTTCCTTCCGATCTGTCCTTTGCACAGCCAGGTGCATGTCAGTACCCTGATGAGTCTAACAGAGACGAAACATGTACCTCTGCCGTATCACTGTGGCGGGGAGGGTAAATTTTGACTTTCTTCTCGGTATGGTGGTACAGGTAGGCCATCATCACGATGGTGGTGGAATAGGATAAATTGTGTTCCTTAGCAATTTGTTCAAACTGTGCAACCTCTAACACGGAAAGGATATGGTTGGAATGAAGTTTGCATTTACTGTTCGCATTTTATTTCATATATATATATATATATATATATATATATATATATATATATATATATATACATATATATATATATATATATATATACATATATATATATATATATATATATATATATATATATATATATATACATATATATATATATATATATATATATATATATATATATATACATATATATACATATATATATATATATATATATATATATATATATATATAGTAAAACGCGAACAGTAAACGCATTTCGTTGCTGTCGTATATATATATATATATATACATATATATATATATATATATATATATATATATATATATATACATATATATATATATATATATATATATATATATATATATATATATATATATATATGAAGTAAAACGCGAACAGTAAACGCATTTCGTTGCTTTATATCCTTTCCGTGTTAGAAGTGACATAGGTTAAATAAATTGCGATAAAACACAATTTATCCATTCCATCACTATGGAGATGAAGACCTACTTATACCACCATATCGAGAAGAAAGCCAGACAGATGAAAATAAGATAAAAACAAGAAAAATCTTGTTAAAATGCTCTCAATGATAATACTAAAAATAGATTAGTATATATATATATATATATATATATATATATATATATATATATATATATATATTTATAAATATTTGTACCGATGTACTCTATCTCACTCCCTGTATTTTTTTATCCTGGCAATTTTTTCCTTCCGGTACAGTAAAATTCAAGATGACACTGACAATATGGCGGCCAAAAAAATTGATTTTGTTCGATTTTCTCCAAAATTGGTATGGGGCAATTTTCGGGGTTGTACCCAACGAATTCGAAATTATTTTTAAAAAATTCAATATGGCGAATCCAATATGGCGGACAAAAATTTTTTATTTAGTCCGATGTTCTCCAAAATTGGTACAGGGGAGTTTTCGGGATCGCACATAACGAATCCAAAATATTTTTTAAAAATTCAATATGGCAGATTCAATATGGCGGACGAAAAATCAATTTTCTCCAATTTTTTTTCAAAATTGATATGGGGGAGTATTTGAGATCGCATATTACGAATCTGAAATTATTTTGAAAAAATTAAATATGGCGGATCCAAGATGGCCAATTAAAAATTCTACATCTCTCGATTTTGTCTAAAATCAACAAAATATTTCTTTTAAAAACTCAACGTGACGGATTCAATATGGCGTCCTAAAAATTTTACATTTTTCGATTTTCTTCAAAACTGATATAGGGAGTTTGAGGGTGTAAATGATTAATTTAAAAGTACTTTTTAACCGACTTCTAAAAGAAGGAGGTTCTCAATTCGTCGCGTATATATATATATATATATATATATATATATATATATATATATATATATATATATATATATATTTTTTATGTATGTACACCGATTTTTCCGGAACGGCTGCACCGATTTGAATGAAATTTTTTATGTTATGTAAAGGAAGTTGCTGCGGTGGTCCTATATTTTTTTGGGAGAAATTGGTGTAGTAAAATCCAAGATGGCGCCGACAATATGGCGGCCAAAACAATTAATTTTGTCCGATTTTCTCCAAAACTGGTATGGAGGAATTTTCGGGGTTGTACCCAACGAATCTGAAATTATTTTTTTAAAATTCAAAATGGCGGATCCAATATGGCGGATAAAAAAATTTAATTTTGTCCGATTTTCCCCAAAATTGGTATGGGGGAGTTTTTGAGGTCGCATATTACGAATTCAAAACATTTAAAAAAAAATTCAATATGGCGGATTCAATATGGCGGACAAAAAAATCGATTTTGTCCGATTTTCTACAAAATTAGTACAGAAAAGTTTTCGGGGTCGCAGATGACGAATCTGAAATTATTTTAAAAAAATTCAATATGGCAGATTCACTATGGCGGACGAAAAAATCAATTTTGTCCGATTTTCTCCAAAATTAGTATAGGGGAATTTTTGAGGTCGCACATAACGAATCTGAAATTATTTTTAAAAAATTCAATATGGCGGACAAAAAATCAATTTTGTCCGATTTTCACCAAAATTGGTGCGCGAGAGTTTTCGGGGTCGCACATGACGAATCTAAAATTATTTTTAAAAAATTCAATATGGCATATCCAATATGATGGATAAAAAATTAATTTTGTTCAATTTTTCTTCAAAATTGATATGAGGGACTTTTTGGGGTGGCACATTACGAATCTGATATTATTTAAAAAAAATAAATACGGCGGATCTAAGATGGCGGATTAAAGATTCTTTATCTCTCGATTTTGTCTAAAGTCAGTATGGAGGGATTTTTGTTAGTGTTAATTACGAAATTAAAATATTTTTTGAAAAATTTAATGTGGCGGATTCAATATGGTGTTCTAAATATTTTATATTCTTCGACTTTCTCCAAAACTAATACAGAAGGTTCTTGAGGGCGTAAATTATGATTTTAATAGTATTTTTTCAAGGTTCAATATGGCGAATGCAATATGGCTGACTAAAAATTTTCCATTTTTCGATCTTGTTCAAATGTGGAACTGAATAGTTTTTGAGGATGTAAATAGCGAATATAAAATTATATAAAGAAAATCTAATACGTCAGATGCAATATGACCGTTTAGAAATTTTAAATTTCTGGATTTCATCTAAAATTTGTACTAAGGGGCTTTGAAGGGTTTAGATTTAGATTAGATTAAGACGTTAAAATTATTTTTTTGAAATTCAATATGGCGGATCCAATATGGTGGGTTGAAAATTTTACCGTATTCACATTTTTTCAGATTTAATATTAGGGCGTTAGGGGGAGGTGTATTACGAATATGAAGTTAATTTTTTACATTTATTAGGTTCATAAGATACAATATGAGGAACTAAAAATTTTACAATTTCCGGTTTCATCTAAAATTTATTTTGTGGGGTTCTTGGTGCCTGTACAAACTCAATATGCAATATAAAATATATCGGGCTAAGAAATTTACGTCTCAAATTCTTTAAATATCGACATTGGAAGGTTTTGGGGTCTATATCATCAATCTCAAATTAATTTGAAATTTAAGATAGTGGATTTACTATGACAGACTAACTATTTGTTTGGCACAATTTTATTGGTATTTGAAGAACTCTAAGAATCAAGGAATTTTTAGTGGTTCATTTTAGGGTGAATTACAATTCTGGATAAAACGGACACTTTTTTGCCATCTTGGAGTCATTGAGAGGTACATTAATTTCGATTAGCACGTAGTTCAAATAATTTATGAATATCATAAAGAATTCAAAACTAAAAATCGAAAAATAAAATTTTTATAAAAAAATTGAACCGACTTCTAAAAGTGCGCTAAAAAGGAAAAAATAACTCGAAATTTTTATATGAAATTAAAATTTTTGAAGTCGGTGCCAAATTGATTCTAAATGAAATAAATAACTACTAATATATATAAATTATAGTAAGAAAGCAATTACAAATAAAGTATTTTTAATCTGTTTATGCGAATCACATTTTGTCAGGTATTAGTTTGGTGCCGTCTTCAAAAATTTCAATTTCATATAAAAATTTCTAGTTATTTTTCCCTTTTTAGCGCACTTTTAGAAGTCGGTTCAATTTTTTTATAAAAATTTTATTCAAGATTCAATATAGCGAAACCAATATAGGGGAATAAAAATTTCACATTTTTCGATTTTGTTCAAAGGTGGGACTGAATCGTTTTTAAGAATGTAAATAGGGAATATAAAATTATTTTAAGAAAATCTAATATGTCAGATGGAATATGATGGTCTAGAAATTTTAAATTTACTGATTTCCTCCAAAATTGGTACTAGAAGGCTTTGAAGAGTTTAGATTTAGATTAAATTAAGATGTTAAAATTACTTTTTTGAAATTCAATATGGCGGATCCGATATAGTGGGTTATAAATTTTACTTTATTCGCATTTTTTTAGATCTAATATTATATGGTTTCTCTCGAGTTCTTTAAATATTGATATTTGAAAGTTTTGGAGCCTATATTACCAATCTAAAGTTAACTTGAAATTTAAGATAATGGATTTACTATGACAGACTAATTATTTGCTTGACACAGTTTCACTGGTATTTGGAGAACTCTAAGAATTAAAGAATTTTTAGCAGTTCATTTTAGGGTGATTTACAGCTTTGAATAAAATAGGTACTTTTTGCCAACTCATTGCGAGGTACATTAATTTCGATTAGTACTTAGTTCAAATAATTTATGGATATCATAATGAATTCAAAACTAAAAATCGAAAAATAAAATTTTTATAAAAAAATTGAACCGACTAATATATACAAATTATGGTAAGAAAGCAATTATAAATAATGTATTTTTAATCTGTTTATGTGAATCACATTTTGTCAGGTATTAGTATGGTGTGGACTTCAAAAATTTCAATTTCATATAAAAATTTATAGTTATTTTTTACTTTTTAGCGCACTTTTAGAAGTCGGTCCAATTCTTTTTATAAAAATTTTATTTATGTATTTTGAACCGCTGATTACGAATCGAGTGGGTGATTTTCCGGAAAATGAGCCTAAGGGTGATTTGCTGGAAAAATGTGGAAAAATTTCTGTGAGTGGTATTATTTCATTATTAACAAAACTTTGTTTTATCAGATCAAGTGTAATTTTTGTATTTTCTGCAATGGAAACATAATCATTACTGTTTTCAAGTATATGCATGTCTTAATTATCACCTGAATCGCAATAAAAACTGGTAAGGCTTGTTCCCGTCAATTTTCAGTTTCTGTATTTAAGACTGCTATATCTTTGTTTCTTCCTTTTACGTAATAATTGTAACACGGGCTTTTGTCATAACTAGCTCGTACTAATGATAAGTCAAACTTACGGCAATGTGCCAAACGTTTTTATACTTCTAAGTTATTTCTTTCTTATTGCAGCTTGTAAAAATTTAGTTTTTACATGATACCCAGAAGATACACGTTGAGGAACTGAGTTTCCTTTCTTTTTTGAAAAATCACAGAGAAAACAGGGTGACTGCCAATCGAACTCCTTTAACGATGAACAAAGTATTTTCCTTGGTTCATCTTGTTTCGAATTTTCTATTCTTCATCTTTTAAAAGACGATGATTATTTTTATAATTGCTGCAACGATATATGCCATCATAGTATTAGTTATCGGGAACAATAAATAATCTATTAAATAACGAAGAATAAAAGAATATTTTTCGATAACTTACCTACAGCCTTGTACATCAATGCGTATTTACATACGCCGTACAACTTAGTAAACGCTAATAGTGGATAATCGTACGGTGAGAGCGCTAATGCTGTAGCAAGAATACACTATTTTTTTACACTGTATTAGTAAAATGTTCACTGTTATTATATGAAAAACACTAGATAATAAAGTAACGACGCATGCGACTTGCAAATCATCGCATTCTAACTCATTGCACTTGTTTATACAAGTCATAACAAGTAAACATCGTAAACGCGGGGGATCGTGAGAGCTCGGTTAGTTTCCATTTGGGTTGAATAACCGGATGTATTTTTTTACAACACTTTATATTCTAGTGCAAAAGTATTTTTTGTAAAGAAAAAATAGTTATTATTACATGCTTTTCTTGTAAAAATATTAAATTTATTTATGTTTCATTTGAATTTATGGTTTGTAGTCGCAAACTTAGATAAGCAGCAAAAATATATCTAAAATAAAATCAACTAAATCTTACCATTTCTGGTGTGCGCAAACCGAAACTAAACTTATCTGCTTAATATATTATTATATATTAACAATGTGACCGCAAGAATGCATGTAGTATTCTTGTATTGTTATTAAGAAATTTGTTCTTGAAAACTGCAACTAAGTTTTTAATTTCATTATCATTTTGTGTTCAGCAACCCAAGATTAACAAAAAAATGCTCTTTTTGTACAAGATACGACAAATAAACTAAAATTCGTTGCGTAGTGTAATTATGCGCTATTACCATTGACTAAAAAGTACACAGATTTTAGTTCACGAATCGTTATTTTGTTTGCTGTCTATTCACCCACAGGCAGGGCTCGTATTCTCGAAAGTGTGATGTGAAAGGTGATGTGAATGTAGGCGCGGATCCAAGAGGGGGGGGGTAGGGGCAATCCCCCCCCAAGTGCTTTGAGTTCAGGAAAATAGACGCGACTTTGTTTCTTATACTATAGTTTATTCAAGAACTAGAGAGAGTAATAAATCATTTTTTACCCTTTTTTTCTTCGCAAACTACCTGTGTTCTTTAGTCCAGTGTCTTTGGCAAAATCTGTTAGACACATAATTTTCATAGGAATGGGTTAGAAATTTTATAATCAAAAATACCAATCTATAATAATGGACGATTTGGATTGGATAACAATAGATATTTGGAAGTGTGAAGTGTTAAAAAGGATTTTAATCCTTGTCATAGGCGTCGGAAGGAGGTTTATTTTATAACCCAGTATTTAAGGCATAGAATATTATTTCGGTAATAAACTTAAAATAAAAAGTTTTATAATATTACTTTATTTCGTATGATTTCTTAATAATTCACATACATTACAAAATATATTTAACACAAACCACAACTGTATTTTTATTATTTTTAATTTTGGCATAGAAACCGTTTGAGACACATTCAGACTAAAACGTAGCCTTATTCTCTCAAAAAATTCTAAGTTATAATTTAAATACTTACAAAATATCCATTGTCAAAAATACAAGAAGTTAAACATATATAAAAAAATAAATTCGTCCATATAATATACAGGTTTTTTTTGGGCTTCCGGTCATTTTATTATTAATTAAAAACATTTTTAGGATATCTGGCGTTTCAGTTTATTTATTTCTCAAACCGTTCTCCAGAATTACAATTAAACACTAAAAAGGGATTCAAATGTAATTAATTTTTATATATTACAGTTAAAATTAGATCTACTTATTTTAATTTGTATTGTACTGACATCTTAATTTAATTTACTTTATTATATGGAAATCCCAAATCCCAAAGAAATAAAATAAACGTGTTAATTCTACACGCTTAAGAAAAAGACACAAATACAATAATAAAATAATAGAAAAATTACGGATAATTGGAATTAAATATATATAAAATTAAACAGTGGGACACCCTAAAATAAAAATGTATAAAAAAGTAAAAAAAATATATAAACAACATTAAACAATACAAAAAAAATAACAAAAACAAAAAAACGAGTTTCCACATTTAGTTTTATTCTTTTATTATATGGATTTTTCCCAATTTTCAAAAGTTCAGCTAAATTACTAATTTTGTAAGTTGTGTTATTTCTAGCAACTCTACTATTTATTTGAGAGAGATATTTCCTTCTCCAACGGACAGTTTCCGGACGATCTATAAGAACAGATTTCCTGTTTGGTTTTCCCAGCAAGAATTAAGTTCCCTGGACAATTTCCAGAGGTCAGTTCTTTTAATTTCAGGTAAATTCCGAACTTCATTGATTTTAGTTACAATTTTGTCGACGGTTGAGATCTGCTTTTCATAATAAAATGTATGTAGAATTCCTTTTATTGCAGTTTTTATCTCTTCTTCCAACGAGGTTTTTCGTCTGTCTGTGATCGAATGTGGCTTCAGAGTACTAACAATTCCAGTCGTTTTTTTCTTCTGCAGTATTCGGTACATAGTAGATTTTCCAACTCCTGTCATGTTAGAACACACCTCAACAGAGCTTTTAACATTATCTATATATTGATACCTTAAAGCATCAAAACATTCATCGTAATAAGTTTCTCGTTAAGGAAAAAATGCCTTGGTTTAACGATTTTGGAATAAATATAGAAGTGGAAGCCATATCTTTTGGGTATTTCACTAGCCTCAAATAATATATAAAAACAAGCGGAAACAAGATAAATCATTAAGGACACACTGTAAGGTGACTAAATTGAAATATCAGAAATTTTATTGTGGCAGTAAATTTATAAAAGCTTATAATATTTAAATATAATTAAATATAATTAGATTTACATCACTCCTCAGTTACCTTCGGCACTGGAGCAGGTACGTTGGAGGTTCCGATAACAGTTTTATTACTGTGTCTAGTTCTTGACTAGAGTATAGGAATGATTATGCTTGTGACCGCTCCCCCCCCCCCCCTCCAAAGAGCTTTGAATTCAGGAAAATAGAACCGATTCTGCCTTTTATATTAGGAATGTGTATGCTGCTGGCATTCCCCCCGTTGACAACTTGTTCTTGCGATAGCCGCCCCCCAAGAGCTTTGAGTTCAGGACAATAGCCCCGATTCTGCCTCTTATGTGTGTGCTGCTGACACCCCCCTCTCCACGAGGTTCAAATTCAGAAAAATAGACCCAACGCTGCCTTTTACACTAGAAATGGGAATATTTGCAGTGTCTCTCCCCCCCGTCGACAAGTTGCTTTCGCTTGCCATTTTGTACTTTCATGATATCACCGCCCCCCCCCCCCCCCCCAAAGAGAGAGGTTGGATCCACCCGTGTGAATGGCGATGTGAACTGTCACTTCATACTTTTGACAGCAAAAACCGTATTCTTGACAACGCAATGTTGCCAGATATGAACATGCTAAAACCAGCGGATTTTAAAAAATAAAATGGATGACAGATTGAATTGAGCTGTCAAATCGAAAATGTGCGTAGTATGTTTTGTCGCCATTTTAGGCAAAAAGTAGTGTTGTTGTTGTTATTGTTGTCAAGTTGTTGATTGTCAATACAATATTTGTACTTTGCCTTACTTAACAACCAAGAAATATAGACCAAGCCATCAGTCAAATATTTAGGTGTAAATTTAGACCACAATATTATCTTATATTAACACTCTAGAACTGTTAAATAAAAATGCATACAAAGAGCCAAGTACTTTAAGATTCTAATATATCAAGAAAAAGGGATATCAAGAAAAACAGCAACTCATATATACAATGCAATATACTGACGTCAATTGGAATACGTGCCCCCTATATACACTAATTGCAGAAAGCCAGCATTGACAAACCTTGAAACGGTGGAAAATACCATTCTACGTGGTATGACTAAAAGCCATCATCCCAATCCACTACGGAAACTATCTAATAAGTTATTTATTGTATGAATTCACAAAATATCCAGCCTCTTACTGCAAGATGTTCTGTCCCGACAACTAAATTTGAAAGAAAACCTGAAACTTAAACAATGATAAAGAAGACCAGGGACCGAAACCAAAGGCCAGACAGAAGACGTCCATTAAAGATACTGGCGGATCTTACATTCAACTTTTAATATAGTTTTTTTTTATTTTATAAAGATTTGTAGAGGCTTGAAAATCAAATGTACCATAAATAAGGTTTTATTGCTGAAAAACCTCATTCGTTGGTCTGTAGGGTTTATATGTATATGTTCCGATAAATTATAATCATAATATTTATTTAATTGTAGTGTGGTATAGTGTTTAACACAGTCTAATTAAGTTAAGTGCTGTAGTAAACATAATTCAAATATAAAATTTGTTACTTATTTAAATAAAAGTTTCAGATAGCTTACAAATTGTTATTTCTCAAATTTATAAGTTGCGCCATTAAAACATTTATGTTAGACTTAACTGATTAAAACTAAGATACTCGGCTGTCACGGATACAAGTATTTATGTTAAATCCATAAGCCCTAGAAAAACATTTTTAAATAGCACGCTCATACAGGTGAGTTATGAACAAAATCTCCTGTAATAATTTTATATGTCTGTAATATCAAATTTACTTAATATTTGCGAGACATATTCAACTTTCTAAGGATATTTTATTAAAAAATTTGAAAATATTAAAAATATCGGGGTACCACCTAATTAACGTTTCAACTGTTTATTCAAAAAATAAAACGTCTTAAAGAAACGGTTCTTCAACATATTATTTTTATTAATGACGAGTTATTTTGAAGAACCAAAAATAAGATAAAAATTTTTATTACTATTTTATTTTTTGAAATTCGTGCGTTAAATTTGTCATTTAGCGGCTGACGTTTCATTTGCGAATGTTTCACCGTTCGCTTGCCGTCCACCGGGCAAACGAGGATATGAATGATCAGTGCTGTCAAATGTTCCACAGAAAAATACTTGCAAGTTTCGTATTTATTCCTGGCAATTCCTGGCAAAATGCGTGTGAAAAGAAAAAGCTGATATTGCTCAATTAAACTGAATATTAGAGAAAGACAGATGATAATAAGATTGTCCATCCTTTAAATTTTAGACTGCAAAATCATAAAATCAAAAAATAACTACATGTGAGAAGCAAAAAGAGATAGTAAAGAGATTTAATTTTAAAAATGGGACATCTTATCGATTTTCATACACTTGCCATCAATTGTATGTACATTTCGCCTTAATATTTTATCAATTTTTGAGTACAAGACATCTATTCCTGGCAAATCCCTGGCATGATAGTATTCCTGGCAAAATTACTGGCACAGCTAATTGTTCCTGGCAAATGCCAGGAATTACTGGCAAATTGACAGCCCTGTGAATGATGACCGTTTCAAGAATACAATTCGCCACCTTATCATCGTTTACTTCACGTTCCCCAGTTCGAGGATATGGCCCCAGGTAACGTGGACGATTTATACAAATAGTGTTCTAACAAATTTTCTCGTAAAAATACATTGTTTCTCGTTAAGGAATCATAGAATTTGCAAAAAGCTGAATTTCCAGAAATTCAACGATTTTTTAATGAGAAACAGTGTATTTTACAAGAAAAACGTGTACTCTTAAATTTGTACGAAAAATTGAAATAAAAATTTTTTGGAGCGCAAAAGCGAAAAATTTTCCGGAAAATCGCTCTTTTCGGAAAATTATCCACACGATTCCTCATCAGCGATTTAAAATATATGAAAGAGTTTTGGTGAATGACTGGACCTCAATCGGCGACCATGAACAAGGAGTTCTCTGTGACGCCTAGACTAGACGTGATGAATCGGAGTTTTTAATAGAAAATCTTTCAGTTGCCAGGATAAAAATATATTCAAAAAACTTCAGTGAAAACCGAGAAAAAAATATTTCAAAGTGGTCTTCTTTTTGGTTATTTTTCGACCTTAAAACATTCGTAGCTCCAAAATAAAGCATTTTTTGAAAAATTGCAAGAAAAGAAATTATTTATTTTTGCTCAAAATATATGATGAATTTATTTTGGTAATGAATTTTAAATTTTTTACAATTTTGTTAATAAATTACGGACCATGCATCGGTTTATCCTGGGACCCCTATGTGGTAGGTCCACTCGTTTTTGTATTTTTTAGGAGTCCACTGCTCGCAAATTATGCTATCATCTACCTCAAATCTGAAAGTGAGGAAATAATTCAAGTTAAATTTGACAACTAGAATAAGGTATTCTATTATTTTATTAAACTATCACGTCGCTGATTGTCAATTTGTGCCACTTTAGTTTGTGGTAGTTTAGAAGTTTTCGGCAATTTTTTTTGTGTGTTTAACAATATCAGAAAACATTGTGAAAATTGATGTAATACTTTTCATTTTGGTAAGTATTTATTATTGATGAAAAAAGATTGACCGTTAAAGTTTCTGAAATGTAGCGATAAGATTTTGTGATGTACACATACTTTAAGTAATCGTTTTTTTCTGATAAGATAAAGTATACAATTATAATTTTAAAAAGATTTAAATATTTCATTGTATTGATAATATTAAGGTAATTACTTATTAAGAGGTTCATTAGTAAATCTATTACTGAAAAGAAAAGTTGATAACTTGAGTTTTAAAATAAAACACTCCAAAAATGTTTAGGCTGAGCGAGGATTTTAAAGTGTTACACGGCGATATCGAAAAAATAAAAGAATGTTGGATTTGAAGATATTTTTAATATATACTCGCTCTCAATATATTGAAATATTCAATGTAAAGGTATTTTTTTTTTAATTTCTATTCACTGTCAAGAAGAACTTATGTGCGCCGGAACTGTTTACATTTGCTCCATTGGTTGGATAGTTATGATTTAAAAAAATTTGAGAAAAAATAAAATATAGCTCTATATAGCGTAAATTTAACGATGCCCTTGCTTTAATAGATGTTAAAAATCACTTCTATTTACTTCTAAATATGTTTGGATTCTTTTTCACAAGAGCACGCGATTTACCATTTCAAGATTTACTAATGTACAAACACGTCTGTCGAATCCGATATTTTAGATTTAAAACTATGTAGCGTTGCTTAAAAGTGTACTTACCAAAAGTTATTGATATCAAATATTGAGTGCAAAGGACGTTAAATTCGGATTCATTTAAAGTACTGCTTATGAAATATTTCTTCAAACTTGTTTAGCTATAAAGACGTTAAGGAAGTTAAAAACGCATTAGTTAACGTTGTGTCCTAGCAATAGAAAGGATAAAGGACTCAGTGGTAAGAGGCGAAATAAGCAATGAGATCAACACTCAAATCCAAACACTAACACCAAAAACTGAGGAAGATCTGACCGAATCTTGGGCCAGGTTAACAAATATTACAACAAATGCCATGAAAAATACACTGGGATATAGATCGGAAGACAAGAAGCAAAAGTAGATGACAGACGAGATTTTATTGCTAATGAATGACACCGAAAACACAGGAGCGACAGAGATAACACCAAATATAAAAAGTATTCAAAAATTAGTAAGATCAAAGATAAGAATAGCAAAAAACGAATGGCTTAAACGTGAATGCGCTGAAATAAAACAACTCCAAAAGCAACACGATGATCGTAACCTACACAAAAAGTTGAAAGAAACCACTGGGATATATAGAAGGAGAAGACCAGGCGTATTGGTCAACCAAGAAAACCAGATATTTCTTGATAGCACAGAAAAAAATAATGTGTGGGGAAAAGTATGTAGAAGCACTCTTCTATGACGACAGACCTCTGGAAACTGGTAATAGGAGCGACTGTTTAACGGGCCCATTAATAACCAAAGAAGAGATAGAAAAAGCTACACAAAATTCAAAAAACAACAAGACGACTGGCCCAGATGAGATACCGTCTGAGATATTGAAACTTCTGGATGAAAGAAGCATCGCGGCGCTTCATAAAATAAAAAAATAAATAAAAAATTAACATTATTTACGAAACGGGTTGCTACCCCAAACAATGGCTATGCCCTACCTTCATTCCCTTGCCTAAGAAGACCAACGCAAGAAAATGTGAAGATCATAGACTCATTAGTTTGATGAGTCATACACTAAAAATATTTCTAAAAATAATACATCAAAGAATATATAATAAATGCGAAAGAGACATAAGCGACTCACAGTTTGGGTTTAGGTGGGGCCTAGGTACGAAAGAAGCGATAGTCGCTACACAGGCGCTTGTTTAGAACTGTTACGATCAGAGGAAAGATGTATGCCTATGCTTCATAGATTACGAAAAAGCATTCGATCGTGTACAACATCATAAACTAATCCTGCTTCTTAGAAAACTCGACATAGATCAGAAAGACATCCGATGCATTGAAAGCTTATACTGGGGTCAAACCACGCAGATAAAATCAGACAATAATGTATCCAACCCGATACAAATCCGAAGAGGAGTACGACAAGGGTATGTGCTTTCCCCCTCTCCGGTTTAACCCTTATTCGGAAACAATTTTCCAGGAGGCTTTGGAAGATATTGAAATGGGAATTAAAGTTAACGAAATATGGATTAATAACATCCGTTATGCGGATGACGCAGTTCTAATCGCCGACAATATAAACGACCTCCAAAAACTCATACACATAATAAGAGAGCGCAGTAAATCAATGGACTTGAACATCAATACAAGGAAAACAAAATTCATGATCTCAAGGAATCCCAATTTATTCTAAAACGCCAACATAAGATTCAACGCAGTACCCATAGAAAGAGTAACCAAATTTAAATATCTGGGCACATGGATATTCGAAGAATGGACTTCTGACAATAAAGTAAAATGTCGCATTGAACAAGCGCGACAGGGCTTTTGTAAAACTCAGGCAAGTGCTTACGAGTTCGGATTTTGACTTGAAATTAAAAACTGAGGTTCATAAAAGGTTACGTATGGTCAATACTTCTATATGGTATGGAGGGCTGGCCATTAAAGACAAGCGCTATCAATAAATTAGAGGCTTTCGAGATGTGGATATACAGAAGAATCCTTAAGATATCATGGACAGCGAGAATTACCAATGATTAAGTTCTCTCACGCATTGAGAAAGAACGTGAACTATTCAATATAATCAAGAAAAGAAAGACGGCCTATCTTGGGCACATCATGCGAAATGAGAGATACCAATTCCTACAGTTGATGATTGAAGGAAAGATCGAGGGCAAAAGAGGAATTGGAAGAAAGAAGGTGTCCTGGCTCCGTAATATCAGACAGTGGACCGGGTTGCACGATATTCAGACACTGATACACACCGCGAAAAGTAGGGAAGAAATGGAAAATGTAATCGCAAACATCCATTAGTGGATATGCATTTGAAGAAGAAGTGTCCTATGTGAGCGAGCTAGCGCAGTGGAGTCATCTATGTGGCGATTTCGTCTTTGGCGTTTTTTGTGACGTAAGTGCACGGCAATCGTGGTGATGTTCACAATACCTTCAAGGGAGTGATCCAACGCCGCTTAGACGGCAAGGCTGTTTTACATGGCGTAGCTTATATCAGACAGACCAATACTTATAATTCAGTCAAATTAGGCTCAAAAGTATTCAAAACATAAAAAGTTAATGTGCCTCATAGAGGTTAAGTTGCAATATGGGAAAATACCATCCGCTGTCCTATGTAAAAAATTCAATGAATTGCGAATTCAGCTTGCTCTAAAACAGTAGCCATGGTTGAATCGTAGCATGATCAGGTATCTGGGTTCTGCGGGAGGAACACTAGTTTACTGCACCCTGCTATGAGAGCCTTAGAACCTGTATTATAATTAAACAATAAGACTCAGTAGTAGAGACCTGGATTTTATTATAAGGGGGAACATGCCTACTGGTAGTACAAGTAGAGGAGAGTCTGCCATAGATCTAACTATTTGTTCTTGAAATTGGTGAAGAAGTAGGAAGTTAGTAAGGTGGTTTCGTTGTCAAATCACCGACACATCCTATTTGAAATTGACGTTGAACGGAACACAGCAGTAGCGGAATACCGAAATCCTTAGAATACAAACCGGGATATCTTTCGGGAGTCATATAGCTGATTTAGAAATCGCGACCAAACAAATCAATGATGTACTTCGGGGTTCATTTGGGACTAGCTATCAGATCAGACGAAGGCCTATAAATTCCAAAATATACTGGTGAAACTCTCAAATTGAGAACCACTGGAAACATGTTTGGAAGTTTTACTTCCCAGAGTGAATATAAGAAGCTAATAGGGGACTCACAGAGGGAACGTGTGGAAGAAATACTGCGGAACATAGAAAGTAGGCCCTGCGGCTCTTCCTGAAGGAGGTTTAAACCACGATAGAAGAGGAGACCCTAAGGGTGCTACTAAGAGTGCATTTTCCCAGGCTCAAGTCAAGAGGAGGCGAATCTAAAGAACGAAGACTCTCTTACTACGTCATGACTACAAGTTAGTTAAAAAGAGAGTGATACATGAAAGGATGAAATGGTTGATGAAAATCTTTACCCCCTTCCTGTCACCTGGTAAGGAAGATATATTTCCAACTTTTCTACAAAATTCCTCCGATATTATAATAAGCCACCTTGTAAAATTATTCCGCTCATGTTTCAGTTTGGGGTATATACCGATGGCGTGGAGGAAAACAAAAGTAGTCCTTATTCCCATGGTAGGAAGAACAGGCTACACAAACCCTTTTCGCCCTATCAGCCTGACCCGTTTCTTATTAAAGACACTGGAGATGTTGGTGGATCGACATATTAAGAAAGGAATAATGGTGCAGTGTACCGTACATCTTTTACAATTACAATCAGACAGGAAAATCCACAGACACCGCGATATATCGACCCGTTACAAGAGTCGAGAATGCGCTGTTGAGTGGTTGATCCGCCTTGGGTACCTTCAGCGATATCGAGGGGTCGTTTGACAACGCATCTCACGATTTGAAATGTAATGTGCTACAACGACTAGGTTCGGAACCGACTATAGTCATATAGATTAGAGCAATGTTAACTCATAGACTAGTATATGTTGAGCTTACCAATGTAACTATTAAAGCACTGTTAAATAGGGACTGTCAGGTGAGGAGTTCTATCGCCTTTGATGTAGAGCCTCTTGGTGGATTGCCTGCTGAGTGAACTGAATAACGCTGATTTGTATACAGAGGTTTATGCCGATGACCTGGTTATTTTCTGCCCTGGTCATGATATCCAGGACCTGGATGGATAAATAACATGAGTCCTCCGGATTATGGAGCGGTGATGCCACAGGGAAAGGTTCGGAATAGATGCGGACAAAGCCGAGGCGGTACTCTACAAAAGAGGGGAAAGTGGGGACACTTCCCACAATTACATTATCAGGAAGAACTCTTTAATGCAAGGGGGCAGTTAAGTACCTGAGAGTAATGCTGGACTCACGACTGAGCTAAAATGATCATATTGAGTCTCGAACGAAGAAGGCCTTATGTGCTTTCTGGGCTTGTAATCGAGCCTTTGGGTGCACATGGGGGTTGACATCGAGAGCTCTATTTTGGATATACACTATGGTGATACACCCCATGATAATGTACGACGATATTATATGGTAGCCTAGTACAGCAACGCACATACATCGTCTTCAATTTGACAAATCTCAAAGAACGGCTTATGAGGGAATATTGAGTGCGATTGGGACTGCCCCCACCATTGCTCTAGAAGTTCTGGTGAGCTTGCCTCCTCTCCACCTATACATGGAAAACGAGGCACTGAAGACTGTTTATTGTTTGATTTGCCTAGAGAATCTCAGAATTGGAACAGGCAGCTACTTAGATGTCTGAGAAAGTGTGGTGCAATGTAAACAGCTTATATGGCGCCGTTTTTAAAACTCAACCACTCTCTAGAGATATTTATGTTAAGTGGAGAGGATTATGAGGGAGAGCAAAATCTTCCAAGAAATGAATCCTGGTGGTATACAGATGCATCTCGACAAGATAAAAGAGCTGGAGCCGGAGTGTTCGGCAGAAGCACGAAAGTTTTACTTTCTCGAACAACGTGCAACGCTCTTCACGGTGGAACTTTATGCTATTCTGCAGTATACTCATCTCTGTGAGAGGGACAAAAACAGAAATAGGAAAATAAATATATGCTCAAACGGTAAGGCTGCGATAATGGCACTGAAGTCCAGTGTCGTAACTTCGCAACTTGTGCCTGAGTGCCAGGATATACTGAACAGTCAAAGGAGCTATCAGACTCGTGTTAGTCTCTGGTCACTCAAGCATACGTGGGAATGAGGAAGCAGACCATCTGGCAAAGTTGGAGTCCGCAACTGAACAATATGGACCCAAACCAATTCTACTTGTTCCATTTGCCGTTGGTAAAACGGAATTAAAATGGTTGCTGGAAAGTAAATTTATTGAATCATGGAGAAGAAATGAGGCGTGCCAAGGAACAAATAAATGGACCTAGCGCACGGTTTACTAGCGAGCTTCTTTCCTTAGGAAGGAAAAATCTCTGAATTATGGTGGGATTGTTGACAGGATATTGTCACCTGAGGAGTCATCTTCATAAGTTCGGTGTCGTAGAAGACTTGCAGATGGTGTTCGGATCTCCGATTATTAATAATGGTGACCCAAAGCAGTCTAAGCAATTTTCGGCCTATTTCGTTACTGCCGATCTTATCTAAGAAAAATTGCTTCAGTCAAAAACGACATGATTTATTGAAAACAATAAATTAATTTCAAGGTTTTAGTTTGGTTTTCAGGTAAGCAAATCAAGAAAAGATGCAGTTTATATTTTTCTGCAGAGTTTATACTAATATTGACAGAAACTGTACTTTGGCGGTATTTTCTGATTTGGCCCAGACCTTTGATTGTGTCAACCTGCTTGAAAAACTATAATTTAATGGATTTGCGGAAGAATTATCAGGGAATGAATATTTTTAGTATGAAGAAAGCAAATAACGAAGTTGTGTGATTCTTTCGGAAACACTATTTATCCCACATTGGAACCAGTAACTGGCGATGTACAATAGGGATGAGTCCTTAGTCTTCTTTTGTTCCTCCTTTTCTTTGAAGATTTCGCATGTCTGCCTACCAGTTGTTTTTTCATATTCCTTGCTGACGATACCTGTAGATGAATTAGAGCAAATAGTGAATAACAATTCTTGAAAAAAGCTATGTAGCTCTGATTCCAATAGTATTATGTTAAATTTAAATAAAACAAAATATTTGATCTTTAAAAATAAATATCGTGTTGCTGTGCGTATTTGAGTGAGGTCCCGGAAACGAGATTTTTGGGAGTTACAGTTGACAGCAAGCCATATTGTGATATCCACATTGATAAACTAGCAATAAAAAGTTGCTTCAAGACTATTTGCAATAAAAAGAGCTAGAAAGACTTTCAATAAAGCACATGCTACACAAGTTTCATATGTTGCAACATCCAATATAAACACTCCTTTGCAAAAAAGAGCTGTTAAATTAATTGAAAACATTTCAAGTACAGTGTCGTGTAGACCATTATTTAAAGGATGTAACACATTAAATTTCTTCAAGTTCTTGATTTTGGACAGTTTGGTACTTTTACATAATTATATCTTAAGCGATTCTTCAAAAGAGACATGATGTATATAACCATTTTACTAAATGTAACGATAATATCGTAATACCACAATCTAATAGTTTCTTGACATTTAACTTTGTTTTATCAAGAAAAATACCTTACGACAGGTGTATCCATGCAGATAAAAACTTTGCCGATGAATAAATTTCAAAATGTGTTAAGGAAACAATCAATAAATCATACTAATTATTCACTAAGTGAATTCTATGATAACCTAAACCTTCTTATTTGATTGGTTCATTAATAATTCAATTATTATGTAAATCAGGTGCTACTTCTTTAATTATAATTGTTATTATTTTTATTTACTTTGTATTTTATAGATTTATGTCAATTATTTTACAGCACTCTAGTGGATTTTGGTTTGATGGATTTAGAGTTTTTTTGAAGTCCAGAAATGACTATCCTGGTCACTAAATATCAGATTGCATGAAGACTCGAAAACAATAATGTTAAAATGAGGCATAATAAATTCACTCATGCTTATGAAGATATCGTCAAACATTTAAACTGGGATAAGAAGGAAATACATATAGGTGGAAAAAATACTACCTAAAATATACAAAGGAAGAAGTTTTAAAGGCAAATAAGATCACAAATTTACAGAGGTATCAGAGGAAATAAAACTAACAATAAATATGGATAAATGAAAGAGAAAATATAAAACTCAATATGACAATCTACCAGAAATCTTATAAAGAGGTGTTGTTACTAGTTTAAATTTATTCTTAGGCAAAAGAAACATTTAAAATTTCGGTGTTGTCAAGTATTTAAAGTTTTATTAAAAAGTTTTTTTTGTTATTTTTAGATTACAACATGGTTTATTGCATTGTCTTATTGGAAAAGTTACGTACTTTTCGATGAATTAAAAATCCAATATGGCTGTCCTGAAGAAAAACATGTTGATGATGATTCAAGAAAACTGAAACGTTCTAACTAAGATTTGACTAATAGACGTATTCTCCCTAAAGAAAGTGCACCGGAAAAACCACACATACTTTTCATTGCGCTGGTATTAGAAAAATAGCTAAAAAAACATGGACGACAATAGCACAGGACCCAACGATCTGGAAAAATATGGGAGAGGCGTATATTCATGGGTGAGCGCGACACATTGATTAAACCGGACATTGAGGAAGAATAGAGGACTACTTCTTCAAAATTATTTTCTTGATCAAGAATAATATTAAGGTTAACAATAACAACCGGAAAAAAAACATTAAACGTAGATTAGTTCTAGTAGGAATAATATGAAAAAAAGTCGCACCTAGTTTTCATTACCACAATAATGTGGTGAGATGTGAATTTTCCCACGAACTATAGACACGGCTAATTTTTTAAAGATTTTACTCGAAAATAATTACCTATAACAAAATCAAACGATTCTTTAGTAGCAAATTTCACGAACTATAATTTTGAGAATACCTTTTTTCTCGAAAAATTATTGGTTTCCCAGTGACAAACTGAATTTTACTCCCTTTCACACTACAAAAAATATTTACGAAGGTGCTCTTGATGGAGAAGTTTTTTTTTTTCAAAGATAAAGAATGAAGATTGAGACAAAAATCAAGTTTCTTAATAATTTTATGGTTTGTGGCGGTAAATAAATTAATTATACTGAACAATTACGGATCAGCTTGGACAAAAATATATTTATCTAAATTTTAACTAGACAGACAAATAAAAATTAAATATATAGCAAAATTAAATCAATACATTAAATGAAATATTAAAATATCTGAAAAATATGATTTCTTAATTTAAAACGTAAAATATGAATTCTGTATTGTGTGTGTATATCATCCACAGCGAGATAGTAATTAGTCAAATATTTTATATAACTTGAAAATATGCAAGTCAACAACATAAGTGTGTATTCAATTATTAAACGAAGTGATAAATTAGGCAAATATTAAATGAACTATTCATCTATTATATTGCGCAATAATTGCGAAGCAAAATGCATGCTGATGTACTTGAAATTAGACTACATATTTATTTGTCTTCGATGAAAAATATTTTAATTTATTGGTTTTTATCTATTATCAACTTTGTGAAGAAATACCGTCTAATGTAACAAAACCTTATATTCTTCGCAGGAAACGCGAAATAATTTATCAATATTTTCACTGACAGACGAGTACCAAACAGCTATAATTAAATATTAAAAAGCTTAATCTTGTAAACATTAATAACAGGTTTTGATATATAGCTCAGGAAACGGAGTGTTAAAAAAAACTCAAATACTACCTGCGATCTGATTGCAGAAATGGATAGGAAAAGGTAGTAGAAATGACGTCTCATCTCGTGTCTTAACAAATTTTGGTTGGAACATTGTGTTGTTTTAACAAATAGGTCAAAAAATAATTTTTCCCCGGTTTTTTGAATTTTACCGAAAATTTAAGGGATTTAGAGAAAAATGTTCCATAGACGAATTGTACGTCTTGAAGATATCTTCACAATGAGTTTTTGTTTGTCCAAATCGGTCCGTAAACAAAAAAGTTATTGCAAATTAAACATTAAAAATGGCTTATTTTTCAACTGTTAATAACTTTCTTAATATTTATTGAATTGTTTTCAACTTTTATCAGAATGTGAGTTTTAAAGTGCTTAAAAAGTGTGCGGAAGTTGGGCGCTATCGGTCTTATAGTTTTTGTAAGATTGCAATTGTTTATTAGAAAAACGAAAAAAGTTACTATTTTTGATTGGCTGTATCGTATTCTAGGAAACTGATACAGAGTTCTGTAGGTGCTTATTCTCTTCGCAAAGGCATAAGCTATCATGTAGTAAAAAAAAAAGTGAATATTTTTCATATTTTGTTTATGCAAAATCGTCATGAAGATATGGGTAGTTTTTTGCTTATAAATAAATTAATTAACAACCGCATTTATTGTCCGATTTGTTAATAAAGCATGAAGCTGGTAAAAAACACGAATTTTGAAAAAAAAAGTCTCTACGACCAATAGGAGCCGAGTTAGCATTTTTTTTTTCAAAAAATCACAGAGCGATTGTTTATTTATATTAAGAGCTGAATTGTTACATTTCATTAATAAGAGCCTTAAGTATATAAAATCATTCAATTGGGGTTAATTTATACACAATCAACCCTTCAAGAGATCGCTAAACTGAAGGTACGTGCTGGACGCCAGATAAGGTAAGTTAGAGGGGGTAACCGAATCTCACCGAGTACAAAGTGAGAGCCCGTCTTCAAATCGGCGTGCGCTTGAAAAATTAGCACTATATTCACTTCTAAATAACGTAAAGCTTTCATTTTTTGATTTTTTTGGGTAGCTCATCGAAAAAATAATATTGGGCACATATTCAACCTTCTCGGACCCCCCCTCCCCCAAGTTGCATTTTTTACATTTAATTTTTTTTACTTATCAGATTTGGTATAAAAGTGTTTTCGGGGTCGTGTGTTACCAATATGAAGTTAATTCTTTGCAATATTTGGTTAACAAGAGAGTGAGAGAGCGAAAATTTTAAGTTTTCGGATTTTGCCTAAAATTGATACTGCGGGAGCGTATACAAACTCAATGTGCACTATAAAATATATCGAACTAAGAAATTTACGTCTCAAGTTCTTTAAATATCGATATTGAAAGGTTTTGGGGTCTACATTACCAATCTAAAATTAATTTAAAATTTAAGATAGTGGATTTACTATGACAGACTAAATATTTGTTTGATACAATTTCACCGGTTTTTGTAGAACTCTAAGAATCAAAGAATTTTTAGTGGTTCATTTTAGGGTGATTACAACTTTGGATAAAATGGGTACTTTTTTGTCACCTTGGAGTCATTGCGAGGTACACTAATCTCGATTAGTGCTTAGTGCACATAATCTATGAATATCATAATGCACTCAAAACTAAAAATCAAAAAACAAAATTTTTATAAAAAAAATTGAACCGACCTCTAAAAGTGGGCTAAAAAGTAAAAAATAACTATAAATTTCTATGTGAAATAGAAATTTTTGAAGTCGGCGCCAAGTTATTTCTAAATAAAACAAATAACTACTAATATATACAAATTATGGTAAGAAAGCAATTACAAACAAAGTATTGTTAATCTGTTTATGCGAATTCAATTTTGTCAGGTATAAATTTAGGGCCGACTTCAAAAATTTCAATTTCATATAGAAATTTATAATTATTTTTCACTTTTTAGCCCACTTTTAGAAGTCGGCTCAATTTTTTTATAAAAATTTTATTATTTAATTTGACACCCTGAATCCAAATCTGAAGTCTGATACCCTTTATTACATCAGGTTCAAGGTTAATTCAAGGCCAAATTGAGTAAAATTCACCAAATTAATTTGAAGAAGTAGATGCGTACGTTTTTGACGTCACTGAATCCGAATTCGTAGCCTTCAAGGTCGACTAGAGGTCCTATTAAGGTCATTACAAGGTCAAATTGAGAAAAATCTACTAAATAAATCTGAAAAAAAATATTGATGTGATAGAGGGTATCAAACCTCAGATTTGGATTCAGGGCGTCTAATTACATACAAATAAAAGGGTCTGGTCAAATAGACATCCACTTTTTTTTTGTAAACCTGTGTTATTTGTTGTTACTACTTTATTTCCAGTTTTAACTGTCAATAAATCGAGAATGATTACATTCAAGTATAGGACACGTAATAGAAAAACTGTTTATAATTTTACAGAAAGTCTAATCGTGTACAAGAATTTGGCGGTCACTATTTAACACATCAAAGTTGATAGTACAGCTTCCTTCGAGTTACCCTGTATGATTTAATATATTGGAAGAAATTCTTAGTAAAAAAAAACAAGATCAGCTTACCCGAACGATTTTCAAAAAATGTTTTCTAAAAAATAAATTTATTCCAGACTTCACTTCCACTGATTGATTATTGATACGTTGTCTGAAGGACAAGTATAGCGCGTACATTTTTCGTACATTTTTCAGAGCTTCGGTAGTCCTGGCTATGCATTTTATTACATACCAGGAAATTGTGACAGTATTCTACTTATCAAGAGTAGTAGCAGTCAATATATTTATCTTTATTAGGAACATTAATCTTCTTTTTCTTCACTGAACGTGATTTGGAGATTGCTTTTTTGAAACACCCACACTTTACTTTGTAATTTAATGGGAACGTCGTTGTACTAATGTTAGGATTCGTCGGATGTAACGGTTGAATTAACATCATTCGATTGGTGGCAATTCAATTTATTTAGCATTTCCTTGGATCACTTTATAATGTTTTTTCACACAGTGTTAGTTGTGAAATAAGTTTGGATGTTTCCAAATGCTCATGGCGAATACGATGACTAGTTGTGTGACTCAATGTGAACATTTCCTCAGAATAAAGATATCTCACAAGTCTGTGATCTACCACAGAAGTTGTATCAGTTGGTTATGCTTTTCATAGACTCTATGGTCTTCATAACTTTGAGTGTTTACAATTTTATCAACTTACACATATTTTTGACAACCGAAGCCTTAATCTGGTAATCGAACGCACAATATGACGACAAGGTTTAGCGCAACACACACCGGCGCGTTATACGTTTTATCATTAGATCAATATTTCACACAATTTGATAGGGTTTACTATATTATAATAAAAAAAAATATGTGAGTTATATCCTTTTTAATTAAAATAGTACAAAATGAAATCCTTCATAAAATAAATACACACAAAAATCGATGCGCAGGAGTAAAAAACCGCTGCAGCTTCTATTTTTTCTTTCCGCGCATTGTGTTCCACCTGACATAAACTTTGGTGATAGTTATAAAATATTTTTAATGGGAGAGATGAACCTGATGCATTGATAGTAAATTTTCAATATTTGGCTTCAAATTAATCAGGTTCCAACTTAAATCTTATTCCGATCGGTTCTTCTTGTCATTTGAAATCCGATTTATCTCTGTCATTATATGGGTTGATAAGCCACTGTGGTATTTCCATAGTCAAAACATCCTTCAATCTGGTTTTAATTTTCTTGCATCTGGATTTATTTGTTGGTATATGTAATGCATATAATGACAACATCATAAGCAAAACATAATTGGCCAACTAGAAGATTTAACCATGTCAACTAGATCGGGTCTAAGTCTTAAAACTTCTCAGTGGATCTGGCAGTAAATATTGATTTGTTTTTAATGTCGGTTGTTAAGGGGGGAAATAGGTAGGAAAATTGTTTTTTTTTCAAAAGTTTTTTTTTTATCTAATATTACAACTTATAAGAAATATTGTCTGACAATTTGAAGTAATTTCGAGCAAAACCCTGCGAGTTATAGACGATTGAGTCTCTGGGCGCTGGGCCCCTATCCTCGTAAGTGTGATGTGAAAGGTGAGGTGAATGGCGATGGGAATGGCGATGTGAACTTTTTGACAGTAACAGCCGTATTCTTAAAAAGCCAATGTTGCCAAATATGAACGTGCTAAAACCCGAGAATTTCAAAAAATAAAATTGATGACAGATTGAATTGAGCTGTCAGACCGAAAATGTTCGTAGTATATTTTGTTGCCATTTTAGGCAAAAAGTAGTTTTGGTACTTTAAATTAATCGTCAAAGGTAAAAAAAAATACTGCTGTTGTTATTTTTGTGAAGTTATTAATTGCCATTACAATATTTCTACTTTGCCTAGATCAAATTTATCTTAAATTGACACCCTAGAACTGTTAAACAAAAATGTATACAAAGAGCCAAGTACTTTCAGATTCTAATATATAACGAAAAAGGGATATCAAGAAAAACAGCAATCATATATACAAAGTAATATACTGACAGTAATTGCAGAAAACCAGCACCGATAAATCTTGAAACGGTGGAAATTACAAATCTACGTAGTATGACTAAAAGCCATCCTCCCAATCCACTACGGAAACTATCCAATCAGTTATTTATTGTATGAATTCACAAAGTGTCCAGCCTCTTACTGCGAGATGCCCTGTCCTGACAAGTAAATTTGAAAGAAAACCTGAAACTTGGACAATGATAGTGAAACTTTATGATCAGGGACTGAAACCAAAGGCCAGACAGAAGAAGTCCATTAAAGATACTGGCGGATCTCATTCAACTTTAAATGTATATATTTTTTATTTTATGTACCATTAATAAGGTTTGTATGCTGAAGGACCTCATTCATTGGTCTGTAGGGTTCATATTTATATGTCTCAATAAATTATAATCATAATATTTATTTAATTGTAGTGTCGTGTAGTGTTTAACACAGTCGAATTAAGTTAAGTGCTGTAGTTAACATAATTTAAATATAAAAGTTGTTACTTATTTAAATAAAAGTTTCAGATAGCTTACAAATTGTTATTTCTCAAATTTATTATAAGTTGTGTCGTGCAAAGAATTATGTTAAACTTAACTGTTTAAAACTAAGATACTCGGCTGTTATTGACACAAGTATTTATGTTAAATCCATAAGCAGAACTGGCCCCAGAAAAACGTTTTTAAATAGCACGGTCATACAATTGAGTTATGAACAGAGTCGCCTGTAATAATTTTATATATCTGTAATCTCAAATTTACTTAATATTTGCGAGACATATTCAACTTTCTAAGGATATTTTATTAAAAAATTTGAAAATATTAAAAATATCAAGGTATCACCTAATTAACGTTTCAACTGTTTATTCAAAAAATAAAACGTGTTAAAGAAACGGTTGGTCAACATATTATTTTTTTTAATGACGAATTATTTTGAAGAACCAAAAATAAAATAAAAATTTTTAATACTATTTTATTTTTTGAAATTCGTGCGTTAAATATGCCATTTAGCGTCTGACATTTCATTTGCGCATGTTTCACCATTCGCTTGCCTTTCACCGGGCGAACGAGGATATGAGCGATGAACATTTCAAGAATACGCGTTCGCCACCTTTTCACCGTTCACTTCACGTTCCCCAGTACGAGGATAGGGCCCCTGGGCTTCTCTTGACTCCCGCTGCACTCGGCGCGGCAATTCGTCTGTAGCAGCTGCTCTTTTCTGTTTCTTTCTCTCTCTCTTTTTAATTCCTATGGGCATGATTATTTATATAAGAGACTTCTTTATGTTGATGTTTCGAAAGTACACCAAAAGTAAGTTGAAAGCAAGTTTCTCTATGTTATTCATATAAGTTTAAATGCTTTTTTCTCGAAACTTTATTTTTTAAGTCGGTAGTTAAAATTTTTCAAAAACTATTCGATTGATTTTGTCAAAATTTTGCACACTTCTTTTACATGCTAATACTTGATTTTGAACAAAGATTTTTTTCTTCAATTCCAACTCATTTTACAATTAAACACATAGGCAAATTTTAGCCAAAAATCAGAATTTTTTGATTGCACTTTTGCCAAAAATTCAAAAATTAAAATTTTTTCAATTTCTTCGTTCAAAGCCAAGAATTAATTACGTACTAAAGAAATCTTTTTGGTTTTTAATTTCAAATGAAACAGTCATGATTTATCCGTGCTACGGCACTGTAACTTTTTTTGAGTTGTCTCGGTTTTTACACTACCAATGACAATTTTTTGTGAAAATTTCACAAAATATTATTTATATTAATAAATAATATACAAAAGTTGTAAATAAATTAATAATGCGACACCTTTAAAAAAATGGCAAAAATATGCTTTTTTTCATCTGATAGCTATTTCCACCTTTAAAGCCCTAACAAAAAACAGTTTTTCGTGAATTTCTTAGTTCATAATATAACAAGCATGCCAATAATAGTGCCATGCCTTTTTACCAAGTAAAGTTGACTCGACACAAGAAGATTTCAATATCATGACTAATTTCATCCATACGTCTTAGGATTGCATTGTTGTTCTAAGTGATTCTTTTAAGTATATTATATTCAGGTTTGCGTATAGCAGTTTTAACAACCTCTTCAATAGTTAGCAAAATTAGCTTTACCCCAATATGTGGCTTTCCTGATTTGGCTAAAATATTGTAAGATTCCTGCAGTATTTAAGATCTTTACCTGTTTTACCAGTATGACTCATTCTCAGATAATCCTAGAACTTTGATGGTTTCATAGCATCATTGCTTAAAACTACACTGCAGATAAGGCACATAGGTCAGTGTTTGTCCAACAATGTTGAAATGAAATCGAACTTCAAGTAAAAAACCCTATACTGATCCAACCTCTCTCTTTGGGGGGGAGGGGGGGGATGATATCACAAAATTACAGTATGGTAAGCGAAAGCAAGTTGTCGACGGAGAGGGGGGGGGGATACCAGTAACATTTCCATTTCTAGTGTAAAAGGCAGGGTCGGGTCTATTTTTTTCTGAATTTGAAGCTCTTGGACAGGGGAGGAGGATACGAGCAGCATACACATTCCTAGTATAAGAGGCAAAATCGCAACAAGAACAACTTGTCAACGGGAGGGGGGAGTGCTAGCAACACACATTCCTAATATAAGAGGCAGAATCGGTTCTATTTTCCTGAACTCAAAGCTCTTAGGAAGGGGAGGGGCGGTCGCAAGCATACACATTCCTATACTCTATCCACGAACTAGAGAGAGTAATAAACCTATTACTGAAACCTCGAACGTACCCAACCCAAAAGATATGGCTCCCACCTCTATATTTATTCCAAAATGTATCTATATTTATTCCAAAATCGTTAAACCAGGGCATTTTTTCCTCAACGAAAAACTTATTACGATGAATGTTAATGATGCCTTAAGATATCAATATCTAGATAATAATGTTAAAAGCTCTGTTGAGATGTGTTCCAACATGACAGGAGTTGGAAAATCTACTATGTACCGAATACTGAAGGAGAAAAAAACGACTGGAATTTTTAGTATTCCCAAGTCACATTCGATCACAGGTAGACGAAAAACCTCGTTGGAAGAAGATATATAAACTGTAATAAGAGGGGTTGTACATACATTTTATTACGAGAAGCAGATCCCAACCGTCGACGAAATTCTAACTTAAATTAATGAATATCGGGATTTACCTGAAATTAAAAGAACTGAGCTCTGGAAATTGCTGAGAACTTAATTTTTGCTGGGAAAAACCAGATAGGAAATCTGTTCTTATAGATCATCCGGAGAATGTCCTTTGGAGAAAAAAATATCTCTCTCAAATAAAAAGTATAGTTACTAGAACTAACACAACTTACAAAATCAGTAATTTAACTGATCTTTGAAAGATTTTTTTGAATAAAGTTACTGCAGAAAATTGGAAGAAATCCATATAATAAAAGAAAATATGGAAACTCGATCTCATGATCGGTGAGATAGAGGACCCAAATATAATTAATTTGAGCGAAGATAGCTTCACTGACATTGATTACGAATTAGATACGTAATGTTTACCAGTGTAAATACAATTTATTATTTAAATTTTTGTTTTTGTTGTATTTTATTGTTTACTGTTGTTTATATATTTTTTTATATGTTTTTATGTTAGTGTGTCCCACTCTTTAATTTTATATATATTTAATTCGAATTAGCCGTAATTTTTTTATTATTGTATTTGTGTCTTTTTCTTAAACGTGTATAATTAACATGTTTATTTTATTTTTTGGGGCTATCGGATTTCCATATAATAAAGTAAATTAAATTAAGATGACAGTGCAATAGAAATAAAAATAAGTAGGTCTAATTTCAACTGTAACATATAAAAACTAATTGCATTGGAATCCCTTTTTAGTGTTTAATTGTAACTCTGCAGATGGTTTAAGAAATAAATAAACTGAAACGTCAAATGTCCTAAAAATGTTTTTAAATAATAATAAAATAACTGATAGCCCGAAAAACAATTTTAATTTATATGGACTAATTTATTTTTTTATATATGTTTAACTTCTTGTATTTTTGACAATGGGTATTTTATAAGTATTTAAAATATAGCTTAGAATTTTTTGAGAGAATAAGGCTACATTTTAGTCCGAATATGCCTAAAACGGTTTCTATGACAAAATTAAAAATAATAAAAATACAATTGTGATTTGTGTTAAATATGTGAAAATTATCTATATTTTCTAATGTATGTGAATTATTAAGAAATTATAAGAAATAAAATAATATTATAAAAACTTTTATTTTAAGTTTATTACCGAAATAATATTCTATGTTATAAATACTTAGTGATAAAATAAACCACCTTCCGACGCCTATGATAAGGATTAAAATCCTTTTTAACACTTTACACTTCCAAATATCTATTGTTATTCAACCCAAATAGTCCATTATTATAGACCGGTATTTTTGATTATAATTCCTATGAAAAATATATGTGTCAGATTTTGCCAAAGACACCGGACTAAAGAACACAGGTAGTTTGCGAAGAAATCGGGTCTATTTTCCTGAACTCAAAGCTGTTCCGCGCCTGTACTGACTACGTGTCTTTTTAGATGCAACCATATTTAGTACCAGTTATCTGTGAACAAAAATGGGGCTTATTATATATAATAAGACGCAGCAAAATTGATCTTTGACGTTAAACCTTATCTTAAGCTTTATGATGGTCCACGGTATTTTATAATTAGGTATCATTGAATTTTATTTATAAAGATTGAGACAACGTATTCATCTATGGTTCTTTAACAGTATCAACAATTTTTGCATAGTTACTGGCAATATTAAAAATATGTAGTATGTTTTTCGTCAATATCTCCTTAACCACTAGATGGTTTTAATAAACAAAATGCATTTCAAAGGCTTTTTTAGTACCTATATCATTTTTGTGTAGAAATAAAAGTTTTCGAATAAAATGAAAGAAACTGATTTTTCGCTCTTAATTAATAATAAAAAATATTTTCCAAATGAAATTCGCGATATTAAAGATGAAAGTCGTTTCGTATCCCCTGATAAAGTTTAATATTTCTGATCTGTTATTTAAATACCCTACGTAATAGATCCAAGAACATGTTGAATCTGCACAAAAGTCTTAGAAATTTTTTCTTGAACAAACCATACTTCTCCTGAATTAAGCGCTATAAACGAGTTATTGAGTCCTTTAGATATTTCATATAAGCTCATTGAGCATTAAACTTTCCACTTTGCTCTCTTTAAAACCTTTTTCATTCAAATCTCATCTATCTTTTTACGCTTTTTGCCTCTACCTTATCAATGTGTTATAGTTTTTGCCAAGTATTTTTGAAAACTGAGAAATTTATTTGATACGCTGTGTTTGTTTATTCCAGATATTTAATTTTAACAAAAAAAATTAAGAGTCCTGTTTAGATATCTGCTAGATAAAGCCCCTTTTGTATAATGGCCTTATCACTGGGAACAATAATATCTCAATGAATAATTTTCTTCCATTTTAATAGACTTCCATTTTATGGTTTTCGAAGAAAAAATAATCATACCCTCCAACCGTTTGGATAATTTCCCTTACAACCGAGTACACAACATCCATGGGATATCTTTAATTATTTAAGAAAAACGTTTAAACTTGTAATATACGTACATATGAATCATACAAATCAATAATACTAAAACAAGGCCGTTGAACTTATGGCTAGCATCAAAACAAGAAGCACTGCAAATATGTTGCATCGTGGCCAGATTCAGTTTATGAAATAATTATTTTTCTTTATTTCAGTTTAAAATATAATAAAAAAGTATAAAATAAGGTTGCGCGAATGATTAAATTATTACCGACAAAATAACAGGAAACAGAACCAAGGGAGTTTATATCGTCCTTTGCTTTTAATATTTATAACAAAAATCAAGTTAGAATTATCTTAAAAATGTGCATTTGACTGATTTAACGCAGTCATGATACAAAAAGAAAACTCATTTCTAGTTCTTCCATTCTTACAAATTTCGGTTATACATTGTTCACATATTATGGGGGTTGTTTTATGATCATATTAACTGGGCCGTGACGTAATTGTGAAAGTTTATTTCAGCACGTTGTCTTTGTATTATAAGGGTCATTGCTTAAAATTAGTTAAAGGAAAAGTTGTATTCAGAAGATAAATTAAATTTTTCGTTTTTGCCGATTTAGAAATATAAGAAAATTATTTTTTATCCTTGTATTCTTAAGACTCAAAACTTACTTGATTTATTGTTGCACTTGTAAATTTAAACCCTCTACTCTAAACTTGATCGTTTATAAAGGAAGATAGACCATATTAGTAAATTAGGAAGCTTGGGTTTAATATTTCTAAAAAAGGAAGAATAATTTTTTGATACTACATATACATAAATTATTAATTCCTTTTTCATATCAAGACTAAATAAATAAATATAAAGAAATAATTGTTGTTATTTATTTCCAAAAAGAAAATGAGAAAATTAAAATTTATACCTCATAAAAGTTTATATAGAAGTCTAGAAAAAATATTAGTATTTTTTTGTTCTTACTTATCACTAAAAAAATGCAGACCAAACGTTGCTCGCACTTAGATAAGTTCATAAACTTCACTCTTGTTGCATTATTAAGTATCAAACGTTTAATATCAAGGTCAGAATAGAAATTCATTAGCAATTCGGCGTATAACTATTAGATAACGAAATCAACACAGAAATAGCAGCGAAAATTAAATTTAACTCTAATTACAGTATAGACAATAAGTACTAATTATAATAAAAATAGAAGAGCATTTAATAAGAGGATTTGATCACTCAAGAAAATTCGAACAGATCTTTCGCATACACAAATATTCATGCAGAATATGATGTATATGATCGAATGATGTCTTTGCGGTGTCAGCTATTTCGCACACTTTTCCTTTATGGTTGTTCAAAAGGATTTTGTGGATTTTTTTAATGTTTTCTTGGGTAACAGCCTCATTTGGTCACCCCGAGCGTTCAACATCATTTGTGTCCGTACAACCGCGTTTAAGTTCAGCCCATTAGCGACAAATAGTTGCTTCTGACAGAGCAAATTCCTTATAAGCTATTCTAGAGTTTCAACGGTACTTTTTCCCAAGAAATAACAATATTTTTTTCAACTTACGAAACTGGTTTTTCTTTCATTGTTTGGAAAATATCAAAAATGGCGTCACCAAAACTTCAGTAGTTCTATGATTAATGGTCGAAATGTCATCAAGTTTTGAAATGAATCATTAGTTAGTACTAACTAAAAATCGTATGTATATATTATTAGAGTCGTCACCTATGTGTCAGTCTCGGGACTTCTCGAACCACCTGTTATCAATCGATCAAGCATTTCAAAATTATTCTCTATCTTGGAAACATTAGAATCTTGCTTAAAGAACCATCTTAACTTAACTCGACAAAGCTCTCATCTATGCATAGTAGGAATTGAATATGGTCACTGTTGATTTCAAAACAAAGTTACGAAAATGAATGATAGTTTAGAGTCCGAAAAACATGTGTAAATTATTCCGATGTATGCATTAATGACTATATGGAAATAAGTTCCTCAAATTGAAGGAGAAGAAAACGAAGACCACCTATGATATACGTACTACAATTTGAAATAAACCATTTTAGAGGATTATGTGATTTTTCTAAGAAATAAAACAGGTGAAACCTATTCGTTAGACTGGAATAACTTAAAAACTCATTTGAATTACTAAAGCAAAGATCTTCTTAAGCCACCGTCTTCGGACGGTCTAACTGACTATCATGTAAGGTATCTATATAATATAAAATCCTTCAGTCAGGAGTTCTGTCTTCATCCTACTGATCTCCTTCCTCTTTAATTTCTTTCCTTCTATGGTTAGTCCCAAGAATTAGCATTTTTAGCTTCCAATTATACAGGGTGTCCGGTAAGTACCTCCTAACTTCTCTGGAGCATACTGGAGAAGTCAAAATAACTCTATTTTGTTATAGAAAAAAATTTCTAAAGGGGTATTCAGCAATTTACCTTATCGACTCTAAGTTTTTAACCGACTTGTATAATTTAATGAAATTTTAATCTTTTATAGAGGCCATAAAGACTCATTAAAAAATATTACAGCAGATGTTTTACTTCATCAGAGAAGTCAGGAAAGGACTTTCAGCCACTCTCGTTGTGCTAAATTTTTGACAGGTGTCATTTTACAGACCTGAAGAATAATTTTTTAAATATTTTAATTATTCCTCTTCAAAAATGTACTCCCAATTTATTTCGATAAAACTAGCGGTTTTCGAGATAAATCATTTTTTATGCGAAAAAACCAAAAGTTACTAATGCTAAACACAGACAGGTAAAAATAAAATACGCAGAGAGTGCTAATGTACTCTAATTTATGGAAAAACACTGTCCAACTCTTCAAAGGCAAGAAAATGTTATGCTGAAAGATTTCCAGCTCAGATATTGTCAAATCCACAAACCTTTCAAAGGGTTGATCGGGACTCAGTTAATTTACAATGTTATTAAAATGCAAGAATAGAAACGTTTAAATGTTATTTAGGTAAATGTTCAATATGGGCTCCACGTACTTCAGTATATTTTCTTATTCTTCGAATATTTTTCCACTGCACTGCAAATAATATTCCGGCATTATTATGTAAAGTCTAAGGGATTTAGGTCTGGATATCTTGGTGGCCATAAAACAGGTCCACCTCGACCTATCGAGAGCCAAAAACGTTGTTGTTGACGTACTATGCCGTTAAAATGAAGTGTAGCACCATCATTCATGTACCAAATTTGCATTCTTCTATCAAAAGATACGTCTTCCAATAAATTATTTAAATTTTGCTGTAAAAATTGCAAATAAATCGCAGCATTGGGTCTTCTTTCTAAAACAAATCGACCTCTAAGGTTCTTTCCGAGAATGTCAGTCCACACATTTACAATAAACCTTTGTTGGTGTTTGTTTTGAATTATAGCGTGCGGGTTTTCATAAACCCAAAAATGTAAATGATGTGAGTTTATCATGCCATCTCTTGTAAAACCGGCCTCATCGGTAAACAAAATAAGGTCACAGAAATTTAGATTTACGTTATGTTGCTATATAAAGCAGTTGGAGTATTGAAGTCTTACGGGATAATCATCCGAAGACATAGCGTGGACCTTTTCAACGTGATACGAGTGAAGTAACTGTTCTGTTAGTTTCATATACAATCCATTTTGTAACATTGTTTTGTGGTACGAACTTTCTTTTGCTGTTTAAAGGGTTGTCAGCAATATCTTGCAAAATTTGTGCCTCTACGTAAGGATCTCGTGCTCTCCTGGGAGGGTCCTAATCGTTTTGTCGCGACAAAAATGAACCTGAATAAAACAGGTAAAAAATTAATACGTTAACTCTAATAATTACTTTCTAATCATCTTTTACCTGTTTCTCTTAGGCTTCGATCAACCCTTTGAAATGTTTTTGGACTTGACAATGTTCGAGCTGGGAATCTTTCAGCATAAAGTCTTCTAGCCTTCGAAGAATTTGACATAGTTTCACCATAAATTAGATGCATATCAGCATTCTCTGCGTAAGAATATTCTTTCCTTTTTAAAATTATTGTTACTTGAAGGCGATTTTGACAAGTTCCGTCAATAGTGGTTTATTTTGTAGGTATTAACAATAACAACCTGATTTTTACCTGTAACTTTTGAGTTTTTCGCATAAAAACCGATTTATCTCGAAAATCACCAGTTTTATCGAAATAAATTAAGAGTAACTTTTTTGACGAGGAATGACCAAATTATTTAAAAAATTAGTTTTCAACTCTATAAGATAACACCTGTCAAAAATTGAACCCAACGAGTGTGACTACAAGTTCGTTCCTGACTTCTCTAATGCTCTAAAACATCTACTGTAGTAGAATTTAATGAGTCTTTACCTCTATGAAATATTAAAATTTAATTTAATTACACAAATCGGTTCAAAACTTAGAGCCGATAAGGTAAATCGCTGGGTACCTATTTAAAGCTCTGTGTCTCCGTTGAGGGGCACTTTAGGGATTTTTTTCTCTAACAAAGTAGGGTTATTTTGACCTCCCCTATATGCTCCCGAGAAATTAGGAAGTACTTACCGAAAACCTATATAATCAACATATGTTATTTTTTTCTCATTTACTGGATATATGAATTCTTTTCGAAGAAGAAAATCTACGTTTGTGATTCTTTTCACCCATGATATTCTCAACATTTGTCTGTACAAGCATATTTCAAAAGCACCCAGTTTTTTTTCCGCAACTATGTCCAGGATTCATAGTTATACAGTAAGATAGAAAATATGTAGCACCTTACAAATATATCTTTAGATTTAAGTTCAGATTAGGTCTTGTAAAAAATTGTGTCATATTCATAAATACTTTTCTTGCCTCCTCGACACAAGCCTTAATCTCGAATTTGGGGTCATACTGGTTGTTTAAAGTAATGCGACCGATTCTGCTATCTTACAGATGCGATAACTTTGGCGGTGCATTTTAAGTTGAAGGTGTCAATTTTCGTGACCCTGCTGGCTTCCCGATATTATACTGAGAAAAAATGTTAAAATTAGAAAGAATACGGCGATAACACTAATAGTAATGACTAAAATTAAATAGGAACATTACATGATATATGAGGTATATCCCAAAAGTATCCCACTTGCGTTTATAATTTCGCACAAGCATTATTATTCGTCATCCAGCAGATGGCATCCTTTAACGTAATTCCCCTTCGACTAAACAAAATGCTCACATCGGTGTTTCCGCATGGTGAAGCTATTCGCGTGGTAAATTTTTGGAATGTCCTTGAGAGTACGTGACCCATTCATTTAAATCGTCTGTATGTCATCGAATTGGTGTCCTTTGAGTGAAATTTTCAATTATGCGAATAGCCAAAAGTCACACGAAGCTATATCGGGACTGTATGGAGGCTAACGCAGTTGTATAACAACTTTTTCCCAAGGTTCGCCAAAAATATGGTCTTTTTCTTCTCACTGCGTCCCGTAATCTTTTCAGAACTTCAATTTCTTAATGATTGTTTCATCTCCTGGAGTAAATTCATGATGTACAATACCTTCATAATACCAAGAATACAACACTGCTCCGACTTTGACGCTCTTTTTCTGGTTGTAGCTCGGATGGGAGCATCCAATATGAAGACAGTTGTCTTGTTTCGGGATCAGAATTATAAACCTTTGAATTCTCACAGGCGATAATCTTTTTAAGCAGATTTTCAATATTAGTGACCATTTCCAAGTTATCCTGAGCGACTTCAAAACGATAGATTTTCTGCTCAACTGTGAACAGTTTTGGACATACGCGTTAAAATTCTCGAACCACAATTTTTTGGAATGCCAAAGTCACTTTCTAATTTATGAGCAGTTAAACGAGATTTTTTTGAAGTCTCAAGTTGCACACGCTCGACATTTTCCGGTGCTGTTCTGCTCGAAGATTGGTCAGAATATGAATCACTGTTAACAAAAGTGCGGACATCTTTGAAGTGCTTGTACCTTTCTTTTATCTGTGTTTTGTCAATACACTCGTCTCAAAACGTCTTTTGCATCATTTTAGCAGTTTCCGTATAACTTTTTTCGAGTTTAAAGCAAAACTTGATGCAAATTCGTTGTCTATATCTCTCCATTATTTTCAGTGATAACAAAACCAGACGAACATAAAAAGGGCACTGTAAACAAACACTATACGGGTAAACTAATACGGCCAATTGGTAGCTGCGGTAATTGGCGAATTGGTGAGGGGTCACTCGCTATGCTCGTAGCCTACAGAGGTCGCTCAAACGTCACGTAAACAGGATATAAACGCAGGTCAGATACTTTGGGGCCCACCTCGTAGTTTTTTATTAACACTTCGTAGTTTTTTATTAACAGCTAAAGATAAACACTTCCTTGTTTTCGTAAAAAATGTCAAATCTATTTAAATTAAGGGAGGAAAACCTGATTAAATTATATTATAACAAAATAGTTATTTTTGTTTTTCTTGTAGCTTAGGTGCTACATGACTTGCGAGAACTGCAGAATACATTTTCAGAAACAGTTACTAAATATATTAAGCATACTTAACAAATATTTACAACAAAATTCTATTAAACATCTTCATATCTTATATTTTTTGTTAATCATTACTACAAATATTTTTAGAATATGTTACATTGAAAATGTTGTTAATTCGGACCAGCATGTCACACATGTAATGTTCAAATGTTTACCTTAAGCAATTTTTAGAAAATCTAAAAAGAGACGTATTTTCTGTGCAAGCCAAATTGCTCGAATCGAAAAATCGTCGGGATGATAATTTGCCCCAAAATAGTCATTAGTTAGTTGTAAAAGAAAAAAATTTTTCGTCTCCTTTTTACAAAAATTGCATGTTTTGGTAACTTGATATAAAGTTAGCGAAACACTTAAGGCGATTGTTATTAAAAAATAATTTCCAACAACAATTATTCTGCTAGGAGTTTGCCGTGATAGAATGGCATGCTGAAAATCCCAAGAAGTTCCTGTATTCACGAATAATTCTCGAAAAGCGAATATGAAAAATTCCTAGGGCCAAACAAATTTCGGGAAATCCTTCAATAGCACGGTGAATTTTCATAGTGTATTTGCTGGCGAGACATCGAATCCTCTTCCTCTCTTTCCCTGTAGCTCTTACAACCCAGGGTGGGTCTTGACTGACTCAAGGATTCGTCTCCTGTCCGTCATTACCTCCTGTTCAGGGTTCTAAGATCTGATGCTATGTTGTCTCCCCACCATAGTCGTTGTCTTCCTAATGGTTTTCCACAAATTGGGGCCTGCTGCCATACCAATTTGACTACTTTTCCATCTTCCTGACTCCTGACATGTCCGGTTGGTCACATAGTTCTTCTAGCTCCCTGTTTGTTCTACTACGATACTGTTGTGTTGTATTATCCCTAATAGGTCCGTATATACTCCGTAGAATTTTTCTCTCTGTAATTCTTAGTCTGTTCTCGTTCTGTCTCGTCATGGTCCAGGTTTCACAGACGTAAGTCATAATCGGTAGCACGATGGAATAAAATATTCTTATTTTTGTCGTCAGAGATACATTTTTATATTTTATTATTTTCTGTAATGCAAAAAGCAATGATTGGAGCTTTGTATTCTCATGTTAATTTCCTTAATCATGTAATTTTCTGATGTAATAAGGACACCCAGATATTTAAATTCATGGACTCTTTCAAAGTTGTATTGGTCCATGGTCACATTTTGTCCTATTCGATCCCTCCGCTTCATTCTTGATATGGTCATGCACTTGGTTTTATTTTCATTTATTTTTAAGCCTATATTTTTTGTTGTAAATTCTAGTTTTACAAATTCTTCTTTAACGTTCACAGCTGTATTTCCAACGATATCTATGTCGTGCGAAAACACCAATATGAGGCGGGGACCCCTATCTCTGAATAGAACAGTCTCAGTTTTTGCCTCCATCATTATCTATTCTAAGGCTATACTGAAAAGAAGTGGGTGTCTCCCTGTTTTAGGTCATTATTTATTGTGAAAAAGGTTAAAATCTTCCACCAGAAATAATTCTCTAGAACCAATTCAGACATATTCGGATGCGCGATGACTAATTTACTTGGACGAATAGCGAATTTTCATGGCGATTATGAGTACAAAATATGAAATACCTCTCCTTGATAGGTGATGTTTTTCTAGGATGAAGATATATGTGATATTCCATGGATTACCCTCGATGATTTCTCGAGCCTCATGATTAACTCTCCCGGTGAATTTTCTCACGACTAATTCACGCGCGATAAATGAAATCTTACCCCCATACAGAGAAGGTTTTGCTACGAATCCCCAAAAAAATCACTTCTTTCACCAATAGGTCGGAAAATTCTTTCGCGAAAAAGTCCACAACTTGCTTGGGGCGATCGGTAAATTTTCACGATTAATTTGCGTGAAATAAGTGAAGACTTACCCCCTTCTGGGAGAAGGGGTATTTTACTGCAAATTCCTAAAAAAAAACACTTTTTTGTAAATAACTCGGGAAATTCTATCGTGGAAAATTCCCCAAGTCCACAACTAATTCGTCCAGCCAAAACGGCTCCGTCCATCCTAATAGACTGACATGAACTCTCTGCAGACATAGATATATACGATGTATCACGTGATTACAAGGGCGACTCAACAATAAATATTAGCAAAAAAAACTTTGTACTGGGTTTTTTTTATATGAGTGAAAAATTTTCCCGACAAGTTTACAAAATCGTACTGATTTTTTTTTTTAAGCTTTGAAGCGTCGAAGACGTTATTGGGTACAGACAATTGATAGTTTCAGGAGTGTTTAATAAACCAGTTAGGAGGAAAAGGGAATAGAAAACTCTGAAATGTTTTTCTTAGAAATTTTCTCTTGAAATTGTCACAGTATAATTTGGATTTCGGGGCGATTATTTGCTCAAAGTTGGTCGTGAGAATTTGTCGTTTGTCCTGGGCAAATTAGTCGTGAGGCTTGAGGAATCACCGCGGATTATCCGTGGAATATCCCATTTCCTTCATCCCAACAAAATACCACCTATCAAGGGGTGGTATTTGATGTTTTGAGCTCATTATCGCCTTGAAAATTAGCCATTCATCCAGACAAATTAGTTGTTGAGCATCCGAATATTTCGATTGGTTTTAGCTAATTATTCCCGAAGATTTAATTATTTCCCGCTAAATACTCCGCCACACAAATGTTGGATTCGATGCCTACACTATGAGAATTCGCAGTTCTATCTAAGGGTTTCCAGGAATCAGTTTCTGGCGGTGCGAATTTGTCATATTTGCTTTTCAGAAATTATTTGCGAATACAAGGATTTCTCAAGATTTCCAGCAAACATAATCGCAAGTACTTGGCGATATTAGTCTTGCCTGAATTCCGCGCAATGCCATTCTGTCACGCCAAATTCCTAGCAGACTAGTTGTTGCTAAAAATTATTTTTTATTAGCCATTGCCTTAGGTTTACCTTTATATCAAGTTAGCACAATATGCAATTTTTTTTAAAGTAAGAAACGACAATTGTTTTTCCTTCACAACAACGATTCGAGCGATTCGTCTTTTTAAGTTCATATCCATATATTTTCTCCAATTTTCGACGTGCAGTCACGGCCAGCACAGAAAGTTCCCCATGCCATTTTTAAGCAAACGCCTCCCTATAACCTCGAAGTATAGATAATAAAATAGTGAAGATAAAATGCAGACCTATCTTACACATTTCTTTATTAGGGTTGACTGTGATGTCGCCTGTTGTATTGTAACTTCCACCGTTTGATGCCAAAAAGATTTGAAGTAATATCTATATCTTCTTTATCCAGATCTTTGAAGATTTCAATCAGTAATCATATTTAACACAAACACTTTTTTGTAGTCTACGAAGCAGGCAAATACAATTACAGTCATAAATCTGCATCAGCGTTAATATATTAAGAGAACAAAGTGTTTTTTGTGTTCCCACGCCATTTCAAAATCCAAACTGGCATGTATCCATCTGACTCTCATACTTTTTGTAAATGACTACACGAAGAATAATTCTTAAAATTACCTATAGAACATGAAGCGTCAGACAGTAATTACATCTATATCTAATCTTTCCTCCTATGTTATGTTCTTAATTACTCGGCAGAGATAGGCAACGTTTATTTACAATTATGTAAACCTTGTTTTTTAACGATAGTATCTAATATCAAGTAGATATTTTATGCTGACCTTCATAATCAAACAAAATTTATTATTTGACCGACAATAATTCAAATTGCACCATGTTATTCAACATTAAACACTTATTAATAGAATTTCGCAATATATAGTTTTTATCTTTACACAATTAACTTAATGGCCTATCTCAATAAATCATTTTTAACAATATAAATTATTTTGTAACTGAAATATAGTATAGGAGAAAGAGAGATACCAAATGCCTCTATAATTTAGATGGACCCACCAAGCAATTTTATGTACTATGAACACAGTTTTTTTGGGTGGACCAGAGGGAATAGGATTATTATAAACAAATAATTGTTTAAATACTTGACAATTCAATTTTTGTAAAACTGTTGGGGGGAATAGGATTATTATAAACAAATAATTGTTTAAATATTTGACAATTAAATTTTTGTAAAACTGTTGGATCGTATTCGCTGGATGATTTTAAACAAAAACGTTCCTAATAAATTTTTCTGTACAACGCTTAGTTTCCTGAATAAATAATGTTAAACACTAGAAAAGATTTTTGCGATTTTTCGGCGTTAATAACTTTCGACTGAAAAAGGACTTCTCAATTCTACTCCAACGAGCGAAAGTTCCAATCAAGATGTTTTTCTTCTTATAGTGCCGGGCACCTATAGTGCGTTGGCGATTATCTTAAGGCCAGACGTCTATCTTTAGCGGCATGACAAAGCTCGCCAGTGTTATTTGTTTGCGATCCACTGCTCCATTGCCTCCGATCTTCCCTTGAATAATTAATTGCGGGACTGAATATCTTTTTCCTGTCAGGATCTGATCCGATTTTTCGTGCTTTGATCAAGTTGAACAGTTCTCTTTCAGTATTCGTTCTTCTCAAGACCTCTTTATTCCTCACCGTCCATGGTATGTGGAATACTTTTCGTAAGGTCTGCATTTCAAAAGTTTCCAGCTTATTAATGAAAGATGTTTTTAACATCCATGTTTCCATGCCATACAACAATATAGACCACACAAAACATTTAACCATTCTGTAGCGTAGATTAAAACTGAAATTGCGGTTATATAGTAGTGGTTTAAATTTGACAAGAGCTTGTCTTGCTTGTTTGACACGGCATTTTATTTCTTGTTGAGAATTCCATTGCTCATTTATAGCCATTTCCCAGTATTTCATTTTTCCTTCACTATTTATTTTATTTAGCAGTGACTGCATCTCTTGTTCGTTGCCTGTGATTATCGCAGTGTAATCTGCGTAACGAATGTTTATCAGGTATCAGTTGACTTTTATACCGCAATCAGAGCCTTCAAGTGCGTCCGCAAAAATATTCTCCACATAGAGCTTGAACAACATAGGAGACAAAATATACCCCTGTCATACCCCTCTTAAAATTTCAAATTCTTCTGTATTGGTTGACTTGTTTACCCTCACTCGTGCTTCTTGGTTCCAATAGAAGTTCTAAATAACTCTTATATATTTTTGGTTAATGTTAGCGTTGTGTAACATTTTTATCATTATGTCGTGTTTTACGATGTCAAACGCTTTTTCACAATCAATAAATGTGATATATATATATATATATCATTTTTCTTTATTTTGTCTTTTCTTGGGTTTAGGTTCTATATTTAATAAATACATAAAACGATTAATCGTTTCGCCCTTTATTCAAGATATTTTCAAAATTCCTTCCTCCTACAAAAATATAATTAAAATACATCACATAAACAACCTATTTACATTTTCGAAAAACAAACAAGACACTTAAAAACAGTAGTAAAAACTTTAAAATTTTTTTAAAAATACTTAATTTTACCGGTACGCACCTTGACATTTTGCTGTTCTGTTTCTAAATAAAATTTAAATTTTACATCGTTTACTGAGGATACGTGGAATGCGAATGTGTTTTATTTTTTTAATATTTTTTATATTTTACAATGCATAAAAAACAAGTAAGGTATATATTTGGTTTTATGTTTAAGAGGATATTCCATTTTTGATTCTTATTTGACCGGATCGAATACTTAATATTTTTGTTTAAATTAGGCTTGCGTAAATGTAGCTCAAATTTCCCATATCTGTTCTGTCGTAACAGTGTTTTTATCTTTTTTAATTTCAATCATTTCCTTTATCTGTAATTTTTGGTAATTCATCCCTTTGTTTTTTATAATGGTACTGTTATAATCAAAAGTGTGTTTTTCGTCCTGTATTTGTTTGTTTAATGCTGTTGAGGCGTTTTTTGTATATTTATGGCCATTTAATCTGTTCTTCAGTAATTGGCTCGTCATGCCTATATATTTTTTTGGGACAATTTGTGCAAGGGATCGAATATATTATATTTGATTTATTCATTAGAGGAGTTTTACTTTTTAAATTTGTGAACAATGTATTTAATTTATTATGTGACCTGTGACATACGATATTATCATGCTTTTTATAAATGTATTTTATTTTTTCTGACAGCTCACTAGTGTACGGTAATGCCACATATTTTTGCTGTTTATGTTCTATGTTTTTTGTTTTTCCGTTATTATAAAACTTATATGTTCATTTATCAATTACTTTATATTTTATATTTATATATATATATATATATATATATATATATATATATATATATATATATATATATATATATATTCTTTCGTTGGTCAATGCAGTTTTGTACAAGCATTTTACCACTTTTTGCGACTTAGGTATGATTATAAATGTTGAGAAAAGCAAGTCCGTTGGAATATGGCCTGTGTTATATATGGAGTTGAAAACCGTTACCAACATGTCGATGTTGTTATTTTCTAGCAGTTTTAAGGCCTCGGCAGTAACGCCGTTTTCCGTGGTTGGATGATTCGGTCTATAATCCCTCACCAAGGACGGAGCATATGTAATCTAATGCTTCCTGGGTATGAATGTAATCATCTTGATCATTTTTTAGACGAGTGTTATGGTGTTTCCTGTATACATGCGCAATTTCCTTCATCTTTTTGTGTAGTCCAAAGCTTCTCCTCTTTCTTGTAATGATTCTATTTCTTCACATCTTCCTTTCATCCAGTTTTCCTTTGCTATTTTGATTTTTGCTCTTATCTTGCGCTGAGTTTCTTTGTATTTCTGTTGGTTCTGCTGAACTTTCCTCAATTAGGTCAAGTATTTCTTCCGTCATTCATTTGTTTTTGTGGTTTCTTTTTATTTTATTTGCAATTGCTTCGTTAGCCTTAGATATAGCCATCTTTATTTTCTCGTAGGATTCTTCTATGCCGTTTCCTTGTTCTATATTTCTAAAGTTCTCGTTGATGTGTCTGTTATATCTTGCTTTAAGATGTTCATCTCTCATTAATTAATTCATATATATATATATATATATATATATATATATATATATATATATATATATATATATATATATATGGTGTTTTTTCGGCTTTCAATCTATTCATCAATAGAAAAATCTTCACGACATTTCGCCAACATCTCAGCTGGCATTTTCAAGTGAATCTTCCTCGACGACTGCCGAGCATTCAAGATTAGAGGGTTGTGATCAAATGAAATATCCGTACCAGGATAAGCGGCCACTCTTTTTATAAAGTTTCGAAATCTTTTATTTATCAAGATGTAATCAATTTGATTACGGATTATATGACCTGGACGATCAACTCGCTATGTATAAAATCGTCTTGATGAGAGCTGAAACCACGTATTGGATATAATGAAGTCATTTTCCTCACAAAATTCTGTGAGGAACTCTTCTCGCTTATTTTTATTATCCAGACCGAAATCTCCCATCACGTCACCACATCTTCTCTCCCGATTTTCGCACTGAACTCGCTCATTATGATATCGTTTTTCTTTGTGAGCTTCAGCGTTTGGTTTATGTGTTTGTAGAAATCAATTTCCGGTTTATCTGCTGTGGGTGCATAAACTTGAATCAGGTTGATATTGATTTAACCAGCTAATTTCACTATTATTACCTTGTTTGAAACTGGTATATAATCTACAACAGATGACGCAATTTTATTTTCAAGCACTATTGCAACTCCACGCCTGTGGTAGTTGTCTGTAGGGTCGCTACAGGAATAGTATATTGTAAAGCTGTCATTAAGATAAATACCTAAGCCAGACCACCTCTTTTCACTCACATCCATCACTTTCACTTCTAGACGCCGCATTTCTTTTAACAGGTTATGTAGTTTTCCTGGGATGCACAAACTATTAACATTCCATGTCGCTACTTTAGGATAATATTCTGAAATCGAACAAGGGGGATTCTTAGCAACCTAGGACCATCTAAGGTCTGCCCGGAACTGAGGGCAATTACTTTCTTTTTGTCCGACATATTAAGATAATTATCCCGGGGAAAGATGGTGCAATGTTGTAGAATCCTGTTATCTTCAACACTATGTAAGAAAGATATTTCCTTAATTCTCGTTCGAATGCTTATACCGGTATGACTCGGTCGTCAGACCCTCGTCTGTTGTCTAGCAGGATGCACCGGATGACAAAAATTGCCACCACGCGAGCAGGTGGGATTGACATTTGTCACCTCTTACCCCTATCACTTCTTACACCCTGTCAAGTTAAAAAAGTTTTAAAATAAAACTTTTTTTCCAAATTTCAATTTTTAAATGTTTATGCAATTATTTATTTATAATAATGTCATTTACACTCAGGCAAACATCCACCATAAAAAATTGTAAGTAGCGACTCAAAATACATCAAAAAGCTTTGGAGAATCTATTTAAATTAAAGAGGCAACTGAAATTTCTCTGACCTCAATACTGATAAGTTGAAGAAAATTTTATATAGTCTTCCTATTCTTATTTGCAATTGTTTTTTATTTATTTCACTATCTGACAATAATAATACTATATTATTTTTCTATATTTCGCAAATCATTTCATTAAATAGACTTGTTTATCATGACTTCACGAAATTATCTTCTTTGAAAAGTTTGTTATATATAAAACACAATATATTAATTTGATAGATTTTTTAACGAAATCAAATATCTCTTGAAAAGAAAGAGCTACAAAGATGAGGAAGTGGCATTCAGTAGAGAAAACAATTTAGAATTAAGGAAAATTATACTGAAATTTTTAGCCTCAAAGCTTACAAATTTAAGAGCATTTAAACTCATAAAATAATCGTAACTTCTATTTTAGCGCATTTAAAAAACTTCAAAACTTCCAATTTCTAAGACATTAACAGCCAAATTCGCTAAAAACATTGGAAACTTAGATCTAGTTGTCATAGAAGTCAGATCTTCTAGTTGGCCAGTTCTGTTTTGCCGGTGATATTATTAGGATTTGTATTACATATGTCAACAAATAATCACTTATATAAACATTTGTAAGTTCATATAAGCCTTGGAATCGATAAGAGGAATAATTATATTCTGAAAACCAACAAAATTTTTCATTTTTGACGGTTCGGTAATAAATACAAAACATTTTTTATTCTTTTATTTTGAAGGTTTAAAAATTGCTTGACTTATCCCTACTGTAGATTTAGATTGATTTTTAAGTTCGACAATGTTAATGAATTAGGGGCGTACAGTTTTAAAAATTGGTGTAAATTGCAAATTTAAAATTATTTTGGAAAAATTTAATATGGCGGAACGAACATGGCGAAACAAATATTTATTATCTATCGATTTTTTTCAAATTGGTGCTGGGGGGGGGGGGGTTCTGAAAGTGTAAATAACGAATTTAAATTGTTTTAAAAAATTCAATTTGACAGATGCAATACGACAGTTTAAAAATTTTATACTTCCGGATTGGGTTCCAAATTAATACTGGGATTTTCGTGGGTGTAGATGAATATTAGATTAAGAGTTTAAAATTGTTTGCTTGAAATTCAAAACGGCGGATCCAATATAGTGGGTAGAAAATTTTACGTTATCCACGTTTTTTCAAAATTAATATTAAAGAGCTTTATGAATCTGAAGTTAATTTTTTAGAATTTAATATGGTAGATACAACAGAGGGGACTAAAAATTTTACATTTCTACGGCTCTTAAATTAATTTCTTCAAATTCAATATGCAGAATAAAATATGTCGGACTAAAAAATTAACATGTCTCAAGTTCTGCCAATATCGGTATTGGGGGCTAGGATACGAATCTAGAAAAATTCAATATAGCCGATTTACTATAGAAGATTAAATATTTATTTGATACAATATCTTTCAAAACCGATATTTGGAGAATTCTTCAAAAGAATTTTTTGTTGTTCTATTTAGTGTGGTTTACATTTTTTGATAAAATTGGTACTTCTTTGCTACCTTGGAACCCTAGCTCAATTCAAAACTTGAAATTTTTATAAAAAAAAATTGAACCGACTTCTTAAAAGCGGTAAAAAGCGAAAAATATCAATATAAATTTTTACATGAAATTGAATTTTTTTAAGTCGACGGCAAATTGTTATTAAATGAAAAAATAACTACTAACACGAGATACATACATACTGTTTTCTTACCGTAGTTCGGTAAGAAAACAGTAAAAAATAAAAAAAAATTCAATATTTTCATCACATTTTGTCAAGTATTAATTTGGCGCCGACTTAAAAATTTCAATTTCACATAAAAATTTATTTTATTATTCTTCGCCTTTCAACGCCTTTTTAAAAGTCCGTTCAATATTTTTATAAAAATATTATTCTAGTATAAATAAAAATAGTCACATAATTATGTTAATACTAATACTAATATGTATTGTGATCAAATAATTCATGAACACGATTTTATGAAAATAAATCTTTAAATAAAAAAATACATAAAGAAAATTTTGAAAAATAGAGCAGTTAATTCTAGAGGAATTATGTCTTTTAGACAGTCATTTTCATAATTTCGCCTGGAAGAATGTAAATATATTACATGAATATGAATAAAAATCGAATTAGTTGATAAAATGAATAATACTGCTTAACGACTTCTAAAATGAGGTTCTAAATTTGACCGCTAGGTATTTTTTTATATATGTACGTTGATTACTCGGAAACGACGCACCGATTTAAATAAAATTTATTACGTTATATCCTGGAAATTGCTGCGATGATTCAATTTCCTTTTGACCAAAATTGGTTCACCCAAATCCAAGATAGCACCTAAAATGTGGCGAACAAAAAAATAATTTTGTCCGATTTTCTCCAAAAATGGCATGAGGGAGTTTTCGGAGTCGCATATAACAAATCTGAAATTATTTAAAAGAAACTCAATATGGCGGACTAAAAATTTAAATCTCGCGATTATACATAAAATTGATATAGGAGGGTTCTTAGGGGCATACATTTTTGTTAAATCAATTTGGCGGATCCAATAATAACGATTTTAAAATTATTTTTAAAAAATTCAGTATGGTAGATGCAATATGGCTGTCTAAAAATAGTACTGAGGAGTTTTCGAGGGTTTAGACTAAGATTAGATTAAGAACTTAAAAATATTTTTTGAAGGTCAATATGGCGGATCCAATATGATGAATTGAAAATATTAAGTTATTCAGATTTTTTAAAAATGGAAATTAGGAGAGTTTTTGGGCTCGTAGGTTCTGAAACTAAGGTAATTTTTTTTACAATTTAATATGGCAGATATAATATGGTGGACTAAAAATTTTACATTTTTCTGATTTTTTACAAAATTTACATTAGAGGAGGGGTTCTTGGGGCGTATATTACGGATCTTAAATTAATTTCTTCAAACTCAATATACAGGATAAAATACGTCGACCTAAAAATTTTGCATGTTTCAAGTTCTTTAAATATCTGTATTAGGGAGTATTAGAGGCTTAAATTACGACTCTAAAATTAATTACTTAAAATTCAAGATAGCGGATTTTCTCTAGGAGTTTAATACAATTTCATTTACAACTGGTTTTTGGAGAATTATTAGTATCAAAGAACTTTTTCTTGTAAAATTTGGTATCTTTTACAACTTTGGAAAAAATGGGTACTTTTTGTGACCTTAAAAACATTGTGAAGTACACTACATATCTCGCTTAGTACTAGATTGATATAATTTATGAATATCTTAACGAGTTCAGAACTAAAAATCGAAATATTAAATTTTTATAAAAAAATTGAACTGACTTCAAAAAATGCACTAAAAAGTAAAAAATACCAATATAAATATTTATAAAGGGTGTTTTTTATAAAGGTATAGAACTTTAAGTTGGCAACATTTTTTTAACTGGCGGCCATTTTGTCAGCTGTCAAGCGATTTATGTTTAATTTGGTTTGGCATTTCAACATGAATAGACTGACACCTGAACAACGCTTCCGAATTGTACAAATTTATTTTGAAAATCATGGTTCTCTTCGAAATACGTATCGCGCACTACGTCCATTTTATGGTTAACATAATCGTCCATCAGAGCAATTAATTCGATTAACTATGGAACGTTTTCGCACCACGTTTACTCTACCACAGAGACGTCGTACAGTGCGTACAGAAGAAGTCATTGCAGCTGTAGAGCGTAGCGTAGAGGAAGACCCGAATCAGTCTATCCGCCATCGTGCACAGGAATTGGATATGTGTCCATTCACTTTATGGAAGATTTTGCGGAAAGATCTTGGTTTGCGTGCTTACAAAATCCAACTCGTGCAAGAATTGAAGCCACACGATCACCTAGCAAGGCGTAGATTCGATGAATGGGCCCAAAACAAGATTGCCGTTGATCCCGGTTTTCATAAGCGAATTTTGTTTAGCGATGAAGCTCACTTTTGTTTGAATGGATACGTCAATAAACAAAACTGCTGTATTTGGAGTGATGACAATCCTCAAGTGTATATTGAGACACCGTTACATCCAGAAAAACTGACTGTTTGGTATGCTTTATGGGCTGGTGGAATCATTGGTCCGTACTTCTTTGAAAACGATGCTGGTCAGAACGTTACAGTCAATGGTGACCGCTATAGAGCCATGATTACTGACTTTTTCGTTCATCAATTGAACAACCATGATGTGCAGAAGCTGTGGTTTTAACAAGACGGCGCAACATGTCACACAGCTCGTGCTACAGTTGATTTATTGAAGGAAACGTTTGGTAACCACATAGTTTCACGTTTCGGACCCGTGAATTGGCCTCCAAGATCGTGCACTTAACGCCGCTAGACTATTTTCTGTGGGGTTATGTGAAGTCACTAGTCTACGCCGATAAGCCCGAAACGATTGATCACATGGCAGTCATATACCAGAAGTCATATTTAAATTATAATGCCAGAAGGTTATCTTTCGAATAAAGTAAATTTCATGTCAATTTAAAAAATTCATCTTTGTTTTATTCCATTTAAAAGTTCTATACCTCTATAAAAAAACACCCTTTATAAACTTTTTGAACTCGGCTTCAAATTGTTACTAAATGAAACAAATGATTACTCAGTAGTCAGTCCAGAACTACTCCCGGGTATTTAACTGTCCTTTTGTATTGAGGGGTCTTTCCGTCAATGTAATTGTGGGTAATCTCTCCAATAGAAATTTGCGATGTATTTCTTTCTCAATTTCCCATTTGTTGTCACGGTTCAAATTTCTGTTTGAGTTTATTATGGCTAAATTGGTTTTTAGATTTTACATTTTTTTGCAAATACTTAAGTTATGGGCAAATACAATATCGTTTTCTTTAAGTATCTTTCATAAATTCTTCGAATAAAAATATACCATTCTTTAGTTATTTGCATTTTTGGTTTTACTACGAACCCTGTAGTTTCAATTCCTTGTTTATTTCTTTTCCAGCTCGGTTATTTCACCTTTCTGAATCTAGGCTACATTCTTATTCTACAAATTACGGTTTCATGATACATTTGATTATCACTATTAAACGCCCATTTATGTTATTCTGGTTGGCATTCACTCGACTGTGAGTATTTATGTCTTATGTTATTTGAACTTACTGTTACATTTTTTCCAGCTAAATCTCGGCTTCCCTGCCTACTATTTGAGAGAAATTCTTTCGTTCATCCTTTCGTATGGCAATTGTCTTGAAATTTCTTTAATTAATTCAGTAAATGTTGCTTTGTTTACATTATAGTTTTTCTTAGGTTAGGTTATCTGTCGGTTTTCGAATTTGCATCGACCAGATATTCTTGTAGGTGTTTCTGAATCATTTCATTTTGGGGTGTTTTGATTTAATTATTTGGATACAATGGGCGGTAATTGCCAATATCTTAATTAATTTTATCTATAATGTAGTTTGATTTTCACCACCTATTTGTTTCGTAACGTTTCCTATTGATTCAAAACGACATCAAGTCCGTGAGGTCCCCAAACTTTCTATAAATCGATAACTGGGCAGGTAACTTATTCTGTATCGGTAATGGTTGGAGGAAAGTATATTTTTTAATTTAAAAATAACAAATGGGTTACTTATTTAATTTTTAACCGAAAATATAATGATTAGCATATTGGCTTATTTAGCAAATTTATTTCAGCCAACAGTTTTTCCACAGGGTCATTTCTAAGCTATTATTTCTTTCCATTGTGTCCAAATTTTAAACTCGCCATGGAACTTTGATATAAAACCGAGGCCATTTTGCTTTGACTTTTATATTGTCTGTTCAACTAAAAATCTGTAAGTTCTACATTTCAACTTCTATTGTCCATCCTCTGGAATTTTAGGCTGTAAAATAGTATACATTTTTCCGGTAATTGAGTTTGGTTGATTAGTTTTCTCTTTGGTGTTTTTGAGTTATTTTTACCGGAATAAACTTGGAGACAGGGATTTTAGCAGTTCTACACGTTTCAGTGAAGGAATTATTAGAATATTATCTATTAATTGCAATTTATTAAAACAATCTCTCATAGATTTTTAATGTTTAAGTTTAAAATTAATTCTTATCCATCGAGTTTAATGTCAAACATCAATCTGTCCATAGTATGTTGTTTTATTTCTCATTAATACCTAAATTGATCGCATTGGTATATTATTAAGATTTATATTGAGTTTAAAGACTATTTTTTGTTTTTTTTTTTATGAATATTGAACAATTTTTCTTGAATTTTCTTAGTATTTGATAGCTGTTGTTGGGCTAACTCTTCAGTTTTTATTTTGATATTAGTAAGGGCTACTTTTGAAAGTAGCCTTTGATATTTATTGTAAAATTTACTATATTTTGTACGTATTTGCTGTCTGGACGTATCACGATAGCCCTAATTTATCGAAGAATTATCTTACATATTTTAGAGTATTTCTGTATTGTATTAAATCTTGGCCCCATTCTAGGTTTTTTGGTGGAAATAGAATAATATAGAATTGTGATATATCTGGTAGCTCAGTTACTTTCAGTTTGAGTCCAGTTTTAAATTTTTGTGTTCGATTACAATGTTTAGGTACATGAGACTGGCCAAATTAAGTTTAATTAAAAAAATATATATCAGCATAAATTGTATCTATTTTTATTTAATTTAAAGTTAATGCCTTAATGTTTATCTTAGCCTTCTACTTAGTTTTATGATAAACGTTTGGTTTATATTCTGACTTATAATTTTTACTGTAAAGCATAATTAAAATTGCATTAACCTTTGCCTCACTGAAGCTGATTTGTTAATAGCAATTAGTGTCAACCAGTGGTCTTAAATCCTAATTATTATCTATTTAATTTATTATTATTTACAATTATGTGAGGGTTAATTTAGTTGAGTAATTAATTATTTGGTAAAGTAAATCCTTTGTTCTACCTTATATTAAACTATATATTGGTGATCTCTCGCAATTATGTTAAGTTCAAGATTTTAAGCAGTTTATTACTTTATGTAGTTCATTTGTTAATTGTTACTGATTAGTTATTGATTGATATTTCTTTTTTTTTTCAACTTTAAAGTCACCGTAAATATATTTTTTCTGAATATGTAGAAAATTTAAAATTTTAAATTTATATAGAAATAATTTAGTAACTGATAAGCACTGATATTCAGTTAGTATCTACACACCATTACATAAAGTTAAGCAGTATTAAAGCATGATTTGTTCGAGGTCACACAGCTACATAGTCTTATCATCGGATTAACAGGCAAACTTAGCTTTATTTTATTGTATTTTAATGACAAAGACCCGATCAATTTTGTAAATTTAGTTTATTCCATTCTTTTGTGTAAGACATTGCTTATTTTTCTAGTCTTCTATACCATGATCATATACATCGTTTGCGTTATGTTTCAGCGCCAGTAGGTACTAGAGCTTGTAACGTGTTAAATTTTATTTGATCTTTTTTTTTTCTTATAGTATAATGTAACTTCGTTATTATTTATTGAAATTATTTAACCTTGATCTATTTCAATTTACTTCCTTCTTTGCTTTAAGTCATTTCACAATTTAATAGTTATAAAGTATTAAGTTTCACCTCTAAACTAATTTATATATTTTTAATGAAAATTTCATAATCATTTGAAGTTGAAAATTGAGTCATTATTTGGACTTGATAGTTTTAATTATAGCTTATCTAGCTTTATGCTAGAGCAACAACAATTAATGTTTTTTATTAATATTACATGCTCACTTGCATTTAGATTTTTTTTATACCTTCATATGTATAGGAGTGAAGTTGAAAACTAGATCTTATCATCATCGAGAAAGGTTTCTGCATTCAACATAACTACAAATGCAGTGGCGCCATTAATAAATTTTTTCCTTATTTGGCATAGGAATTTTCATCTGTGCTCTAGTGATTTTGTTTTAGTATTTATTAATTTGCTAATATTCTATTATTAAATTTTTTCTCGCGTAATTGTAAGGTTTTGGCGTGAAAATATCAGAGTAGCATATTTATGATGATTTTCAAAAAAAAAAAAATAAATAAAAAACACCACAGAAAAGGTTATTTTTATTTATTTTTAACCGATTTCTAAAAGGAGGTTCTCAATTCGTCCACTATGTATATTTTTTTATGTATGTACACCGATTACTCCGGAACGGCTGCACCGATTTGAATGAATTTTTTTTACGTTATTATGTTCAGGAAGTTGCTATGGTGGTCCCATATATTTTTAGATGAAATTGGTGCAGTAATGGTTGGCGCTTACGATATGGCGGCCAAAAAAATTTATTTTGTCCGATTTTCTCCAAAATTGGTACGGAGGAGTTTTCGGGATCTCACATATCGAATCTGAAATTATTTTTAAAAAATGCTATATGGCGGATCCAATATGACGGACAAAAAAATATTATTTTGTCCGATTTTCTCCAAAATTGGTATGGAGGAGTTTTCGGGGTCTCACATATCGAATCTGAAATTATTTTTAAAAAATTCAATATAGCGTATCCAATATGGTGGATAAAAAATTAATATATTATTTAAAAAAAATATGGCTGATCTAAGATGGCGGATTAAAGATTTTACATCTTTTGGTTTTGTCTAAAGTCAGTATTGGTAGATTTTTGTTAGTGTTAATTACGAAATTGAAATATTTTTTGGAAACTCAATCTGGCGAATTCAATATGGTGTTCTAAAAATTTTACATTTTTCTACTTTCTCCAAAACTGATATAGAGGGTTCTTGAGGGTGTAAATTTTGAATTTAATAGTATTTTTTCAGGATTCAATATGGCGAATGTAATATAGCTGACTAAACATTTTTCATTTTTCGATTTAGTTTAAATATGGAACTAAATCATTTTTGAGGATGTAAGTAATAAATATAAAATTATTTTAAGAAAATCTAATATGATGTATGCAATATGACCGTTTAAAAATTTTAAATTTCTGGATTCCATCTAAAATTGATACTAGGGGGCTTTGAAGGGTTTAAATTTAGATTAGATTAAGACGTTAAAATTATTTTTTTGAAATTCAATATGGCGGATCCAATATGGTGAGTTGAAAATTTTACCTTATTCGCATTTTTTCAGATTTGGTATTAGGGGGTTGAGGGTGGTGTGTTACGAATATGAAGTTAGGTTGATAAGATACAATATGAGGGACTAAAAATTTCACATCTTCTAGTTTTTTCGAAAATTGATATTGTGGGGTTCTTGGGGGTATACAAATTCAATATGTAATATAAAATATATCGGGCTAAGAAATTTACTTCTCAAGTTCTTTAAATATCGATATTGGAAGGTTTTGAGGCCTATATTACCAATCTAAAATTAATTTGAAATTTAAGATAGTGGATTTACTCTGACAGACTAAATATTTGTTTGACACAATTTCATTGGTATTTAGAGAACTCTAAGAATCAATGAATTTTTAGTGGTTCATTTTAGGGTGATCTAAAATTCTGGATAAAATGAGTACTTTTTTGCCACTTTGGAGTCATTGCGAGGTACACTAATCTCGATTAGCACTTAGTCCAAATAATTTATGAATGTCATAATGAATTCAAAACTTAAAATCGAAAAATAAAATAAAAAAATTGAACCGACGTCTAAAAATGCTCTAAAAAGGGGAAAATAACTAGGAATTTTTATATGAAATTGTAATTTTTGAGTCGGCGTCAAATTATTTCTAAATGAAATAAATAACTACCAATATATACACATTGGTAGTGGTAACAAAGCAATTACAAAGAAAGTATTTTTAATCTGTTTATGCGAATCACATTTCGTCAAATATTAGTTTGGCACCGACTTCAAAAATTTCAATTTCATATAAAAATTTAAATTTATTTTCCACTTTTTAGAGCACTTTTAGAAGTCGGTTCAGTTCTTTTATAAAAATTTTTTATAGTTTAAATCGAAAGCAGACAATTTTCTCCTGCAATATATTTATTTTCCAAAATGAGATTTTTTGACATTTTCGAGAAATAAAGCGACATCGGGGGATGCGTGTATTTTGCGAGGAGGGCTGCGTTGTACTCTGCTCTATCGTAATAAACATTAATAAATATTCTTTTAACTATTGAAATACTTCTAGCTATTGTAGTTTCAAAATGTATTTTTGTACTGTTACGGAAAATTTTTGTTGCTTTACTTTTATAGCACATTTTCTCGATTTTTCTAATTACAAATATTGGTCAACCTAAATTTTGTTTAAAGTTTACCAAAATGATGTGAAATTTTATTATTTTATTATTTATTTTTTACAACCTTATACTTTTTTAATGCAAAGAAACAAAAGAACATTATTACTCTATTTTTGTCCAATAGTACACATAATAAAGAAAAACAAATACAGTTTCTATTCAGATTGTATCGCTTCCTATGTTTTGGAGGTAAACATATATTTACGAAACTCTTTCTTACATATAAAACTTTCATTTAAAATAATATTTTTACCAAGAGTATATTACAAGTTTTCAACAAAATCATGTTGAGATCCGCATGCACCCCCTGATTAGATCTTTTACCACTTTAAGAAATCGCCATCTAGCTATACCAAAAACTTACCTTTATTTTATTTATAAGTTACTAAGCAAACATATTAATATGATGAATAACCTTAAGTGACATCCATCATAAAAATAAGTGGTTTAAGTTATGAGGATCAATTTCACATGAGGTTATCAAATTCTACGCTAATTACATTGAAGCGAACACCAAGCAGTATATTTTGTGGAGTGTTATCTCATTTATTTAACTAAATGATAATGATATCACAATTATTACACTTATAAACAAAATCAAATGAATTGATTTTAAAGATAGTACGGAAAAACCGTAAAAATTGAATTGATAATAAGTAACGCTAGCAACCAATTCGACATGATTAAGCAGATGCGTAACAGGAAAAATTAGAGTATAGGACAAAGTTTAAAAAATTAAATATAAATTCTTACTTCAAATTATTAAATTATTAATGTTAACTGGTACAAATTAAACTATAAAGAATTAACGGTTTAATGTCAGATTCTTGCTTTTTCTCTGCATATTCTAGCCTTGATAATGACCTGTAATGTAGGTCAACCTGACCAAACAAACAGTTGCAGTAAGGAAGCAATATTTACGTTTCAAATATAGGATTATCTTGATTTTCGAAGTTGATAACAAATTGATTCGTTATAACTCCGCCATTCCTGGTTTCAAGTTCAGATGCGAAAGAAGAAGAGTTCTGAGGTTATGTTAGCTCCTTGACTGAGGGAAAATGAATGAAGGGCCCATAAAAATAAAGACCTATCTAAAGACAAATTCTAAATCCACTAAAATCACCTGTTGTAATATATCTACAGAGAAACTACAATAGAACTCAAGAAACGTAAAATTAACATATGTGAAATATCTGGAACAAAGAAAAAAGACCATAAAAAAAATCTCAATTGGGAAACTATATCCTAATATATTCCGAAAAAAAAAATATAAACGAGCCCATTATGGAGTTGGAATTAAGGTGCATGAAAAATACACGCAACTGAAAACGTCACATACATCAACAACGGGATACTAAAAACCTCTTTTTCGTTAAGTACATCCACGTTACATCTAATTAGTGTTTACACATCGGATATAATGAAACCAAACGAAAAATCGGTACCTTTCTATTAGAAATTGCAAGTACTCGTATATTTGATGGTGTCAACCAAGATCAACAAATAAATATGTTCAGTGACCTTAAAGCTACAACCGGAGATGAATCAATACAAACCTCAAGTTTAATGAAGACGTACTCAATGAAAACAGTAAGCTCTTAATTGATTTCTGCGCTAAAAATAAATTGAGAATAAACTATACTTTCTTTTGGTATAAAAAACAACATAAATATATGTTCAATAATACTGGAGGAGGAAAATCAATAATAAGAATATATAATAGCAGTCCGAAAAATTCCCACAAACCATATACGACGAGCCATAGCATTGCCGTTAGCTAATATAGAAACAGGCCATAAATTTGTACTTGATAAAATCATAATTATATATATATACATATGTTTATATACATATGTATATATTTATATATAATTATGGTATATAAATTTAATATAGAATCACTCCAAACAAAAAACAATCGAAAGCTATATGGAAGTCGACTAAGCAGAAAATTAATGAGCACAAACTTAAAGAAGCTAAAAGCATCTGGCAAACTATCAATAAACGTATGATTGAAATCATTATGGGAACTATAGGGGAATGAAAGGACGTTGTAAACGCTGAAAACAATAATGTCTTGGATCAACTCAAAAGAACTAGCAGAAGAGGGAAGAAAATTAAAAAGATCAAAACAGAGTAAGGGCAAAAAGCGACATGGAGCACGACTTATAAGAGGCACAATAAAATGTGTGGAAAAACACAAAGACTAGAGAACTAGTTGTGAGTTTATTTAATTCAATGGGAAAAGTATTTTAGAAGTGTATACGACTCCAAAGACGAAACGAAGGTGCCACCTGGAAGACTGCGTCGAAAACAAAGATAAATAACAAAGATTTAGACAAATCCGGAAAACAAGTGATGCTAAATTTATTATCAGAAAAACTATGAAAGGTTAAAAGCAAATATCATGTAAAATCACGTACCTGATATATAACCTTAACACGAAAAACACAACTCTGATCAAAGTCAATTGTCAAATCTGTCTGTTCAAATTACAGGAAACATTGGACAAGGAAAAAATATCATTCATTTTCTATTCAATTTAATCATGAAAAAAATAATATATGAAAGCCTGTCACCGAACCTGGGAGACTGAAAAACAAAATTTGAATGATTTACTACGCAGACGATGTAACAATCTTGACAGACATAGAGAACGGTCTACAGAGACAACTTCATGCATTCTATCAAATAGTTCGTGAACACAAAATGGCCATCTAGATAGAAAAAATAAAGAAACGGCATTCTATACAGTCCCTGTAAGATGCAAGTTGGTGGTAAAAGATAAACCTACTGAACTATTTAAGCAATTTACATATCTTGGTATAAACTTATCAAGTAATGACGCCCTTACAATGGAAATAAGATTTCATCAAATTAACAAAGCCGCCCTTAAACATGACTATCAATGAGATGTTGTCTGAAATAACAAATATTTGAAAATCGAAAACAAAGTTAAAATCTAATTATAAAATCTTCATTAAAAAACGAAAAGCTATAAAAAGCAAAAAATAACAATATTAATTTTTATATTTATTGAAATTTTAAAAGTCAGTACTAAATTTATACCTGACAAAATGTGATTCACATAAAAAGATTAAGAAAAAATTTATTTGAAATGGTTTTTTTACTTAGCTTGTATATATCGCCTGTTAGTGGTTCTTTGTTTCTTTTAGTAATAATTTGGTCCGCCCAAAACCGCCCTCTTCCAACACCGATATTGAAAGAACTTGTGGCACGTAAATTTTTTAATCCAACAAATTTTATCCTGCATATTGAATTTGAAGAGATTAATTTAAGATCCATAATATACGCCTCAAGAATCCCACAATATCAATTTCTACAAAATCGAGACAATATAAAACTTTTAGTCTAGCACGTTATATCTGCTCTATTAAATTGCAAACAATTAACTTCAGATTCAACCAATTTTGAAAAAAGGTGAATAACGTAAAAATTCCAACCCACCATGTTGAATTTCGATAAATAATATTTTAAACTTTAACTCTAATCTTAATCTACATCTTCAAAAATCCCCCAGTGCTAATTTTGGACATAGTCCGGAAATATAAAATTTTTAATCCGCCATTTAGCATCTGCCATACAGAATTTTTTAAAACAATATATAATTCATTATTTACATTCTCAGATACCTCAGTGCCAATTTTAAACAAAATCGAAAGATGTTAAATTTTTGGTCCGCTATAATGAATTTTTTATAAATAATTTTAAATACGTAATTTGCACCCTCAAAAACCCCCTTATACTAGTTTTAGACAAAATCGATAGTGATCGATGTGAAATTTTATTTTTAATTCTCTCTGTTAGATCCGCGATATTGAATTTTTAAAAAATAATTTTATATTCGTTATGTACGACCCTGAAAACTCCCCCATAACAGTTTTAAAGAATATCGGACTATATTAATTTATTTGCCCCTATATTATCAGCACCACCTTGAATTTTACTGAACCAATTTTGGCCAAAATAATATGACAGCATCGCAGCAACTTTCTGAACATAATGGAAATAATTTCATCCAAGTCGATTCTGCCGTTCCGAAGTACTCATACAGGCATAAAAAAGAGCGGTCGAATTTCTTCTTTTTTAAAAGTCTGTTAAAAAGGGCATTTCTGAGTTCCAGACTAACTTACGACATTGACAATAGTGCGGGACACTAATATATTAATGAGTGTTTTGAGATCAGCAGGAGTGGCTCAATAAGTAATATTGCGTAATAATATGAAACGTCTAAAGCAAGCTTAATATCAAGCAGGATATGCTATAATAATATCATATACTAAAATAGAAAAAATTAGTGCCATTTTTCCCAGTATATTGCATCACAGATTTCGACTTCTTGTCATTATTTTTCACAATTATGATTTATAAAGGATGTCACACAACATGTTGGAAATTTTAAACTCCTACGTATTATAATGAATACTATCAAAATCGAATCCGGCTGTAATAACTTAATTAGATTTTATTTAAAAACTTCATAACCAAATCAAAAAACTTAAGAAAATATTACAGTCCGATCCTGTTATCACTTAGAAAATAATTTTACTATATATTAGTTTAAAGGCTCACTCCCAGTAGTAGTATTACGGACGGAGATAATAATTTGTGTGTTTATCGCAAAGTAAAGAAAGTTTAATCTAAGCTTTGTGTTGCAGCGCTTATCTAAATTTTATCACTCAATTAAATTAATGTAAGTAGGATACTATTCTAATAATAATTAATTCAATGTTTTGATAGTTAAGTGTATCAGTCGAAAATATTGCAGTTTGGATTAATTATTTAATAGCATCACATCACATTTAAAGAATTATAAATCCTGCTATAAGAAACGCTATTTCAAGTTTACCCGACGGGAGATAAATGTATTACTATACATTAAAATAAAACTGTTCCCAATATTTTTTCAGGGATGTTATAAAATTAGAAGAAGAAGAAGAAGCAAAGGTTCTTTAACAAAATATTTAGTTACAATAAATCCCAGATTCCAAATCAATTTTTGAATTATATTTCTCTAGTTAATCCCATTTTTTACAAACTAAAAATACATTTAACATAAATTGGTGTTAAAACAATGTTTTTTTTTAAATGTGGTTTATAACTATTAAGAAAATATTTACTTTAATCTGATACTCTGTAATCTAACTGAACCACTCTTATGAATAAGTTTTTTTTATTATTGATTTAATTGATTTTTGATCTGACTGTACATCAACATTCATACGATATACAAAATCACGAAATTTTTTGAGTTCTAAAATGTATTACAAAAAAGTTCCTTTTCTCTTTGGCTATAAATAAGTATCTGTTTATTCATTGTACGAGATGCACAAGCTACTAATTTGAGAATATTATTTTTATACGCCTGAAACATACAATAAACTGATCTATTCTATCAGCTCGCTCTCTGCAAAATTGCTTTTTTAGAAGTATCAAAGAGAACTAAACATGAGGATTCAATTATATATTTTTTTAATTTCTCAAAAATTTCTTGATGTTTAGGGAAGTATTGCCACTTTTTAACAACTCTCAGAATGGATGCATATATTCAGCCATATGTTTTACGTAACGCCTTACATAGTTAAAAGAACGTACAAGTCTTTGTATTTCAACTTTATTCCTTATCATTTCTAATTTACAAATAAATTCAATTATATCCGGATCAATTTGCATACTTTTCCAAGAAAATTTGTCCCATAAATTTAACTTGCGTTTTGCAAAACATAAATATATCTTTATTTAATTTAGGTCCAATTTCTCTACCTCTATTAACTGCTTCAGGAACTACCTTATCATGCTCATATCATGACAAATTTGCACATTCTATCAATCACCAAAATTTCTTTCAACCTCATCCTGAAAGAAATCTTGGAAATTCAACAAACCATAGGGTAATATTATATACCTTTAAATTCTGAACGGAATAATAAAAAACATTTCCATGATGAATCTTCATTTAACCAAAAACAAATTTCTTCAATAGTTGAAGTCAATTATGGTTTTCGAATAATTTGTGTATTTAAACCAGAGAAATCTTAATCTTATTGAGCCGTTATTTTATTCTACTACTACTATCCTGTTATCACTTGCTCTTGGACCTATCTCATTTCCTTTAACAATCGGTTTTCTCCATATTAGCCCATATATTAATACAAAAATTAATATTAAAAAAAAAAAGAATAAACACATCTTCATAATTACCTCCATTCATTTCTATATATTTCCTGATGCTTTTTAAACAATGTTGTCGAACTATAAAATAATGCCAACCGTATTTTGTATAATTTGGAATCAATTATTTTTTGACAAAGATCCTAGATATCGTTTATGGGCGTTTTTTTACACAAGAGTTTTTTATTGCCCCAAAAGTATTTTTCCGCTTCGTCCTATCAATCTGGCATGGAACGTTTCGTTGAGAACACCATCTTTAAGTAACCAAATAGTACTGACAGGTGTTCTAAAAGTTGGGAATACCATCACGTATAAATGCAGCTTCGTCGGAGAATAATATGGTGATTTTGTTAATATTTTTTTATAATTTGATTGTACATATTTAGCCTCAATAGAGAACTTGCACCTTTTATACAGAGAAAAGGTAAAGAAGTTCGTCACAAAGGACTTCTCAAGCCCTAGAATGGGCAATTCACTCTTCTAAATCTATCTTCTTAATACTAATACCTGGATCGACTTCTGTCATTTTAAAAACCTTTCTTCCACTTTAACACTTCTAACCGATCATCGTTTTCTATCCGCAACAAATATTTCTAAATGCTTCGATTTCACCCGGTCTTCGATGAACGCTGGTGAAAGTTTGGGCACATGGGATAATTTTTCAGTATATGCTACTAGATACAACCACCTTGCTTCTTCTGTATTTCCATTTCCTCTTCCATAATTAATTGCAAGGTTAGCAAAATAGAAAGAATATTTTATCTATTGACTATTTTTAATAAATAATTTTTTCTTAAATATTTGCTTAAATTTCACTAAATTTGAAGCACAGTAACTTATCTTTTTGGATTCATGTGAAAAACAGATTTTACAGGTAATGAAAATTTTAATTCCAATTTACGCCTAAAGAGTGTGGTACCTTTCTTATCAGGTATTCCTTTAATTTTCTCTCTTCCATAACTGTCAAAACGAAAAAGATATATGTAAAAATAAAATTTGAATATGAAGTAGGGTGACCTCTGGTAGCACAGTAGAGAAATAGTGTAATAACAGAATGATAATATGATAGAAGTCATTAAGCATAGTCCCTGTGTCAAATATCAACTTAATTCAAAACTAACTGTAAGATATTAGAAATAAGAAACTTACTACCTTCATTTTACCAAGTAGAAATACCTCTCAAGTATCCTGATGCATTATCCGAACACCATGTATGTATATATATATATATATATATATATATATATATATATATATATATATAAATTCAATTTATTTCAACGATTTCTAAAAACAAACTGTCCACAAAAGCCGATCTAGAGGTTTTATATACACAGTAAAACAACTTTACATTTTTACATTAAATCTAATGTAATTATACCAATAATTTCACTAACATTAAAATTTAAGGTAAATTTCAACTAAATTTAATGTAAAAAGATTTGGTTTCAACGTACATGTAACCTATTCACGATTTAAAGTACAAATCCATTAAATTAAGTTAATGAATGTACCTTAAATTTTAAGTTATTTTTAATAGTGTACCTTTCTTGTGTATACCAGAAGATTCCCGAATCTTCTAGCAGGATGTCCATATTATATGGTGTAATGAAAACAAGAAGAAGGAATAATCTAGCAATTTCTACATTTTCTGTCATAGGCGTTCCATGTCGAAAATAAGGAAATTTTTTATTATATCTGCACGGCTTCCCAGCCCATAGAACTTTTCTAAGAGTTTTCATAACCCTTAAGTGTCCGACACCTATAATATTCTGTAAAGCTTGCAATACTTTTGGAACTTTTTTGGTGGGTAATATATAGTCTAATATTTGTAGTCTTTGTCATCAGAGTTCTCTCAAATTCTTTTTAATAAACCACCGTGCATAATGAAGGAATATCATAAGGCCCAGTAACATTTTACTTTGTGAGATTTTCATGAGATCTCTTGAAAAGTGGGTTGATTTGACTTATTATTCTTTAATTTGATGTTAAATATTAAGATCTGGATCTTCTTGTTACTCTTTGGAAATGATTTTGGAATCCCTGTTCAAAGAGCATTGTAGTTGTGTTTTTCGGTAATAGAAATCATCAGGATTCTCTCGCTCTTCGTAACTGTTACAGTGTTTCAATTCTTCTGAACATGGCCTCCTTGACAAAGCGTCTACATTTTTCTGGTTCAAGACTTTTCTATGTTCAATTTAAAAATCGTACTCTTGCAAGCGTTGTAACCATCGTACTATTTAACCTTTAGAATTTTAAATTGTTAAAGCCGCTTTAGTGAAGCATGGCCTGTGAAATTTTTGGCCATATAGATATTTATGAAAGTGTTCTAATGTCTTCATAATAGCGAGTAGTTTTTGTTTTGTTACTTAGCATTGCAGAGTACTTTGCTAAATAACCAATAACTTTCTCTTGGCCGTTTTGTATCTGGCACAAAATTCCGCCTATAGAGGAATTGCTAGCATCAGTATCCACAACAAACATCTCATCAGGCTCAGAATATGACAATATTGGAGAATTACAAAGTGCCTCCCTTAGTTCATTAATAACGGTTTCGCAATCTGCGAATCATTTATAGTTGTTGCTATTTTCAGTCAGTCGATGTGAAGGTCTTGCAATATCGGCAAGTTCTTTTAGGAATCGTCTATAGTAGGTACGGAGACCCAGAAAAATTCTTAATTTATGCTTGTTTTTCGGTACTGGCCAACCTTGAATGACTTCCATCTTCTCTGGATCGGTTCTTACAGTAGCTTCTATGATTATATGCCCCAGGTATTTCACTTTTTTCTGAAAAAATTAACATTTTTTCTGACGGAGCTTGTGCACTTCTCAGTTTTTGAAATACATCGTCGACATTTTTCAAGTGGTCGTCAAATATTTTTCCTAGAATTATAACGTCATCTTAAGTAAGTAGTAGTAGTTTCCATTAAACGTTCAACAGTGTCTGGGGCATTGCATAAACCAAATTATTTTTACAAGTTTTGCACTAAAATTAAAAGGTATTTAGAATAAGGTCTACATTTTTCTGATTAATTTACATATTTTTTGAAGATCATTTTGAACCACCTTTACTTTCGTCCATTTTAAAGAACAGAACTTGTTTTTTTTACTACTGTACAGGGTGTTCGATTTTCGAAACTTTTGTAGGGTATTTATATTATTATTAAACGTACAGACTTGCGATTCCCGCCAAACTATTCTACTTCTTTGTTAAACAAAAGATACAACAAACAAAATTTTCCTAGCCCTCTCTGTTTTTAAGATAAAGGAAGAAATTAAAAACTTTCGACTTACAATCCCTCTTTGTATACTAGTTAATATATAAGTGAATGAAAAAATAAAAACGGAATACTGTAGATTTTTTTACGAAAATCGACTGGCGTACTTAGTGTTTTTTCTTAAGGTAACAGGTTTTTATTTATAGAACAAACTTATTTCTTTAAATAGAACCGGTATATATATAACCAACAAATTTGAAATTTCGATTTTTTTGAAAATTCAGACTTAAATTCGCAGTAGGCTGAGAATATTGAATACATATCTTATTAATAATAATACCTTTAGTACAACTTCAATATTATTGAAAGTAAGTTTCCAAGAAGCGTGTAATATAATTTAAGAGTTGTAGGTAATTTTTGCTATATACTAGACTTCATATATTCCTGAAATACAAACAATGTCAACCTTAATGTGTAAAAAAAAATAGATAAATTAATCAAACGTACTATTGCAAATGGTTTCCATTTTCCCTGATTCAGAATTGGCACAAATCTGCAAATTTTTCCAAAGGCCTTTAATATAATAACAGGTTTGTTTTGCAAAAACTGAAAAAACAGAATTTATTACATTGCTGTCTTCTCCTGCTGAACGATATCGAGTTTTATAAATGTTGTTTTGCCAATAGCCACATAAGAAAAATCCTGAACAGGTAGATCAAGTTGGTACCAATCCATCTTTAAGGTAAATTGTTTTCAGAAAAATGTTTCACTACCTAAGAGTTGTGTCTCTAGCAATTCAGGTATTATATCTTCTAAAATTTCTAGATAGTTGTTTGCTATGAGGCTCTTGTCATAAATCTAGTACCTAACATGTGTTTTAAGATGAGACAAGCCATACCAAATCCAAAGTGCCCTTGTTGCTCCATTTCATAAATGGCCGAGGATTTTCTGCCGATTAATATTTGGTATTGTATCTGTTAAAAATACCAGCACTTGAAAAATAACATTCAATAACTTTTTCCATATACCAATTACACACTATAATTTGACGTTTTCTAGTGGTATGACAACTAGCTATAAAACTATGTAAGTGTTATAAAAATGGCATTTGTAAACCTCGCTTCTGATTTCAGATTTTCATCAACGTTAGGGCAACCTAGATATTTCTATCTGAAAACTGTATGTATTTGGAAGCTTTTTTTACCTCTACAATTTTTAAAATAAACGTTAAAAGTACATATAAGTATTTTAAAAAGATTGAAAAGACTAACTACAAAGAAAATATTAATGTGCAAAATTGCCACCATTTTGCTGAATACACTCATTAACACTTTTTAAAATATGAAATTGCACTCTATCTAATATAGGATAATTATACAGGTTACTAGCCTTTAAAATACGCATCAATAATTATCCACGAGTGTTCATAGAAGTCTTGAATACTTCTGTTTTAAGAGCGTCCCACAAAAAGAAGCCACGCATATTTAACTCCGTAAAACGTGGTGGCCATCTTACTGGTGCTTCATTGCCTCTGCCAATCCATCGGTTGGAATAATGGTCATGTAAATATTGCCGAACAGGGGCGAAAACTTGAGGAGGGCATCATCATGCATATACCATAGTTCTTGCCGAAGTAAGATAGGCAAATTTTCCAGAATAACTGGTAATGTATTTAGCAAAAAGTTTAGATAAATATTACCATTTATCCTGTCTGGAATCACAACGGGACCAATAAGGTAGCGATTAATAATAACTGCCCAAACATTTATTTTAAAATTAAGTTGGTGGTGTGCAACTTTAATGGTATATTGATTTTAATCCACATAAATATGTTCATTATGCAGGTTTGTCACTCCAGATCTTATAAAGCACGCCTTATTAGTAAGAAAAATTTTTCTACAAAAATTTGGATCACATTCTAAGCAGCCGGTACATTTGGTTCTTCTTCAACTCTTTCCAAAATTTCATCTTCTTTTTCGACTGTTTGAGTTATTTGAACACCACCCCTACTCTACAATTTGTTCTCAAAGCTACCCAGTTCTCGGAAATGATGCCCGATATTGGCAAATGTTTGATGGTTTAGTATTCGGTGATTAGGAAATCTCCCATGTAAACCCTAACACTTCAACCCCTATTTTTTTCACAAAATCCATACACCAGAAGCATGGTAACCTTCTAAAAGTGTCTGTAGTTGTTCATGTGTAATAGTAAAATACGCGTAAAAATTTAAAATGTTGATCTTACTTTAGTCAACTTCTTAAACAGTTATGGCAATTTGTCACTAGTCTAATTATTACATTCCATAGTCACTCAAAAAATTTTTGTTACAAGCATTATTGTAATTGAAAATATTTTTTTCCTGGCGAAAACGCTCATCCAACGAAAGTTTTTCAAGAACTAAAAAAGCTTCCAAATATATGCGATTATCCAATAGAAATATCTAGGTTGTTATAATATTGATGCCATAAAAAAAACAGAAGCGATGTTCAAAAGTGACGTCACTTTTATAACACACTACTTTATAATATTACTAAAAAACGTCATAATATAGTGTTAGACCACACACCAAAAATCATTAAATTCAGTTATATATTTTCTTAAAACTTTGACGCCTTCTACCGCCTAAATGAAACAGTATATATATATATATATATATATATATATATATATATATATATATATATATATATATATATATATCATTTTTCTTAATTTTGTATTTTCTTGGGTTTAGGTTCTATAATTAATAAAACACAAAACGATTGACGTTTCGCCCTTTAATTAAGGCATTTTCAAAATTTTTTCCTAAAAAAATGTATAATTAAAATACATCAAATAAAAAACATATTTTACCATTTTGGAAAACAAACAAGACACTTAAAAATAGTAGTCAAAAACTTTAAAACATTTTAAAAATATTTAATTTTACCAGTACATACCTTGACATTTTGCTGTTCTGTTTCTAAATAAACTCTAAATTTTCATCGTTTACTGAGGATACGTGGAATGCGAATGTGTTTTATTTTTTTAAATATTTTTTATATTTTACAATGTATAAAAAAGACAAATAAGGTATATGTTTGGTTTTATGTTTAAGAGGATATTCTATTTTTGATTCTTATTTGACCGGATCGAATACTTAATAGTTTTGTTTAAATTAGGTTTGCGTAAATGTGGCTCAAATTTCCCATATCTGTTCGGTCGTTAACAGTGTTTTTATCTTTTTTAATTTCAATCATTTCCTTTATCTGTAATTTTTGGTAATTCATATCTTAGTTTTTTATAATGGTACTGTTATAATCAAAAGTGTGTTTTTCGTCCTGTGTGTGTTTGTTTAACGCTGTTGAGGCGTTTTTTGTATATTTATGGCCATTTAATCTGTTCTTCAGTAATTGGCTCGTCATGCCTATATATTTTTTGGGACAATTTGTGCAAGGGATCGAATATATTATATTTGATTTATTCATTAGAGGAGTTTTGCTTTTTAAATTTGTGAGTAATGTATTTAATTTATTATGTGACCTGTGGCATACGATAATATTATGCTTTTTTAAAATGTATTTTATTTTTTCTGACAGCTCACTAGTGTAAGGTAATGCCACATATTTCTGCTGTTTATGTTCTATGTTTTTTGTTTTTACGTTGTTATAAAACTTATATGTTCGTTTATCAATTATTTTGGTGATAGTCTTTTCGTTGAAATTATTATTTATTAGTGTCTCTTTTACTTTTTGAAGTATTTTTGGTCGGAATTCTGGAGATGTTAGGGAGATAGCACGATCAGATAGACCGATTATAACGCTATTTTTTTGAGTTTTTGAATGATTAGAGAAATAGTTTAGATATCTACCTGACCAAGTTGGTTTGGTGTACCATTCAGTTAAAATTTTGTTTTTTCTGCGTATAAGTGTCATATCTAGAAAATTTATTTTATTATTATTCTCTGTTTCGGATGTGAACTGTAATTTTTCGTTGAATCTGTTAAACTCTTGGAGAATTTCATTTATTTTATTTTGTGGTACGGCTGCTATGCAATCATCGACAAAACGTTTGAAAAATATTATATTAAAATTTAATTTTTCTAAGACTTTTTCCTCTAAATATTCCATTACTAGCTGAGCAATGGTAGATGAAATTGGTGATCCCATAGCACATCCATCGAGTTGTTTGTAAAAGGTATTTTCGTACTGAAAATAATTTGTATTAAGAACGAGGTCAACAGCATCCATAAAATTATTTTTTGATAGCGTTGTATGTTTTTTTAAAATTTCCCATTTTTCTGCTAAAATGGTATGGACAAGTTGATTTGGTATGTTTGTATACAAAGATATAACATCTAGCGAAATGAGTCTGTAATTTTCAGGTAGGTTTACTTTATCAATAAATTTTTTAAAGGCGAATGAATCTTTAATAAAAAAATCGTTTTTGCCTGTAATATTTGAAATGCAATCTGATAAGAATTTTGATAAACTATAGAATGGCGATTGTATACAAGAAACAATAGGTCTTAGTGGTATATTTTGTTTATGTAATTTTGGTAGGCCGTATATTTTTGGTGGAATAGCATTGTGAATGGTTAGCCTTTTTGCATCTTTTTCAGTTAGTTCTTTTACATTGAGTAATTTTTTTATGAAGGTATCATTTTTTTTTTGATATAAGTTCGTTGGATCACTTTTAATATTTTTATATGTATTTTCGTCCTTTAGTAAGTTGTTCATTTTTGTCTCGTAATCTGCCTTGTTCATAACTACTGTTTTATTGCTTTTATCAGGCCTTAGAACAATGATTTGAGGATTGTCTTTGATAAATTTTTTTGTTCGATTTAATTTCTTTTTTAACTTTTTTTTGGAGGCTGTTACTTTTTATTGTTTGATGTCTTATTTTGATTTTATGATTAGTTAAAACATTAGTTACTTCAGCTCTAATTGTGTCCTTCTTGTCGTCTGACTCATTGCTAATAACAGATTCAATAGAGGCTATATATTCGGTTATTGGAATATCTTTTTCTTTTGTAACATTTGGACCATATGATAAAACTTCATTAACTTCGGACGGTATCGGGGTATCAGATATATTTTCGATCCATTTGGACCTGTCGTTGTTTGTTTCTTTACAGATTTCTTACACCAAGCTTGCCGCTCAAAAAAACAGAAGAATTTTTTTATTAAGATGCAAACATTTGGATCTATTTCCTACATTTTTAAATTTGAATGTTTCACATATTTGTTTTGCAGGTACGTACCTTGAAAATAAATTTAATAATATCATCATGAAAGCCAAATACAATATTTTAAACTTATCAATTACAGAGGCAACCAAAACAATAACTTCTTTAAATACATCCATTAGAGAAACCATCAAAAAAACTGAGAGATACTTAACAAATGATATATTAGATAGATTCTTATCGTTAGAAAATAAAAAGTTTGAGGAATTACATAAAAAAATTAAAAAAAGACACCAAAAAAAATTAAACCAATTATTTAAAAAGCGTGAAATCTGTAAAGAAACAAACAACGACAGGTCCAAATGGATCGAAAATATATCTGATACCCCGATACCGTCCGAAGTTAATGAAGTTTTATCATATGGTCCAAATTTCTCATTAGATGTTACAAAAGAAAAAGATATTCCAATAACCGAATATATAGCCTCTATTGAATCTGCTATTAGCAATGAGTCAGACGACAAGAAGGACACAATTAGAGCTGAAGTAACTAATGTTTTAACTAATCATAAAATCAAAATAAGACATCAAACAATAAAAGTAACAGCCTCCAAAAAAGTTAAAAAGAAATTAAATCGAACAAAAAAATTTATCAAACACAATCCTCAAATCATTGTTCTAAGGCCTGATAAAAGCAATAAAACAGTAGTTATGAACAAGGCAGATTACGAGACAAAAACGAACAACTTACTAAAGGACGAAAATACATATAAAAATATTAAAAGTGATCCAACGAACTTATATCAAAAAAAAAATGATACCTTCATAAAAAAATTACTCAATGTAAAAGAACTAACTGAAAAAGATGCAAAAAGGCTAACCATTCACAATGCTATTCCACCAAAAATATACGGCCTACCAAAATTACATAAACAAAATATACCACTAAGACCTATTGTTTCTTGTATACAATCGCCATTCTATAGTTTATCAAAATTCTTATCAGATTGCATTTCAAATATTACAGGCAAAAACGATTTTTTTATTAAAGATTCATTCGCCTTTAAAAAATTTATTGATAAAGTAAACCTACCTGAAAATTACAGACTCATTTCGCTAGATGTTATATCTTTGTATACAAACATACCAAATCAACTTGTCCATACCATTTAAGCAGAAAAATGGGAAATTTTAAAAAAACATACAACGCTATCAAAAAATAATTTTATGGATGCTGTTGATCTCGTTCTTAATACAAATTATTTTCAGTACGAAAATACCTTTTACAAACAACTCGATGGATGTGCTATGGGATCACCAATTTCATCTACCATTGCTCAGCTAGTAATGGAATATTTAGAGGAAAAAGTCTTAGAAAAATTAAATTTTAATATAATATTTTTCAAACGTTTTGTCGATGATTGCATAGCAGCCGTACCACAAAATAAAATAAATGAAATTCTCCAAGAGTTTAACAGATTCAACGAAAAATTACAGTTCACGTCCGAAACAGAGAATAATAATAAAATAAATTTTCTAGATATGACACTTATACGCAGAAAAAACAAAATTTTAACTGAATGGTACACCAAACCAACTTGGTCAGGTAGATATCTAAACTATTTCTCTAATCATTCAAAAACTCAAAAAAATAGCGTTATAATCGGTCTATCTGATCGTGCTATCTCCCTAACATCTCCAGAATTCCGATCAAAAATACTTCACAAAGTAAAAGAGACACTAATAAATAATAATTTCAACGAAAAGACTATCACCAAAATTTTTGATAAACGATCATATAAGTTTTATAACAACGTAAAAACAAAAAACATAGAACATAAACAGCAGAAATATGTGGCATTACCTTACACTAGTGAGCTGTCAGAAAAAATAAAATACATTTTAAAAAAGCATATTATCGTATGCCACAGGTCACATAATAAATTAAATACATTATTCACAAATTTAAAAAGCAAAACTCCTCTAATGAATAAATCAAATATAATATATTCGATCCCTTGCACAAATTGTCCCAAAAAATATATAGGCATGACGAGCCAATTACTGAAGAACAGATTAAATGGCCATAAATATACAAAGAACGCCTCAACAGCGTTAAACAAACACACACAGGACTAAAAACACACTTTTGATTATAACAGTACCATTATAGAAAACAAAGATATGAATTACCAAAAATTACAGATAAAGGAAATGATTGAAATTAAAAAAGATAAAAACACTGTTAACGACCGAACAGATATGGGAAATTTGAGCCACATTTACGCAAACCTAATTTAAACAAAACTATTAAGTATTCGATCCGGTCAAATAAGAATCAAAAATAGAATATCCTCTTAAACATAAAACCAAACATATACCTTATTTGTCTTTTTTATACATTGTAAAATATAAAAAATATTTAAAAAAATAAAACACATTCGCATTCCACGTATCCTCAGTAAACGATGAAAATTTAGAGTTTATTTAGAAACAGAACAGCAAAATGTCAAGGTATGTACTGGTAAAATTAAATATTTTTAAAATGTTTTAAAGTTTTTGACTACTATTTTTAAGTGTCTTGTTTGTTTTCCAAAATGGTAAAATATGTTTTTTATTTGATGTATTTTAATTATATATTTTTTTAGGAAAAAATTTTGAAAATGCCTTAAATAAAGGGCGAAACGTCAATCGTTTTGTGTTTTATTAATTATAGAACCTAAACCCAAGAAAATACAAAATTAAGAAAAATGATATAATCTATGGTTCAAGAATCAAGAAAACAAATATATATATATATATATATATATATATATATATATATATATATATATATATATATATATATATATATATATATATAAATATATATATATATATATATATATATATATATATATATATATATATATATATATATATATGATAAGCTTATCTATAAAGTCTCAGTGGGATATTCAAAAAACCACATATATAAATGTAAAGGTTAAAAACGCTATATCTATCAAATTTCACTTGTATATAGAAACAATCGATGCGTTATTAATCAGGTTTTTGGTTCAGTGCATTTGATTTAATGTTGTTTAAATCGTCTAAAAATAAACCTTGGTTTCACTGTCGGCTTTACCTTCAGCGAAACAACTTACTAATCACTCGACGATAATAGCTGTGTTGAATATTTACTAGTAAGTATTAAATTTGAACAGAAATTTTAAAAAGTTTTTCTGCCAGATGAAAAATATTTTTTAAAACATTAATGCACGCAATAATAACCTGTTAGTGTATTGTAGATCATTAGTTTTAACTTTAAAGATTTTTTGTCGAAATGATATAAGAGTAATTTCGTAGTATCACTCGGTAAATTTTGTTTTGATTTCCATCATCACTTGCGTGGGCTAACTAACTTCCTAAAAACGTAAGAGAACTTTTCAGCAATGCAAACTAGCATTAAAAGAATATATTGCACTGAACTTAGTTGTTTCACAGTAAGTTTAGCTAGGGCATAAGTAGGAGTCAACGGGTAAATCTATAAGTTTATAAAAGAACTAATTCTATATATTTAATTATATAATCTGAGTTGCGTGAAAAACATTTTTTGTCGCTGTCTTTCTGATTCAAAAACCGACTTACAAAAACAAGATAATTGTTTATTTAATTACATTAAAAATACGTTTTCTTTTCAGATAAAAAAATAAATAATGGCCCCACCAAATGAGCTTGTATGGGTTTCTCCCTTAAATGATGACTTTACGAAACCAGGTGTAGAAAAAAAATGTCCCTGGAGAGAATGTTTGGGAAAAGATGTCCCATCGCCTCACACAAAACAAGAATGGTAAGCATTTTGTGTTAGTTTAATAGTAAAAGATACTAAATCAATAAGAAATTAACACAACGTTTTTTTAAATATGTTTTAAAAAATTCTAAAATTAGTATATATAAATAAACATACGTAAAAACAAAAAATGTATGGGAATATCGCCTCGTTTCTGTTAAGAGTAAAAATGTTAATATTCCTTTTGTTTATCTAAAAAGTAAAATTTTGAGTATAGAATTAGTTGCTGTATATAATAAAACATCATTTTAAACAATTTAGCTTGAATTAATCAGAAAAATTAATATACTGAACTAGACAATAAATATAGTTTCCCAAGAAAAGCAGTTTCGACACATTCACAAGCACACGTCGCTACGTACACTAAAATAGATTTTCTTTGATGACATCTAATTAACTCGTATACAAACTATATCAATTTTATATTAAATATTATTTAATTAAATGAATAATTATAGAAATAACACTTGGATTTTAGGTCGCTAAATACGAATCAGGCCTTAAAATTGTTCCATCGCATCCGATTTTTTAAATACCCTTAATAAACTGCGTGAAAAACGCGATTTTGATCTATGTTTAAGATTATGTATCAACGCTAAATTTCTTTTCTCAAAAAACTATATACAGCAGGTTAAAGATGTCTCACTCTTTCAAATGCCTCTGAGTTTGCTCAAATATCTTTTTCTTTACAAAATAAATTTGATTAAACAAATTATTTCAAAATTAATTATTTTTTAACTAAATTCTTCTATTGCATTTTACAAAAATAAATACGTTCAAAGGGCTCATTATCGTTATTACGATATATTTTGTTATAAATAATGTTTATATAACAAATTTTGCAATTTAAATATAAACCCTTTAACGATATGCATTTGTAGGTTTTGTATTAATGGAATATGGTTTTGTGAATTTTGGATATATATTCATAATTATCTTCTAATGATCGTTTGAGGGTTTTTTAAATTACAAAATTAGTTCTTTATGACTTTGTTTAAGAGAAAATCGGCAATTCTGATAAACTATGGATGTTTTAGTGATATCAAAGCATCGCTCAATTCAAATTTTAGCATTAGTTTTGCAAAATAAATTTGTTTAAAAAATTCTTGCAAATTTCATTATTTTTTAAATAAATATCTCCATCGCATTTTGCAAAAATAAACACGTTCAAAAGAGTCGTTATCGTTATTACGATATATTTTGTAATAAATAAAGTATTAAATAACAAATTTTGCAATTTAAATCTAAATTCTTTAACGATATGCAGTTGTAGACTTTGTATTACTAGAATATGGTTTTATGAATTCTGGATATATATTTTTAATTATTTTCTAATGATGGTTTAAAGGTTTTTTAAATTGCAAAATTAATTCTTTACTACTCTGTTTAAAACAAAACCGGCAATTCTGATAACCTATAGATATTTTAGGGCTATAAAAGCATCGTGCAATCCAAATTTATCATTAGTTTTGTAAAATAAATTTGTTTAAAAAATTTGTCTAAACAAATTATTGCAAAATTAATTATTTTTTAAATTGTATTTTACAGAAATAAATACATTCAAAGAAGTTATTATCGTTATTATGATATATTTTGTTATAAATAAAGCATTAAATAACAAATTTGGCAATTTAAAAATAAACTCTTTAACGATATGCATTTGTAGACTGTATTAGTAGAATATGGTTTTGTGAATTCTAGATATACATTTGTAATTATTTTCTAATGATCGTTTGAGAGTCTTTTTAATTGCAAAATTAATTCTTTATAATTTTGTTTAAAAAAAAATATATTGTAATACCAATAACGACTCCTTTAAACGTATTTACTTTTGTAAAATGCAATTGGAGTGTTTATTTAAAAAATAATGAATTTTACAATAATTTGCTTAAACAAATTTATTTTGCAAAACTATTGATAATTTGGCTTAAGCGATGCGTTGATAGCTTTAATATATCAATGATTTATCAGAACTGTCGCTTAGAAGTTTATCGATAATGAAAGGTGAAGGTTTTCAAAACTTAGAAAATTCATTCAATTTGAACTTTCCAAAATTGAATACTTCAAAGAAAAAGAAAGATATTTGTACAAACTTAGCAGCACTTAAAAGACTAAGACTCATTCTTTAAGATGTTATGTACAGTTTTCTGAGAAAATAAAATGTCGTGATAACAACAAATATAGGCAAAAATCGCGTTTTTGCACTTTTAAGTTAGGATACTTAAAAAACCTGATGTGAGGAAGCAATTTTGATGCAGGATTGGAAATCGGTTACTCAAAATTTACAAGAAACTACTATTCCTATTCAATGTACACATTTCACGTGTCTATATGTAGATTGTTTTTAAATGTTCTGAATCTTCGTAAAGGATATACGAATTAAAATAGTTTTCCAGCGAGTCATCTGTGGTAAAGCAAATTTATATCGAAGACTGCGAGTCATCTTTGATATAGGTCGCTAACTGAATAAAGTGAAACTTTAAAATGTTATTCCGTCAGTAGATGCTTGTTGAAGTAGGAGGAAAAAATATCTGCATTTTTGTAATTCAAGCAAACTTTTTTTCCTTTCTAGGAAACAAAAATACCCAAATGGTGTCTTTCCAGACGTCTTGTCGATGATTGGGAATACTCCATTAGTAAAACTAAACAAAATTCCCAAAAGTCTAGGATTGGAGTGCAATATTTGTAAGTAGATAATTTATGTAAAAGCAAATTACTTGACGACATCGCAAGCAAAAATAGCTTGCATTTAAAAAAAAAGCATTTATTGGCATGCCACTTATTTTACATTTGACCTTGTAATATTTCAGAGGATTTTTTATTGAGTTTTTAATACAAACGTTAAATTAGCAGGATGACAATGGTTAATATCTGCCAAAATTCAACAAAATATCTAAAATAATCTCATATATATCTAGAAAAAAATCAATTTGTACATCAAAAATAAAACAGTTGTTGACCTACATCGATGCGAATTTTTTTTCTAAATTTATCTAAGAATGCAATTATGAAACACTCCGTATTAATTTAATATTTTTATATTAGATGCAAAATGCGAATTCGTTAATCCCGGAGGATCTATTAAGGACAGAATGGTAAAGAGAATGTTCGAGGATGCGGAGCAGCAAGGTCTTATCAAACCTGGAATGACAATCATCGAACCCTCTTCCGGTAACACTGGAATCGCTGTAGCATTGGTGTCATCCCTTAAAGGTAAGATTTAAAAAAAATACGCAAATAAAAATATACTTTTGAAACAAGTATTGATAAATTTATATATCCAAAAAAAAATATCGAAAGTTCTTGACTAAAAACAAATCTACACCACGATATTAAAGAGGTAAAGTTCGCTTGTTGGCTCGAAGTTATCCGAAACAACCAAATCAATTTTAAAAATTATTTTTTGATTGGAAAAATAACATTTTTTCTTTGAAGATTTGCTATATTTTTAATCTAATCAGTGGATACGGCAAACGCCTTTTTATGCCGTTAATTACGGAATCGATGGGATCTCCTTTGCGAAGTAAAGGAGGATGGAAGAAGGTTCCTCCATATATATGCCACGAGCGTTTAGAATTGCCAAAACTCTGTTTTTTGGGAATTGAAAAGAAGGTAACAATTTTATGACCAAAATATTTTTCGACGGAAATCGCTGACCAACAGTAATTATTATTCAGCCAAGATTGGTCTGGGAATGTCAGAGTGAACTTACAACTCTGGCAAGGGACAACAGAGTTATGTTAAAATGGGTATCATGACACGAAGGCATTCATGGAAACGAAAAAGCTGACGAGCTAGCGAGAACTGGCTAATTATTCCAATAAATTGGTCCAGAACCGGCTTTTGGGATACCGCGGTGTCTAGCCCGGGAAGCAATCAAACAATAGACCAAAAAAGAGCCCAAAACCATTGAATAGCCAAACAGGGATTGAATCACGGCACACTGACACGAAATTAGCAAAAAAACTACTCCAAATGAGCAGAAATCAAGGGCTATTAGAGGTATAATGACGGGACACATAGTCGTCAAAGTACCTCTGAATAAAATGAACCTGTATAATGGAGACCTCGGCTGCAGACTATGGGGCCAACCGAGGAAACGGTAAAGCATATCATATCTGACTGTGAATCACTAGAGAGAAGGCGACAACAAACCTTCCGGTCAACAAACCTAGATCCGAAAGAAATATACACTCACTCCTTGATAGACTTGTACAAATTAATCCAGGAGGCTTGGTAAGCAGAGTGGTTGTAAATATAGGGTGAGCACAATAGGCCTACACTAGCCGCAGTGCATCCGAATTCAGAACGGACCTGGAGAGAAAAAAAAGATTAGTTGAGGGAGGGAAAAAAAATTAGAGGATTCATCATCCAAATCTCAACTAATTAATCATAGCTGAATTAATGTAATTTTGTACAAAGCTAAATATTGAAAAATTTCAGTTTGAGGTCTCAGAGATTAAATTGTATTCATTAGATATTGCAAAAACCTCAAAAATTGCACTTTTTTATATGTTAAATAATTTTTGAATAAATAACTTTCTAGTGATAATTGGAATAAAAACCCTCTTTTAAAGCTTTAAAAAATGAGATGCTTTTTTTAAACAAAGGGAGGCTACAACATCGCCCGTCGGTCGTACGAGTTTCTGAGTTTAACAAATCGAAAGGAAAATAATATATATATTTTTTTAAATCAAATTTTTAATAACTAAGAAACGAATTCAATCGCATTAGATATTGAAAGGCTTATATTTTCTATATAATTTCGTTTTTTGTAAAGAAACTGTTCCTTGATATAGATTACTCATTAAGTAGAGCGTAGTCACGGCTAAGAAGACTTAGTTGTCATGGAGGTAAGATTTTCTAGTTACCAGTTTTATTTTGCTTATGACAATATTATAATTCATATTACATACGTTAACAAATAAATGCTTATATAGGAATATTAAGGATTAAAACCTAGCGATAATGCATTGAAATTAGTAATAAGAATTGTTGACTCCCAAAAATAAGCAATATTTTTCATTTTTGCTAATTCAGTAATAAAAGAAAATGAAATTGTGTTTTAATTTGCTTGGTGCATTTGTCAGTTTAATGCCTCTACTGTCAGCTTTTAAAGTTTAAATTTTAGTTTAATTCTCGCATGTACATAGTGAGGCGCAGCTATCTCTACCAAGATGCTCAGTGCCTTCTGTCACATCCATCGTGAGTACGCCCTACTTTATCAATGATCTTTTATGTCTAAGGACAGCTCTTTTACAAAATAATTTTTTTATGGAAAATATAAGAATTTTACTATTTGATGCCTTTTAATCTATGGGAGGTCAAATTACAAGCTTTTAATTATATAGAGCTTCGTACTAAAACATTTTGTTCCAAAATTGTTATCTTGGCTCCTAGGCTCAAAAAAGTAGGGGCGATTTTGGGATAGATTGTATTACATTTTCCTGTTCATATAAATATCAAATGTAATCTTATGAAAGCCATTATCTAAGTAAGTGTATAATTAAAAATAACCGGATTTTTAACAATTGCGAAATAATATCATATACGTGCGAGATGGCAACAAACTGAAAGCATGGCCCATCGATACTAATAGTCGGGGACTTTCATATAATCTTGCCCGCATCTTTAAAACTCCTGCTTTAAATAGGATCTTTTATTTCCTTTTTTCTCTTGCTTATGATTCGTCAGCGCCGTTAAGAGAACTTAATACTAAGTATAGCTGTTTCGAGTCACGATTCCTGATACAAATATCAACATACGTCACATAAATTACTCAATTGTCTTTAGCTGTGATAATTTTGGCTGTAAACAGAATTGTTTAGTTATGTTTTTTGAATAGGCACGTTTATTATTCTTTTTTAAAAAGCTTCGTCTTCGTTTGAGATGTATTGTTTGCTTCATTCTTTAATTAGTAGTTTTACAAGTATTATTGCTTTACGCCAATAAAACTTTATACTGATGCATTTTCTACTAAGTTATATATATATATATATATATATATATATATATATATATATATAAATAAATATATATATATATATATATATATATATATATATATATATATATATATATATATATATATATATTAAAAGTATTTCAACCAATATGCAGGTTCAATAAGGTGAAAATAAGATTCTTTTTTTATGGTTGAGTGCGGCAATTTTCAAAATTTGTGATAAATTCCGTTATTTTGATAATATTTCCAAGATTCTGTTATTATTACTATGTTGTATTTTTTATTTCTTTGTTTCTGTTGCCTAAAACAAATTACAAATTTATTGAAAAAAAAATGTAATACGCATCTGTGTTAACCAAGTGTAGTAAAAAATCTTTAACTGATACCATACCCATCAACTAACTATCAGGTAGACACTGGAAAGCAGCGGATTCGTTTCTGTATAATAATGTCACGTCTAGACAAAATGTGTATTAGACCCATACATATATACATAAATCAAAATGGCAAATTTACAACGCTGAAACGTAAATAAAGTCTTATATTTTTGGGCATGTGCACAACAAAATGATACATTAACCATCGATAGGGCCGAATTTCAAAAATCTATTTGCCCTTGTTTAGGCAAGAAGTAACGGTAGACGTTGAGGAGCTCATTATACTAAATGAATCCCAAAAAATACAAATAAATCACTTAACTTGTGCCTATATCACACACAACTCACAATAAAAATGGCCTCCTCGAACCGCAACTGTTCATTTACTAGTGACACTATCAAACCAACCGAATGAGAACAGGAAATTGGTTGTGCGGGTGCCGATAAGTACAAACTTTTCAAAACTATGACTGTTTCACCGTGTTTCACCTCTTTTTGCCTACAAGTGCGAAGTCTATTATGAATGTAAATAATTTCACGCGACGAAGGTAGCAGACATGCGAGCTCAGCGAGTGTTAAACTCATGGGTTTTGAAGTTTATGGTTTTAAGGTTTGACAAACACTAAAGTTCATCCACTAACATGTGAGTAAAATAAAGAATTTTCACATTAATATTATGCACTTTTATGATGATAATTCCATTAATACCTAAAACCAGAAGAAGATAATGAATGCCAACGATACGACCGGGAACAGACACATATCGTAACATAATCTGTTTGCATAGTAACTATCATCATTTCCACCAGTAGCAAGAGGGATTAAAGTATAAGAAACGAAAGAAATATAGAAAAATAACTGCGCTCGTTGGTCTGTGGGCTTGGTCCCGTAAAACTCAATGATTCAGATAGATTCAAGACTTGAAACGATTTTACAGAGCGGAAGACATTATTTGTCAATACTTATATTCTCAATTAATATACCTGCATATTACATTTAGTCATAAATATTTGCATGCTTCCTTCCGATCTGTCCTTTGTACAACCAGGTGCATGTCGGTACCCTGATGAGTCTAGTAGAGACGAAACATGTGCCTCTGCCGTATCACTGTGGCGGGGAGGGTAAGTTTTGACTGTCTTCTCGGTATGGTGGTACATCTCGATGGTGGTGGAATTGGATGGATTGTGTTCTGTAGCAATCTATTCAAACTGTACAATCTCTAACACGGAAAGGATATGATGGAACGAAGTTTGCATTTACTGTTCGTATTTTACTTCATATATATATATATATATATATATATATATATATATATATATATATATATAAATAAATAAGTAGATAAGTTTTTGTCCGTGTAATTTAAAATAAAATAGAATAAAATATTGGCGAAACGGACGTGAAAATTTGTCAATCTACATGATTCTCGTGTTAAAAAGTGCGGAGCACTCCAAAATATGGAAAAACTCCGGGTCCGACAGATGGCGACAGCGCTGTTTTGTCCTAATATGGGACTCGTCAGGCCACCGCATTCGGTACAAACCATCATCTCACCTTTGCATCATATAAAGCTGAATTTAAAATTAAAAAACAGCAAACAAGACGACAAAGGCGACATCTCGATGGTCCACTTGATGAGATGTCGCCTTTGTCGTCTTGTTTGCTGTTTTTTAATTTCAAATTCAGCTTTATACGATGCAAAGGCGAGATGATGGTTTGTACCGAATGCGGTGGCCTGACGAGTCCCATATTAAGACGAAACAGCGCTGTCGCCATTTGTCGGACCCGGAGTTTTTCCATATTTTGGAGTGCTCCGCACTTTTTAACACGAGAATCATGTAGACTGACAAATTTTCACGTCCGCTTCGCCAATATTTTATTCTATTTTATTTTAAATTACACGGACAAAAACTTATCTACTTATTTATTTACTTGTTTGGTTTTGAAACACGCTAAACGATGCTCTCATGGTGGGATAGTTTGGTGCGGCACGTGGCTTTGGCTGCTAAAATAAGCGATAGGGTTGCTTGCCCGTACCGAAAAAATGCGACCCCTATCTTTTAGGCAGCGCGTTTCGTGTACTCGATTTTACATATTTCTGTTTTAATTCACCGTCGCCCAACCATATGACGGTTCTTTTACAAACTTTGTTAATCTGTGTGGTTCTTGTATTATCAAGTGGACCATCGAGATGTCGCCTTTGTCGTCTTGTTTGCTGTTTTTTAATTTTAAATTCAGCTTTATACGATGCAAAGGCGAGATAATGGTTTGTACCGAATGCGGTGGCCTGACGAGTCCCATATTAGGACGAAACAACGCGATCGCCATCTGTCCGACCTGGAGTTTTTCCATATTTTGGAGTGCTCCGCAGTTTTTAATACGAGAATCATGTAGATTGACAAATTTTCACGTCTGCTTCGCCAATATTTTATTCTATTTTATTATATATATATATATATATATATATATATATATATATATATATATATATATATATATATATATATATATTTCTTTTTCCACAAAATTATTTATTTAAACAAATATTTTTATACTTTCAAAATTAAAATATAAATCAAAATTTAAACTAACAGAGTATCATCATTAGTATCTATGTGTTTACTATCACTAACGTAACAACTAAAAAGGAAAGGTATTTATATTTTCCCTACAGCAACGTAAGCCAGTTTGCATCATCAAAAGTCACATAGTTACGTATTGCAACATTGCTGATTTTGCCTAGTTGGAAAACTGACTGGTTGTTATTGCGAAATCTGACACCGCGTTCAGGTCAGAAAGAGAGTATTTTTAGCAGTCGTTCATAGAGAGCATTGTAATTGTTTGAAAGGACTTGTGTTAGTATTAAGGTTTTTTGCTTTTGATCCTTGATATCAGTCACCTTAAGTAGAAGTAACTTGTGCGTAATTTTGTATGTAACTGTTAGGTTAGGGTCAGTTTTAAAATGGCGTGCAGAAACGAACATTTTCGACATTTATTACTTTTATATACCCGTAAAAGAAAGAAGCTTGAATAACACAACACACATTTCAGAATTTGTATAAAAATTCTGTATTGGAAGTTGCACACAGAATGATCACCAATGATAATGACCAAATCAAAGCCTTAATTGAAAAGAATTATCACACATCTATTCAAAAGATTGCACATAATAACTACCAATCACTTAAAACGTCTTAGACTCGTTAAAAAGCTCCATAATGGGTTTTCGCGTGAATTAAAAAAAGTTCTGTAGATACAACGAATAAATATTTGCCATATGTATCCCACAGGCAATGAAACCGACTCTTTTTATTTTATCTTATATAATTACACGCTTCATATGTTCAAGTCTCGTGGTAATTGAGAACCTGTTTTATATTGTCTATAGTTTTTTTGAAAGTAAATCTTTAAAAATTAATTACATTACTACATTATGGCATTGGCACACCCTCTATAATTAAATCGTTTTTTTTTTCGTAGGAACCTTGATATCATTTTTGTAAATCAAATTGAGGGCACGTTACTTAACTTAAAGTAATGGTATAATAAAAGTGAATCAGTTTTACAATACAGTATCAGAAATAGAATAATAGGATGTTCTTAACAAGGCTCAATTGGCTAAATGCATTATTATGTGATGTTGATAAGAAAAGTTTTATAGATAGTTTGCCTAATGTAAATTTTAGCAACATAAAGGCCTTATTGCCTACTACTAGTATTCGGAAAGCAAATTTCGTTATGAAATAACTATACAGAAGGAGACAAACAAAGTATAAATATAAATTTATCTTATAAACTTTAACTTACCACCATACTCGCTTGTTTTCGAAGTAAAATTTATGATAGGTAATAAAAAACACGCTAATCAGTAATTCTAAAAATAATCCAAATTTTCGTCTTACAATCTAATACTACTGCAAGGATATATTCAAAATAACAAAAAGACTGCCTCTATAGAAACTAATTCATTCGTTAAGATTTCTGTGAACCTCATTGACGTATTGTGTATTTTGTGGCGCAGATCAGGTACTGACTGGGGTCAAAGAGTCCCCTGGACCTTTGAGAAAAAAGGCTCCAAATTATTATTATTTATTACAAGGTTAAGTAGTAATAGGTCATGCAGAAAATCTGAGGGGACTGTGAAGCCCCAAGAATTTTATATTTAAAAATCCGAGAATATATACATCTCAGCAAAATGAGAATCTTGCATTTAAATTTGCAAACAATTTTATGAGAATGCTTCCGTTAAAAAAACTTAAATTATTGTAACGGCTCTTATGCACTTGGGAAAAATTTTTTCCCCGAGTTGAGAACAATATTTGCCGGAAGCCTACCGGGTATTTTCCCGGTTGCCCGATGTCCCAGTGCTTCTATGGTGCAGATTGTGGAAATGGAAATAAAATTTCGCAAGAACATTAGTTTTTGAGACATTCCTTTTTTTTGATAGATCAGTGTCAATGCTTAATTTACTATTTTTCGTTCTATTTTATCACCATTTTCCATATTTTGGTTAAAATCAAAAAAATTAGAAAATCTCTTTAATCTTTATGTAAACATAGTTTTCAAAATAGAGATATTAAATAACTACGATATATTAAAAATATACCCCCGATTTCATTAATATAGTTTGAACTGATAAGTGCAACGAGTAAAACAAGTTTCGGACCTTAAAAATAAAACTAAAAAAAATTTTTGTTCATTACTAAACTAGCAAAACCCAAAATTTTGTTAACTTTCGAGAGATATCTATTCTCATTAACGATATCAACTATTTTCTTTAGGTTTTTATTCCTAATATTTCTGTAGAAGTGTTTATTTGTTAATATATGAAACATAAAATATAAGTGCAGTAAAACTGGCCAACTAGAAAATTTAACTTCTATGGCGATTGGATCGAGTCTAAGTCTTAAACATTCTTAGGCTGTAACTCCCGAATTCATTAACATGGTCTAACCTTAAAACCTTCCTTAATCGAGAGAAGAAGGCTTAAACTGACAAGAGCAACAACAAGCAAGTTTTAAACTCTAAAAATACTAGCGTAAAGAATAATTTTCTTTTATTAGTGAACCAGCAAAATGGGAAAATTTTATTTATTTTCAAATCCCTATATAAGCGTTCATTTGTTGAAATATGTAATATAAGTTATGACAATATCATAACAAAACAAAACTAGCCGACTAGGAGATCTATTTTTCATAGCTACTAGATCGGATTTAAGTTTTAAATTTTCTTAGTGAAACTGGCTGTAAATTTTAAAATTAGTTTAAACTTTCACAAGAAAAAAAAATAAAACAAGCATCAATAGTTTTATTTATACAGTCAAACATACTTAAAAATCCAGAATCAAAGATCGAACGTTAAAATTTAAAAAAACTATGTTACTGAGGTATAGGTTAAGATAAATATGTCGAGTTTTCTAAGTTATTTAAAAATGCAAACCAATTATGAGATTGTCAATCAAAAAGTCTAAGTTGCCATTTGTCCAGAATTTTGTATGCATCCTGTATATTATTTAACGCATCTGAGCATTTCTTGAATAAATGACTCCTTTTAGAAATATTTACAGCGTTCCGTACTATATATTCATACTGTTCATGGTAAATTTTAGCGTTTAATCCAGAAATCGGTAATCATATTTTTTAGTAATACTACATGCTAACCTTATTATTAAATTTTATAATGGATAATTTCAAAAATCGGAATATCAATTAGTGAATACTCATAGTTCACAAAATAGAATTATCAATTACTTCATCAACGGATAATTTTGAAAATAATATTATTATTTAATCAAGTAATTGGTAATCTTATGGCTATCATTATCAATTAACGAATTAATTGTAAATGTCATTTTTGAAATTATCATTTCACGAAGTTATTTTAGGAATAAAATTATCCAATACCAGAGTAACTAAAAATTTCATTTTTCAAATTATCCATTACAAATTAATTAATAATTCATTTGTCTAAATAACTATTATTAATTTGTAATTTACCAGATTTAAATTAAAAAGTTTTAGTTTTAGATAAAGTACTGAAAAATTAACAGTAGCAAAAATTTATCAAATGCATCATCTAATTTTACGCAAATAATTGTAACAAAAACTAATAATAAGTAATTGTAAATAAAATGACACTGCTTCTCTTCATGATGGTACGCTGTACTCTCAGCAGGATTTAAAATGGTCGTGAAAATTTAAATTTATCGATTTTATTTAAAATACCCAGAAAAGAAGCAAAAAAATGATGACAAAAAATTTTGCCTACATGCCTAAGTAAGCTTTTAACAATATTAGATATTTTTTCACCAAATTTTGTTAGAATATCTTGAGACTAACCCATCGGAGTTCAAGTTAAGCTCATTTTGTTCTCACACTGATTCATAATATAAGTGTGGTTTTCATATTCTCTTCTTTATTCAAAGTGAACGATAATCATAACTGCACAAACACGATAAATAATCACAGTTATGTTGCAATTTTATATGATGCTGAATTATTTGCGAAAAAACGTCATTAAATAATTTTTAAATTTAACTAAAAAAAAATACCAATTAATAATTCAATAATTTGAAAAATTAATTTTTTAAATTCTCTTGTAATGGGTAATTTGAAAAATGAAATTTTCAGTTACTCTGGTATTGGATAATTTTATTCTTAAACTAATAATTACTTTGTCAATTATTAATTTCAAAAATGAAAGTATGAATTATTTCTTTAATTGATAGTTGTAGGAATTAAATTACCAATTTTATTAATAAAATCTCCAATTATTTATTTAATTGATAATTTGAGGAAAAAATTTACAGTTACTTTATTAATTGATAATTTTAGTACCGAAGTAATTAATGAACAGAATAATTAATGATTTCGATTTGCTATAATTTGTTAATTGTTAATTATAATTTTTTGCCGATCACTGTTTTAATCTATATTTTCTCAAACAAATATTTTGAAACTTTTTTAATTTGTTTAAGTATAACCCAGAAACGTATCTATCTACTGTTAAGGTTTCTACCAAATATAAAACTAAACTTAGACTTATGTATGTTTTATTATCAAGTAAAATAACAAAAATATTTTCTAATAGGATATAAATGTATAATTGTGATGTCCGAAAAAATATCTGAAGAAAAAGAAGCTGTTATTACGTCTCTTGGAGCCAAAGTGGTTCGTGTTCCAGTGACAGCTGGTTCTTTCGATAAAGAAGGCCTCTTTGGAACAGTCAATCGCTTACACAAAGAAATACCTGACTCGTTCATTTTTGATCAGGTAAGCAAGATTTTTATTAAGAAAAAAAAAAGAAAGATAATGATTAGCTTGGCATGCAAATGATCTCTTAATGAGCAAAAATCCATATCTGTTTTGTTAGGTGGAAAAAAATTCCTTTAACATACCCAGTATCTAACATTTTCATTTAGAGATATAGGCAATGAAAAGATAACTTGTAACAAAATATTAATAAATCAGGAGTTCTGGTCATTTACTGTTAAACAAAAAGTTAATATTTTTGAGTGGAGACTCAAAGATAAAAGAAGTAATGTACAAACCGTTTCATAATATGTTAAGCGACACAACCTGCCAATGTAGGAACGGTCTTTGTTTACATTGGAAAATTTTTAACTTAGCTATAATGTATGCTACATTAAAAATTTGTAGAAATATTTAGTTAAAAAAAGAGTTAGTTCGGTCTGTTATTAAATTGTTGCTTATTCTGTACAGATTCCATCATAAAGCCTTTGAAGAACATTTTTAATGTTCCTTTTAGGAATAGATATATAAGCATTATCTCACTATTTCTCACTGTTGTCTCTTTTAGATTTAGTGCAAAAAAATTACGAGAAGTACTAGAATAAAATTTCCATTTTTTATTTTATTCTACTTGTAGTATAAAGAAATGATTATTTTTTTTTAGTTCAACCATCCTGGAAATCCACTTACTCATTATGATACTACTGCAAACGAAATTTTGGAGCAACTTAACAACCAAGTTGATATGATTGTAAGTAATATAAATCTATTTTTACTATTTTGTATAGCAACCATAATTTCAAAAAAAAAAAAAAATTAAAGAATCTCATTTTATTATTTTTTCACACGAGTGTAACATACTCTTTTTAGGTTTTTGGTGGTGGCACTGGTGGAACCGTAACTGGAGTCGGCAGAAAATTTAGAGAAGTCTCACCACAAACAAAAATCGTTGGTTTTGATCCTGAAGGTTCTCACTTTGCTTATCCTCCAAGTCTGAATAAAAGTGATGTTACATTTTGGGAAATAGAAGGTAAACTAACAAGTTTCTGCTATTGCTGCTACCATAACAAACAATATACTTTAAAGTTTAATTATAAAAATATTTTATTAAAGGATTAGAAATTAGAAAAGTTAACTATAAAATACATTATCCAAAAAGCGTATTAATAGAAAATTTAGTGTAAATTAAGAAAAAAATTAAGCTAGGCTGAATGCTATAGATTAAGTAAGAACTAAAATTTCAAATTAAAAAAGAAGCAACTTAATTCCTTTTTTCGTAAAGCCATATTTGGTTATTCGAATTGTCGTCAGTATAGATGGAAATAATCAGTTATTCAATTTTGAATTTTTACTTCACAGGTATTGGATATGAATTTGTACCCGGTGCATTGGATCAAAGCGTCTGTGATTACTGGATTAAAACAAATGACTTGGAATCCTTAGCAATGGGTAAAAGACTAATGAAAGAAGAGGGTTTACTAGTTGGTAAGTTTAGAAATTACTAAAGAGTAACATGCATTATTAACAAGTACCGAAATTATTTCATACGCCACAAGGCCTTTATTATAGTTTGATACACGAAACAAATGAAAATATTATTGAACATATTCTTGATAGAAACACTAATTTATATCTACAGTGAACAATACTTTCATCACTGCGTACGTATGACTTAATTACACACACTAATACACTTCTGTTCCAGAATCTAAAAATAAACACAAATTTTCTCTAAATATTAATAAGTTAAATTATTTAAACCCTTTATACAGTTCCTTTTCCAAATTTTAGAGGAACAATATTAAGTTTTTATACGAAGAATATCGTGAAAATAAAATTTTTATAAAAAAAATCGAAACTTCTAAAAATGCGTTAAAAAGTAAAAAATAACTAAAAATTTTTATATAAAATTAAAATTTCTGCAGTCGGCGCAAAATTATTTCTAGATGAAATAAACAACTATTAATATATACAAAATATGGTAAGCATGCAATTATAAATAAAATGTTTTTAATCTGTTTATACGAATCACATTTTGTCAGGTATTAGTTTGGCGCCGACTTCGAAAATTTCAATTTCGTATAAAAATTTATAGTTATTTTTCACTTTTTAGCGCACTTTTGGAAGTCGGTCCAATTTTTTTTTATAAAAATTTTATTTTTCAATTTTTGGTTTTGAATTCATTATGATACCCACAAATCATTTGAACTAGATACTAATCGATATTAGTGTACCTCGCAGTGACTCCAAGGTGGCAAGAAAGTACTAATTTTATCCAAAGTTGTAAATTACCCTAAAACGAACCACTAAAAATTCTTTGTTTCTTAGAGTTCTCCAAATACCAATGAAATTGTGTCAAACAAATATTTAGTCTGTCACAGTAAATTCACTATCTTAAATTTCAAATTAATTTTAGATTAGTAATACAGGCTCCAAAATCTTCCAATATCGATATATAAAGAACTCGAGAGGTAAATTTCTTAGCCCGATATTATGCTGTATATTGAGTTTGTATACGCCCCAAGATTCCCGCAATATCAATTTTAGACGAAATCGGAAAATGTAAAATTTTCAGTCCCTCATATTGTATCTTATCAACCTAATAGCCATAAAAAATTAACTTCATATTCGTAACACATGATCCCGAAATTCCCCTAATACCAAATCTGAAAAAATTCAAAGAAGGTGAAATTTCAACCCACCATATTGGATCCGCCATATTGAATATCAAAAAAATAATTTTAATTTCTTAATCTAAACTAAATCTAAACCCTTCAAAACCCCCGAGTACCAATTTTGGATGAAATAGGGAAATTTAAAATTTCTAAACCGTCATATTATATCCGACATATTAGATTTTTTAAGACAAAACATTCAGTTTATACTTGATAATGATTAGAGATACAACCTAATCGAACCGTCGTAAAAATAAATAAAAACAAGAATAATGCAAGTCAGACAACCACATTTTAGTTCATAGTAACGAATGTTTTAATTACACAATGCCACAAATTTTAGTTTATTTGTTGAATTTTGTATGAAAGTGCATTTTTATGTTAATTTTGGGACACTAAATACAAAAATGACAATGAAATTAAAAACTTGGTTGTCAAAAAAGAAGATTTTTATTTTATATTTAACAAAATAACAAAAAATACATACTGTTACACTTGTAGAGACACTAAATATCCAGTCTTTTTGCTTTTCTTTTGTGAATTGTTTCTGGAGCATCTCTAAAAAGAGTCCAACAGTAGCCGGCAAGCATGGAAGCATTCCAGTTTTCCTGGTATCTTTTCTCCATTGTTGATATATCATGATGAAAGCGTTCGCCCTACTCATCACTCACAGCTCCGCAGTTATCAGGAAAAAAGTCCCATTTTTTGATACGATGACAGCAAGAGTAACGTAATTGTCAGTTTTTGTATTTCCAAAGAAACTAGTGACCACGAGGCGAAAGTCATTCCAAATATTTTCTTCAATATCTGATAGAGTGCTGTCAAAATGTTTGTTTTTTAGAATATTTTGAATCTGCGGCCCAATAAAAATGTCTTCTTAAATTTTTGTTTCACATAGCCTTGGGAATTTATGACGCAAATTTTGAAAAGCTGGCCCATCTGTATTCAGTACCTAAACAAAGTTTTTCATTAGGTCCAATTTGATATGCAGTGGTGACAACAAAATCTTTTTATGGTCTATCATTAGCATATGTTGTATATTTTTTTCATCTGGCTCTAATTATTGTCGAACGGACCACTCTTTTCTCTTGTGATGAAGGGCCTTTGCCCGACTGTCCCATTCACACAAAAAACAGCCTAGCTGCAACCCAAATAAATGTGCAATCACCTTTAAGTCGCCATAGATCTGCCATTGATGCTCATCGTATTTTATATTTGTCAATAGGTACTTCATATTGTCATATGATTATTTTATGTGAACTGCATATCAAACTGAAATAAGCCGTAAAATATTTGTCATATGTAATAGTACTGCTTTTAAACTCAATGTTGAATAGTCTATAAATAATCTCCATTCCTCTGGCTTATAGTTTATATTTAAAGCCGCCAATAAACCGCTAATGTTATTGAAGAAAACCAAGTTCTTTTCCATGTTAAAAAATGGTGCTAGGCCTTTATGGCTTTTACGAAAAACACATACTGAAACATCGTCTTCTAATAAGTTCCATTGCTGCAATCTGATCCTAGTATGTCTGCGTTACTTTTTGGAAGTTCAAGGTCTCTTACAAAATCGTTTAGTTATGATTGAGTTGTTTTGTGCTGTTGGCGGTACAACGTGGTGGGTGTTGATGGCCGATTTTGTTCTTGAGAAATCGTTATATCGTTATTATCTTATTCGTAAATAAATGTTTCTGGGGTTCTAGAATAGGAAGTTCGCCACTATGAGGCACAGGTCTCATGGCAAATGGTTTATTTGGATAGTTGATAACCGACTTTTTCTTCTTGGATATACCTGTGCCTTGCATAACACGAGGTATGATGCAGAAATCGCAATCATTAGTATAATCTGAAGGCTCCCTCCAGATCATTGGGACAGCAAACCGCATAGATCGTTTTTACTATATAACCAGTTTCTCAGACTTGAAGCGCATACATTACAGCAGATATGTGGGGACCACTGTTTATCTTGAACGAATATTGCAACCGAAATAATACTAATATGCCTCTTTTATTAATGGGGCAACAGACCGCTTCTGAGGCACAAAAGTCACCTCACCACAAACATAACAGAAGTAATCTGGATTGTTTACACACTGACGAGACATCTTTCAACGATTCGATTCGACTCACAACTTCGACTGACTAACCCCTCCGCTTTGTAGCTGCTTATATACCCAAATACAGCTTCTACATTTTTAGAGAATATTTGAGAATATTCTATTCAATTCCATAATATTCGCAATAGTGCCATTTATATATAGGGCTGTTCAGTACGAAGCAGACATAAAAGTTCGATTTACATGTATTTAAATGGCTACCTTCCTTATTTTAAGCCGTGGGGGGGTTGGGACTTTGTATATGGGGAATCATCCCTGGAGATTCCTCATGCGGTGTTGCCGAGTTGTGCGAAACTTTCTTAACTTGACGAAAACGTATTTTTCGCAACGTCACACATCCCTATTGTCATAACAATACAAATATACCACGTGCATTCATGCCGTTACATTTTTAATATATAGAGAGACATGACGTCCTCTAAAACTTGAACTAATATTAAAAAGATAAGTTTAATTTCGGTTTTAGCACACAAAAAATGGTAAGATTTAGTCGATTTTATTTTAGATACATTTTGGCTATTGTCCAGTGTTATTGCTGAATATTAACTAAATAATATGTCTTTTATTACAGGTATGAGTAGTGGATCTGCTCTTTCAGCTGCCGTTAAGGCCGCTAAAGACTTGAAAAAGGGCCAAAACGTTGTAGTATTTTTACCAGACAGTATTCGAAATTACATGACAAAATTTGTATCCGATCGCTGGATGGAAGCTAAAGGTTATCAGCCATGTGCAAACAAAAATAATTTGTGGTAAGTTTTCAGTTATGTACTTATTCTGCTTGTAATACCTTAATTTACTAATCTGACTCGTAAAAAAATCTATTTGTGAAATGCAATTTTTCCACAGGCATGTTTTCATTCAGTTTAGTCAATTTTCTACAAATTTACCGAAAATTTTTGACTATGGTGCTATTTATGCATTTAATGTAATGTGGTTGATAAATGCCCTATAACCACTCCCATTAGTTTTCTAATTAACAACTATCCATATTGTTGCTATCACTAAATCTCATTTTGATTTGACTTGCTCTACTGCGATGTCATAAGAAGACACCCAACTGTGTGATATACCACTGCAACTTACACACCTCTCACCTAATTAATAATGGGAGTTTGCACTTAACAATTTTACCGACTCTAAAAACTAGAAAGGAACCTTGATAAATAACTATTATAAATAGTGTAAGGATAGGTCCAATAATATACATGTTTTAGGTGGTGGGACCAAAAAGTATCAAACCTTAAATACAGAGAACCATTACTTGTCAATAGCAAAGACACTTTGGAATCCGTCTTAAATCGCCTGGATTCCCAAAAAGCAGATGAGGCTGTTGTTATGGCACCAACTGGGTAAATATTTACCAAATAACATTATAATTACCATAATATACCACCAAGAAGGCCCCTTCTATATTTAAAGTTACTAAGAGACAACGTGACTAAAAATCTAAGAAAGTTATCAGTTATTTCTAGTCATATTACGTTCTTGTTGCATGAATATGGAGGAAGCTTTTTCTACCTCAGAAACCAAGTATAGATGTATTATTTATTTTAATTCCATAGTTTTATTGGTTAAATATTTTTAATCCGATATTTTTAGAACTATGTTGGGTATTATCACCAACCAAATCTTAAGGAACAAAGTTATGTCCGGAAATCTTCAGCCAACCGATTTGGTGGAAAGATGTACTAGCAGAATTCTTCCCAAACTTGATAATGATTCCACTTTAGGCCGGGCATTCAGAATTATAGAAAACGACAGATTTGCTGTAGTTGTTGAAACTACAGGTAAGAAAAAATAAACTATCAAAAATAAATATAAATAGGCAGATTTTATAGTATATAAGGAAAACTAGTTGACATAGTTAATCAAAAATTAATTAATCCTAAAAATAATATAGTATATATATTTTCGGTTAGAAACTAAAAACTCGACGACCTATAGAAGAAAAAATATAAAAAAATGCTACCAGGTTGATAGGTGTAAATAATTCATTGACTATAGAAGTATTTTGAAAGATAAGTAAAATATCTTTTTGCATTTTCATTTTAACTCAAGAATGAAATGTGCAGTTTTGTTAATTCAAAAGAAGATTGCCATAGTTATAAAAACTAATAAGGCTGCAACAATTTCAAATCAACGCTTCACTTTTACCAATAAGACATCAGCTTAACTGACCATTTAGCTACAACAAAAACTAAAATGGAAACTGCTTAATAATAAAAACTATTGCAACTTTGATTTTATAAGTAATTCTATAACAGGCTGGTGCAATTTCAACAACCTTTAACATCCCTTTCATGATATGATAGGCCATTGAAAAATTCAGAAATAACTTAAAGAAAAAATTTGTATTTACAGACTTCCTGTAAAACTGTCAATTAAACCACATTAAATAACTTAGTTGTAAATCTTGGAGCCATAAAACACAAAAAACCAAAATAAATCTTCCTTTTAAATTGAAAATGGTAATGTGCTACTTCGACTGTTTATTATTTAAAATAACATAAACATTTACAAAAAACTAAACTCTTCAACAATAATCTTTAAAGGAAACAAATGTATCTTTTTACACAAAATTTTTTATTGGTAAAGTCATAATGTAAAAATAATTATTAGCAAAATAAAGAAAAAACTTGTAAAGTGAAAAAAAAAACAAGAATTAATATTTTTAATGGAACTTTAGTTTTTTATTTCCAAGTAAATTTTTAATAAATTGTTTATTATTAATCTATTTCTGGATTTTTCAATTTAACTAGCAAAGAAAAATTGGAAAATTTGTCTTTGCTACTTAGATAGATTTCAAAAATTTCAAATTCATATAAAAATTTAGAGTAATTTTTCAGTTTTTAGCGCACTTTTAGAAGTTGGTTCAACTTTTTTTTATAAAAAATTTATTTTTCGATTTTTAGTTTCGAATTCATTATCATATTCATAAATTATTTGAACTAAGTACTAATCCAAATTAGTGTACCTCGCAATGACTCCAAGGTGGCAAAAAAGTACTCATTTTATCCAAAGTTATAAATCATACTATAAATGAACCCTTAAATTTTTTTTGATTCTAAGAGTTCTCCAAATACTAGTGAAGATGTGTCAAACAAATATTTAGTCTGTCATAGCAAGTCCACTATCTTAAATTTCAAATTAATTTTAGATCGGTAATATAGGCCGCAAAACCTTCCAATATCGATATTTAAAGAACCAAAGACGTAAAAAGCCCGATTAATTTTATACTGCATATTGAGTTTATATATGCCCCAAGAACCCCACAATATCAATTTTAGACAAAATCGGAAAATGTGAAATTTTCAATCCCTCATATTGTATGTCATCAACCTAATAGTTGTCAAAAATTAACTTCATATTCGTAATACTCGAAAACCATCTAATACCAAATCTGAAAAAATGCGAATAAAATACAATTTTCAATCCACTATATTGGATCTGCCATATTGAATTTCAAAAAAATAATTTTAACGTCTTAATCTAATCTAAACTCTTCAAAGCTCCCTAGTACCAATTTTGGATGAAATCTGGAAATTTAAAATTTCTAGAGCGTCATATTACATTTAACGTACCAGAGTTTCTTAAAATAATTTTATATTCGGTATTTACATCCTCAAAAACGATTCAGTCTCACCTTTGAACAAAATCGAAAAATTCAAAAGTTTTAGTCCGCTATATTGGATTCGCCATATTGAATCCTGAAAATATCCTTTTAAATTCATAATCTACACCCTGAAGAACCCCTTATAGCAGTTTTGGAAAAAATCGAAAAACGAAAAATTTTCAGGACACCATATTGAATCAGCCAGATTCAGTTTTTCAAAAAATATTTTAAATTCGTAATTAATACTAATAGAAATCCCCCAATAATGATCTTAGACAAAATCCAGAGATGATGCAGAATCTTTAATCTGCCATCTTGGATCCCCAATTTTTATTTTTTTTTTAATAATTTCAGATTGGTAATGTGCGATCCTAAAAACTCCCCCATATCAACTTTGAAAAAAAGCTAACAAAATTAATATTTTATCCGCCATATTAGATACGCCATATTGATTTTTTTTTAAATAACTTAAAATTCGTTATATGCGACCCCGAAAACTCCCCTATACTAATTTTGGAGAAAATCGAACAACTTAATTTTTTTTGCCGCCATATTGGATCCGTCATATTGAATTTTGTAAACATAATTTTAGATTCGTTATAAGCGACCCCGAAAACTCTCCCGTACCAATTTTGGAGAAAATCGGATAAAATTAATTTTTTTGTCCGCCATATTGGTATACCAAGTTGAATTTTTTTTAAATATTTTAGGTTCGTTATGTGCGTCCCTGAAAACTGCCCCACACCATTTTTAGAGAAAGTCGAACAAAATTTAATTTTTTTGTCCATCATATTGAATTTTTTTAAAATAATTTCAAATTCGTTGTGTACAGTCCCGAAAATTTCCACGTACCAATTTCGTCCAAAAAATATGGGACGACCGCAGCAACTTCCTGAACATAACGTAAAAAATTTCATTCAAATCGGTGCTACCGTACATAGTCGACGAATTAAGAATCTCCTTCTTTCAGAAGTCATTTAAAAAAAAGTAATTTTTGAGCTTCTTTCCGATTTCTCTCTGTAAAAAAATTGTCCGAAAAGTGTCTATAAGAAACCATTTTGTGGGTTTGCCCAAAGTTTATTGAAGGTGATCTAATTCATTCAAGACTTTTCATAATATAAGCAAAAAAGTAAAAAGTCACCTTTTTAACCGACTTCCAAAAGAAGGAGGTTTTCAATCCATCGACCATGTATTTTTACCGTTGTATAGTTTAAAAAACAATTCTCAGTTGGAGTTGGATGAAAAAAAAAATCTTTTTAAGGAATTCAATCTAAATTCATAATTTTTAAAATAAAGGTACGTGAAGAAGGTGTGGATCTATGGTTATAAAAAAAAATAAGGAATGAGGTGCGTGGAATTGAAACCACCATAGTTTTACTTTATTTCGAATAACAAGTAATTTCCATTTAGTTCTTAGTAAATCTTCCTCATTAGTAAATTCTTTCAATGAAAATTGGTATAATAAGGTTACGTTTACTAAGTTTGCAATATAAAAAAAAAAGGTTTGAAATTTCATCTCGAAATGTTTTTCGTCAAAAGGCCTATCTATTTTTGCAGAATATTGCAGCCATATGCTTATAATTAACTCAAAGACTGACGTATAACAAAATTATAGAAAACACTAACAACGCTAATAACTAGCATGCAAGTTTAGCATAATACAGATCTGTCATCTCATCGATTTATGTTAGCTTTCTATTATTTGAATTAAATCTTTTCATGATATTAGTGACAATATTTACAAAATCTTGTGTCAGTCTCATTTTATCAGCCTATTCTGTAAACGTACTATTATTTTATATCGACATTTAAAAAAAGTAGAAAGATATTTTAAGTTAGCTCTATTTTCAGGTGCTGGACCAACTAAAATTGAAAAGCCGCTTGGTGTTATTTTCAGTGAAGATTTATATGCTTATACAAGTAAAAAGCAATAAATGATACCGCATTATTCTACCACACAAGTTTAATTGCTATTTGCTCGGCATTTTGCTTTATTTGCAAGAGTAATAGCTTTAATAATCAACGACTGTTATGTAAAAACGTCGTAACCTAAAAATAATCGATTAAGATGAATTTAACTATATTAGTTAACAACACATTGTTTTACTTATTGTTAGCAACATATATTATTCCTTTGTATTAATCTTAAATTAGTTTATATTTTTATAAGTAAATATAAATTTCTTTACACTTATAAATACATAAATAAATGTTACACAAAATGAAATTTGGATATTTTATTTAAATAAAAGACCCGTAACAAATTTTACTCGAAAAATCTTTCAGTGAATATCAATATTTCGTAAGGCGGGTTTTCCTAGTAGCGCACATTTTACACGGCGTAGAACTTAATACGGTCGGCGTAAAACGTCGAGAACTTCTCTAATGAAAATCAAATGCAGGCGTTTTCCTACACTGAGTAAAAACGACTTGCGCCACCTTAATACGGTCGACGCAACAGGACGACTGCTCCGAGAGCAGTCTATTCAGTTGTACGCTGCGTATAATGAAAGAAGTGGTCCGATATTTTGCTGAAAATGAGTTCACAAAAACAACAGATCCGTTTTAGTGCTATCAAGGACGAACAATTGATAGAAATAGTGAATGGTTACCCTATTCTTTGGAACATGAAGCTTCAAGAGTTTAAAAATGTTGTCAAAAACGACACAATTTGGAATAAAAAGAACAAAATGAAAAATACGCTTTAAATTTTACTTCGTCGTCAAGATGTCTATGAATAAGTAATTTAAATGCTCCTTCGCTGCTTCTATTTTGTAATAATTGACTAGCAGAATTTCCTCTTCTTTCAAAATTTCGTCTTGTAATATTAATAAAACCAAAGCTTTTCTTTTACTTTTAGATAAATTCATCGCGACGGTCGTCAAACAACTCACAATCCTAGGAAAACACTTTTAGGCAGCGCATTGGTTATTGCGTTGCGTCGGCCGAATTACGTTCTATTCCACGCAAAATGTGCGTTGTTAGGAAAACCCGCCTTAAGGCTGTAGATTTTAACTGTTTGAACCAAAGATCTCCTGTGCACATCAAAACAATACGAATAGTTTTAGATTTGCAACATCTCTAAAGGGAACTTCAATAAATAAATTCATTATGAAAATGTAGGTGTTATGCCTATTACACCAATAAATATGTTAAACTGACTTCGAAAAAAGAAAGAAATTCTGAATGAGTCTCACAAATATTCATTTGAGATTTATACAGGGTGTCCGGAAAAATGTGGGAAATCTCCCGGATATAAAAAAAACATGTGAAAGGAATACTACAAGTGCATATAAACTTTTTTCCTATAGTCCTCCTCTTCGGAGATATGAACTCCCAAAGAGCTGCAATGGAATCAAGTTTTTTACAGATAATTATTGAACCACCAGGTATATTTCAATTTTTTTTTAATATGATGTATACCAGATAAGACCCTTCAAATTTCTATCCAAGAAAGTCTTGTGAATTACTCACAGCTGCAGGAACGGACCAGCTGTGACACTGATGATCCCACTACGCCCTGTATAATAAGAACTTTGGACAACGTTTTTTACATACCTTTACCTATTGACTAAAAATTAAATACTCTTCATTCATGTCTTAACCATTTTCGAAAAACCGACATTTTATTTACATCATATATTTGGCGTATTTCGATAAAAGGTATATCTTTGTTCCTATCAACTGTTCAACCTTATAATAAAAAAAATTCGATCCAATATTAGAGTTTACCTCTTTAGTTAAAAAAGTATAATTTTGTGAATTGCAGTTCGACCTAGGTCCGCAAAAAATATGTGTTTTATTTTATCGACACCTAAAACAAAGTATTGTTGTTGCAAACGTTGCTAGATACGAAAAAAATAAATATCCTGCATTTTAGAACTTGTCAACTTTCACATCGTTGACACATTGATTCTTTACTTCAATAATAATTTACTGATTTTTGGATTTCGCGGTGAAATTAATTGTGAAATAATTCGAAGTATGCAATACACGTTTATTGAGTATGCAGATATGCATCTGATATATGGTATTGCATCTTCCAATGGTTTGGAAGCCAGGAGGTTATATCATAACAGATATCCTAATCGTACTCTTCCGAATCAGAAAACATTTCAACAAGTTGACCAACATCTAAGGGAGAATGGTAGGCGATTCTATTTAATGAGGTAATATTATTAAATGACTTCATAATTTTAGGAAATTTTAGGAAAAGAAGTACTGATGCTGCTCATAGAAGAACAGTACGTACGCCGCAATTAGAGGAAAATATTTTAAATGCTAAGATGATACTTCTTCAATGAGCACTCGAAAATTATCAGCGCAGTTTAATATGTCGAAAACAATAATACATGAAGTTCTTCAAGAACAGCTGTTATATCCATATCATTTGACAAAACTGCGTGAACTGATTCCTGAAGATATTGCCCGTAGAATACAGTTTGCAAACTGGCTATTGGATCAACAACGAAATAATGTAAACTTTATAAGCACTATTCTCTTCACGGATGAAGCAAGGTTTACCAAAAATAGTATCATAAATTTACACAACTCACAGGTATGAGCTGATGAAAATCCTCATACAACCATTGTTTCATATCATCAATATCAGTTCCAATCAATTGATGTCTGAGCAGGAATCATTGGCAATTTTTTGATTTGACCATTCGTATTGCCAGCACAACTGAATGAAGAACCTTATTTGGAGTTCCTCCAGAACGCTTTTCACGATTTGGTAGAGCACTTACCATTTGAAACACTTTCTGGGATAGTAATTTAAAGGGTTTTACCGGGTATACATCATGTTAAAAAAAATGAAATATGGTTCAATAATTATGTGTAAAAACTTGATTCCATTCCAGCTCTTTGGAAGTCTATATCTCAGAAGAGGAGGCCTATAGGACAAAAGTTTATATGAACTTGTAGTATTCCTTTCACGTGTTTTTTTTTTTCATATCCGGGAGATTTCCCACATGTTTCCAAAATACTTTTGGTTGTCACACACAAAGAGCGTTATAATTGTTTTGTAGAACTTCTATCAATGTTATGGTTTTTTCTTTTTGATATTTAAAATCAGTCACATTTAGGTTATTTTAGAAGCAACTAGTGTGTAATTTTATTTATAGCTATTAGTTTAGGACCAGTTTTAACATGGAGGGCAGAAATGAGCATTTTCGGCATATTTTACTTTTTTATTTCCGTAAAGGAAAGAAAGCTGTTGAGGTTCAAAAATAAATAGGAAAAGTGTATGTTATTGATTGCATAACAGAACGCATGTGTAAAATTTGTTTAAAAATTCCATTCTAGAGATTTTTTACTTAAAGATGACCAACGTTCTGGTCGACTTACTGAAATTGATGATGACCAAAATCAGAGCTATAATTGAAAGAAATTCATTTAACGTGATGAATTAATATTTATCATATGCATATCACGCGCAATGAAATTGGCCCTCTTTTGAAAAGAATCGGCAATGGTGATGATAAATGCTTCTGCACTGACACAATTCGAAAATGATCATGGTCCAAACGTGATAAACCAGCGCAAACCACCTCTAAAGCTGAATTACATCCAAAAAAAAATATTATGCTGTCAACTTAATAGGATTATAAAAATTTCGTTTATTTTGAGATAATTCTAGATCGGATGACCTATTTAGATGTTTACTGTTAACAACTAATGGAATTGGATGAAGCAATCTAAGAAAAATAGCCAGATTGGCAAATCAAGAAATAATTGTGTTCCATCATGATAATGCAAAGCATCACTGATCTTCAGTAAGTCGTGGGAAATTATTGGAACTTGGTTGAGAGGTGATGTTGAATCCTTGACATAGCCCTGACTTGGGCAATCTGATTATTATTTATTTCGAAGTTTGCAAAATTCTCTGAAAGGTAAAACTTTCGCAAATGATAATGACCTTAAATCGCACTTGGTTCAGTTTTTGCTGATAAGGATCAAAATTTCTATGACTGCGGAATCATGAAGCTGCAAGAAAAATGTTTAAATGCCATGTAACAAAATGAAAAATATATAATTGATTAAAATTTATTCTTTGTATAAAGAAAATGAGTTTTATTGCGTACTATAAAACCGAAATAACTCTCTGACCGACCTGATATTAATTACATCGAGATGATAAGTCCGAAAATTTTCTTCGTTATTATGTTCGGATTCAACTCAAATTAGTACCAAGTATATATCATCAAAATAAGCTTAGTATTTTCCAAGGAATTCACAAAAAAAATCAAAATTTTTAATCTTAACTTTGCCGTTCATATAAGTGAGATATTTTGATAAGATTCTCAACATACTGTGGTGGTTCTGTAAAAATATTTTCATTCTAAGTGTATGTAAGTAGGCTAAAAACTTATTTGTGAGTCATGCTTTTTCTATCGTATCTAAATCTAATCTTTTTTCTTTTTAATGTCTTTTAAAGATTTTTCGTCAATTGAGATAACATGATTATTAAGGCTATCCATTTTGAAGACTAAGTAAAAAAAATTGAAATCCCGTGATCCCATTTACTTTCCCCTGGTATATCCAGGGTTCTTGAATGAGGGCGATGTCACAGTCCTTCATCTCCCTGCACAGAGCGGCCGAAACCGCCCTACTGTTTTGGAGGTTTGTCTGTATCACCCTCACTTTTCTTTCCGGTTCCCAAACTACGGAAAGTCATCTTCCCGAATTTGTAGAACGCCTTGAACTGGGTCTGTTCAAGGCATTTAAAGGATGCCGCATCAACTGAGAAGGCCAGTGTTTGACCTTTCTCGTCGGTTTTGCGGCTTAAATTCGTCCAGTTACTTACTTTCAGCCCTGGGTTTTAGGTTCCCAGGCGAGTTCTGGCTTTTTCTACCTCTTCTGTCCCTGGTAGCCAAACGAGGACTTTAGGTCTTTTGAGAAGGTCCTTAGCCTCGACTACTGTCAGGTCTGCTCCTTCCCATAAGTTCCCTAGTTTTGAAACAGATTGTTGCAACTAGGTTTTTGTATTGGCATTGGCACACGTGATCCATAGAATGCCTCCTTATTTCCCTCAAACTATGGTAGATTGCCACTGCCCGAGGGCGTCTCATCCATGATCTCTAGAAGCCTATTTAGAATTAGGTCAGCTTGGATCTGGTCGATTGTGAAGTCAGGGTGACGACTATGTACAATCGCCATCCTGAGATCACTTAATGCCCTGCTGTAAGACGTCCATTTAAATTTAGTGAAAAATTCAATTTAATTTCTATTTTTATGTGTTATATGCTTAGTAGGTTAAAGCTAAAACAATTAAGTTTATATTAAAATATTGAGCATAGAACTTTTTATGTTCGGATTTTTATCTAACTAGTTATAAGATAATAGGTGAGTTCAATATTATATGGACTAGTTTAAACACCTTTCAAAAAAATTAATGAAAAAAAATGTCACAAATAATTGAGTTGGTTGTTTATATATGATATTTGTTAAATAGTTGTGTACGTATAAAGATATAGGTAGGTACTTTATTTAACTAAATAATTTTGAGTATTAATTTTGTGAATTAAATAAAATTGAGCAGCTGGTGATAATTTAACTTCCAGGCTGGTATTACATACACATTTCTGCTATTAGTGGTTGTTTCAACCCACGTATAGCTAGAATATCCAGATAATGTCAGTGTAAAGGTATAAAATATGATATTTTTGATTTTATAGCCGATCTGAGACACGCAATTGGTACCTATTCTGATTTTTTACTTGCACGCCAGAACAACTTGTTAAGGCATATTTGACTTTAGCTAGAAATAACTGACCATACATACATACATATCTACCTGTATGTTAACGGTTTAACTACTTACAAGTCAACCTATTATTCATTATATGGATATCTTTAGGTACCAATAAAGGACACAAAATGAATAATGTTCTTTAAATCTTTCTGTGTAGTAATCTATTTAAAAAAAACTACAAAATTAAAGTAGACAAGTAACAACTGAGTATTCATGAAATACGCAGGCTCTTGGAAAAATAATTTTATTACATTAGAGTTCTTGAAGGTTGATAATAAAATATGTAACAAAATTTGAAGCACTTTATACTTTTATGTTCAGAAATCATAGACACTCGGATATATAAGTAACTCCTACTAATTTTTAAAATTTCAGCTCCAAATATTTTTTTTTTAAATAATGAGTGGCACAATCTTCTTCTTCTTCTTCTTCTTTAGGTGCCCTCTTCATTACTGAAGGTTGGCGACAATGTTGGCAAACTCTTCTCTATCTATTGCTGCTCTCAGTAAGGTGTGTGTGTCCAATCCTGTCCACTCTCGTACGTTCTTCAGCCATGAACATTTTCGTCTTCCAGGACCTCTTCGGCCCTCTATTTTTCCTTCCATGAGAAGTCGCAGAAATTGGTATTTTGTTCCTCTGTATATATGTCCCAGATAACCCGTTTTCCGTCGTTTCACTTGCTGCAAGAGTTCTCTATCTGTCCCCATCATTCTAATGACATTCTCGTTCGTCATTCGTCTTGTCCATGGGATCTTCAACATTCTACGAAAGACCCACATCTCGAATGCCTCCACTCGTTGCATTATTCTTTTTCCCATTGTCCAAGATTCCGCTCCATATAAAAGAATAGAGTATATATATGTTTTCACAAAACGGTATCGAGTATCAAGTGACAGGGTAGTATTTGTTAGTAGTTTCTTCATTCTTATAAAAGCAGCTCTTGCATTTTCGATTCTTGCTCGAATTTCGACTTCTGTATCCAAGTTTTGGGTTATCCAGGACCCGAGGTATTTAAATTTTTTAACTTCCTGGATCGGTGTACCGTATATTTGAACGTTAACTCGTAAGTTTTGATTTTTGCTGATGACCATCACTTTTGTCTTTGTTGTATTTATTTTCAGGCCGTGCTGATCTCCTGTGTTCACTACTCTATCCAGCAGCTCTTGCAGTCCTTCTGATGTATCTGCAAAGATGACGGTGTCATCAGCATATCTTATGTTGTTCAGTATATTCCCGTTCACCCTAATGCCGATGTTAACATTCTCCAATGCTTGTTGGAATATATACTCGGAGTATACATTGAACAGAAGAGGTGAGAGGACACAATATCAGAAGTAATATTTTTTTGAAAGTAAACGCATATTATTGCTCCAAAAAATTGCCGATGCACGTTTTTGTATCAAGTCTTTTCAAAAAACTATTATTTATCATTTTCTGCTAGTATAGGCAAATTAATTTTTCTTTGTTGTATTATACGGGTTCGCAAAAAGAAAAGAGTTTGCACCAACGAAAAGGAGTTATGCAATGTCAAGTATTTTTTTAAACTGAAATCAAATCTGAGGTCATAATTAAAAATACACCCCCAAAATCATCTCCTATAGTCGAAAAAACCTATAAAAACTGAAAAAAAGATTGAGCTTTTAGGATTGTTATTCCATTTCAGAGTCCAAACCCTCAAAATAGTGTGAAAAGTAGCCTTAATCAACAAAAAGCTTACATAACTACTGAAAAAGCTCGGAACACAATTCTTTTTTTTTAATCTACAAGAAAATGGCATTCCGAATGAATAAGTAATAAAAAACTGCCCAAATAAAATTAAAAACGGAACAAAATGAATTACCAGTTTCTAATTTATAGTGGTGGCTTTCAATTCCAAAATACATTTTGACAGTATAGAAATCCATCAGCATCTTGAAATTTTCGTTGTTGTTAAACATTTTTCAATAGGTCCTTTAAACAGGTGAAAATGACTTTGATAAGAAAGTAAACGTCATAACAATGTTTGGAATAAAGACCATTAAAACTTGCTATTTTATACAGTTTTTTTTAAAGCGTTTTTTCTCTTTTTTAATACAGAACGATCATAATTCAAAAGAAAACATTTGGATATCGTTAGTTTGCCTAGTTATTAGTTAAACCATATTAAAATATTATTCAGTTTTTAGAATTAAGGATTGATGACAAGAATAAAGTTAGATTAAAAAATGTAAAATTTGCTTGAACAAATTATTTAGTAAAGAAAATAATACAACAAAAATTTTTATACAATACAACAAATAATATGATCGTAAAAAAACAACCTCTTAATACACGTTATATGTGGACTCCTTGAACATATGTTTATAAAGATTTATTGAAATCAGGGGCAGATCTAGCTTCTTTCTTTAGGAAGGGGGGGGGGGAACGATATCAGAAGAGTACAGTATGGCAAGCGAAAGTGAGTTGTCGACCGGGGAGGTTGCCAGCCACATTCACTTCCAGATAGAACAGACAGAGACGAATTCCACAGTATGGCAAGCAAAAGCGAACTATCGACGGGGAAAGTGCATCTATTTTCCTGAATTCGAAGCTCTTGGGGGTTGGGCGATCGCTTCCACTCCCACCCCTCTGAATCTGCGCCTAATTGAAATTGAATATTCATCCCGACAGCCGTTTCCCCAAAGTTCATTATCATTGAGTACAAATTTTTTATTTATAATTTTGAGATGAAGTGGATCTTTTACGAAAATAAACATCATCTTCGAATTACCGAAAAAATAAAACTATGATGGTAGTTTTACTTCGCAAAAAGTATATTGTATGGAGATTTATTTTACTTACAAAAATAAATTATTAATAATTAGTAAAATATAGTAGTCTTAAGTAATTCAATGCGAATCTAGTAGAGCTTATCATATGATTATTTGTAAAACAATGAAATAAACAGTTTACAGTATTCTACATTAGATAAAAAAATTTTTTTATGATTTCTATACTAAAAAATGTGTTTCAGAAAACACGTTACGTTGTGTATTGCTATTTTCAACCAAGCACAGAATTGTTCAATAAATTGGCACACTGCTTCAGATTTATTTGTCATTTTCAAGCATTTATCATTATATAAATGAGCTCCCAATAGCAAATCATTCTTTTGCATGAGCTATATAAGTTATATATAAATAAAATTTTTATGAAAAAAATTGAACCGACTTACCATAATTTGTATATATTAGTGGTTATTTATTTCATTTAAAAATAATTTGGCGCCGACTCCAAAAAGTTCAATTTTATATAAAAATTTATATTTATTTTTTACTTTTTAGCGCACTTTTAGAAGTCGGTTCAATTTTTTTATAAAAATTTTATTTTTCTATTGTTAGTTTTAGAATTCATTATGATATCCACAAATCATTTGAACTAAGTACTAATCGAGATTAGTGTACCTCGCAATGACTCCAAGATGGCAAAAAAGTACTCATTTTATCCAAAGTTGTAAATCACCCTAAAATGAATCACTAAAAATTCTTTTTTTCTTAAAGTTTCCCAAATACCAGTAAAATTATGTCAAACAAATATTTAGTTTGTCATAGTAAATCCACTGTCTTATATTTAAAGTTAATTTTAGATTGGTAATATAGGCCCCAAAACCTTCCAATATCGATGTTTAAAGTACCTGAGATGTTAATTTCTAACTCGATATATTTTATACTGCATATTGAGTTTGTATACTCCTCAAGAACCCCACAATATCAATTTTCAATATTTAAAGAGCCTGAGATGTAAATTTCTTGCTCGATATATATTTTGTACTGCATATTGAGTTTGTATACGCCTCAAGAACCCCACAATATCAATTTTAGACAAAATGGGAATATGTAATATTTTCTGTCCCTCGTATCTTCTCAACCTAATAGTTGTAAAAAATTAACTTCATATTCGTAATACACGACCCCGAAAATCCTCTAATACCAAATCTGAAAAAATGCGAATGAGGTAAAACCACCATATTGCATCTGCTATATTGAATTTCAAAAAAATTATTTTAAGTCTTAATCTAAATCTAAACCCTTCAAAGCCCCCTAGTACCAATTTTGGATAAAATCCGGAAATTTAAAATTTCTAGACTTATATTCGCTATTTACATCCTCAAAAACGAGTGCCCCACCTTTTTAGTCCGCTATCTTGGATTAGCCATATTGAATCCTCAAACAATACTTTTAAATTCATAATTTACACCCCCTATATCAGTTTGGGAGAAAATCGAAAATTGTCAAATTTTTAGGACACCATATTGAATCTGCCAGATTCAGTATTTTAAAAAAATATTTTAAATTCATAATTAACAGTAACAAAAATACCCCAATACTGATTTTAGACAAAATCGGGAGATGTAGAATTTTTAATCTGCCATATTGAATTTTTTAAAAATAATTCCAGATTCGTTATGTGCGACCCCGAAAATTCCCTCGTACCAATTTTTGAGAAAATCGGACAAAATTGATTTTTTTGTTCGCCATATAGAATTTTTAAAAAATATTTTGGATCCATTATGTGCGACTCCAAAAACTCCCCCACGCCAATTTTGGAGAAAATCAGACGAAATTTTTTTTGTCCGTTATATTGGATCCGCCATATTGAATTTTTTTAACATAATTTCAGATCCGTTGTGTACGACCCCAAAATTTCCCCCATACCAATTTTAGAGAAAATCGAACAAAATTAACTTTTTTTGCCGCCATATTGTCAGCGCCATCTTGGATATTACTGCACCAATTTCGTCCAAAAAAATATGGGACCACCGCAGCAGCTTCCTGAATATAACGTAAAAAATTTCATTCAAATCGGTGACGCCGTTCCGGAGTAATCGGTATACATACATAAAAAAAACATTCATAGTCGAAGAATTGAGAAACTCCTTCTTTTAGAAGTCGGTTAAAAAAGAAATTTACTGAAAGTAGAACCCATCAAATATCCTCACGAAATGTTCTAAAAACTAAAGGCACATGTCAATATATAAAATTTTTCGAAAATACAGGGCTATCGTCTTTCAGTTTATGAGGAAAAATAATTATTTTTTTGTATGCAGTATCCATTGCGGTAATGGGAAAATTCAGCATTAAACATCACTGTATTCAAAAGACTCATCTTAAGATCGCTTGATAAAAGAGTTCTGAACCTTTTGAACGGTAACTAAGACTGATACATTTTCAAAAGTGTGCTGTTTAAATTGGCTGAGCAATGCATCAGTACCTTAAATTTTAAAAATCAACTGGAATTACTCATATAGACAGTAGTAAAAATTATAGAAAAAATGTCCATAATATCGTAGTTGTCACTAAAGCAGATTGCATAATTTTTTTTTACATACTGTGAACAGAAAATAATTACAGTGATTTTAACATATATTCTGGAAAATTATTTTTTAAGTTGACTTCCATAATAGGAGTCAAAATAGCTAATAAATTTATAAATCACCGATATTTAAATTATAAGGATATAAGACAATAAATAGCTATAAATTGCTACCGAAATTAACATATGATTTTCATTTTCAGATATGTTATTTTTCCTGCCTTGAATTTGTTGCTGTCCTCTATCCTAGACTGTCTTTAACTTAATTGATAGATAATGGCAGATCTATTGTGCGTCCCTACTGCTGCACAGTCGTAAGAGTTACCTTATCGACTAGAGCAGGTCATACAGTCTTATTTCCCTCAGGAACCTTAAGATGTTGAACGATTTCAAGGTGGGTAGATACCCTTTCTCGATTTGGTGTGTTCCTAAGAACCGCATCCTAGGGTTTTCTAGAGCGCTGCAGTCTGAAAGGATATGAATAGAGGTTTCGTCCTCCTCCTCACAGAATCGGCACTCTCCTTTTTCTACCAGTCCGAGTTTCTTAAGGTGTTCCTTCAGGTGGCAATGCCCCGTCAGGACCCCTGTCAGAACTCTGAATTGGTTTTTACTTAAGCTTATGCATTCTTTGAATCTCTTCCGGTCGCAATTTTCCAGAAGTATCTTCGCTTGTCTCCATACTTGCAGCTCCGTTCAATAATCGGATCTCTTGCTTTCTTCTTCTATCTTTAGTTCTTCCAGAATTACGCTGCTACTGATTCCACAAAAAGGCTCTGGCCACAGAAGTGGTATCTCAGCCCCTTTCCTCGACAGCCTACTATTTCATTCCCCTCTATCCCAGTATGTCCTGGTACCCACATGAGGGTGACTTCTTTATTCTTACTCAAATCATTTAATTCCTCTAGGCATTCCCAGACCATCTTGGAACTGATATCTTGAGAGCTAAGTGCACTGTTAGCTGCTTGAACATCCGACAAGATGATAATCTCTTGGCCGTGATAGTTTTTCTCCTTGTTAAATTGAATACATATCCTATTGGCACGTATTTCTGTTTAGAAAATGCTTGGTGACTTAGAGCCGTTTAACACACACAAGAATTATAGCCAAAATTTATCCGATAATTATGTTGAAAATTTTCATAAAACTAATTTGCTGTTTTACACATCAAAGAAATATTGTCAAAATTTTGGTGAAAATTTTCGGCATAAAAATATAGAACGTTTTCTATATTTTTATGACTAAAATGCAGAAAGTGCGCGAAAATCGACGCAGAATAAAATATATGAATTGACAACCCGCGTTTGGTAATCAACTTAATTTCAATGTTTACTCATGTTTACTCATTGTTTCTTGCACAAAATATTCCTTATTTTGTGGTTTTTTGATTATATATGTTTGGAAACTTTCACATTTATGACATTTTAAGGTTATTCCCAGATTATTTAATTGCTTGAACGTCACATGTTATGAAAATGCGCATGAGCACCAACAAAATTACCACCAAAATTATATTCAGATTTCTTGTACGTATCAAACAGAGTGGTATTTTATTGTAAAAATTATCTCCAAAGAATTTTCGGCAAAAATTTGCTGAAAGTTTTTGTTATAATTTTCGGAATAATTCTTGTGTGTGTAAAACGGCTCTTACGCAACCTTTCGTAATGTCTCTCCGTTGTTTTGGAACCATCTGTATACTATATAATGGATTTCTTGCTTTTCAATGGAGTTTCTGTCCCATTCGCTCTTGCGACTCAACTTTGTGCTGAAGTTTTTCTTTTTCATTTCTTCTTGGGGTATCTATCATATTTGTTGATTTCTGGATAAGAGATTGGGTCTTCGTATTATATATAATATAATTCGTCCTCTTCGCCGTGTTCTCTACAAATATATGTTGTAGAGGTGTGAGGTTTAGGATTACTTCCGTCGCAGCCGTTGGGCAGGTTTTCATTGCCAGGTTACACATGCACAGGCCAGTCTTTAAACTGTCGAGAGGTTAGCTCTCGTATTAGCCAGACTGGTTCTTTTGCTCCAGATCACTACCCCATATATGATGATCGGTCTCATTATTGCAGTATACATCCACTACAGAATTTTTGGGTTTGTACCCTTGATGGATTATGGTGAAATATTTATTTTTAAATAATTATATTGTTTCGTTTATACCGGGTGTCAACGAATCTATTAGACAAGTCATAATTTCTAGAGTATTATGTGTATCAAAATGAGAATTGGTACAGGTAAATGGTATGTGGAGGGAAGAGTTTTCGCATATTTTCCACTTTCCGGCCACTTCCGGTTTCACCGGAAATGGCCCCGGTTTTGAATTTTTAAATGGAATACCCTGTATATTTTAACATTTTTGAATTTTTGAGACAATTCTAGATCAGAATGTGACATTTTAAAAACTTTTTACGTCTACTTCATTTTTTAGAGCCACTTTTAAAATTGAATTTAGGTGGCCATGATCGGACGCAAATTAATCTAAGGGCCTTAGGTGATGTCAAAAAAATACAATCGCAAAGTTTTAGTTACTAGTATGAAAGACAGGAATAAGACAAGTTGACAAAATTACGTTTTCATTTCTAACTATTAATTTTCAAATGGCGACCCCTTTTTGACAACTACTTTTCGAAAAAGGCATTCTTTGACGAATCTAACGATACTAATTTATTTGCGATTGGATTAGACATAAGAACAGAAATTAAATATTATTAAGCAAAATCCTGGATAATTTATTTACTTATGACAAGTGCGCCATGGACAGCCATGATGCATAATAATTTGCAACTGTTTTTATCAAGTCTTCTTTGGAAAACAAAGCACTCACTTAAGTAGATAATGACAGTGACATACGCTCTAAGAACAGACGTAAAAGTTTCTTAATTTTCGTTAAGTTTAGTTTAAATTTTCGTTAAAATAATGTATACTCAAAGTGAAAAAGTGGATATGTTATTAATATTTGGAGAGTGTCATAGAAATTCAAGGAATGCTGCCGAGTTGTATGCTCATAGATATCCGAATCGGCAACATCCAGCCCATCAGTATTTTTCGTATGTCGAGACTCGTTTTAGGCAAATAGGAAATCAAGAGGCGGAACAGAGGTTTATCATAAATGAAGAGACTGAGATTAACGTACTTGCTATGGTTGAGGTTGATAAAACAGTTTCGTTAAGAAAAATTAGTCAAGAACTGCAGATAAGTTATGAATCAGCAAGAAAACTATTGAAAAAGCATGGATATCGAGCATTTAAATATCAGTTACATCAACATTTGTATGCTGAAGATGGCGATAGACGGGTAGAGTTTTGTGATTGGCTGCTTCAAAATCATAGAGTTAACCCAAATTTTATCGATTTTATTCTATTTTCCGACGAATCCCGATTTACAAATAATGGTATGTTCAATAAGCAAAATACTCGGTACTGGGCCCAACAAAATCAACATGAAATGAGAGAAGGCAATTTTTAAGAAAGATTTGGCGTCAATGTCTGGGCTGGTATCGTTGGAAACAGAATAATTGGGCCAATATTGTTTCAAGGTCAGTTAACAGGGGTTAGATACTTAGGTTTTCCTCAAAATGAAATCGAAAATCATCTCAATGATATGCCTTTAACAGTTTTACGGCGAATTTACTTTCAACAAGATGGAGCACCGCCTCACAATACTAGAGAAGTTCTTAATTATTTAATATAACATTTTAATAATCGAATTATTGCAACCAATGGTCCGGTACGGTGGCCAGCCCGCTCACCGGATCTTACTGTGCTTGATTTCTTTGTCTGGGGATATGTTAAAGAAAGGGTTTACTATGGAGCAGCCCCAGCTACTCTTGAAATATTAGAAAAAAGAATTTTACGGGCATTTAGAAGTATACCGCCCCAAATGCTACAAAACGTGTTGAGAGAAACAATTGAACGAGCTGGAATGTGTCGTGAGAAAGAAGGAATGCACTTTGAACATTTAATGCATTAAACTTTTTAACAAATTCAGCTACTGTACTTTCAAATATTTTAAGTGCGTCGTCTAAGTTATTAGTTTATTTTGTTAGTTTTTTGTTTATTTTGTTAAATTTTTAATCCAATTCCTGTCTTTCATACTAGTCACTAAAACTTTGCAATTGTATTTTTTTGACATCACCTAAGGCCGTTAGATTAGTTTGCGTCCGATCATGGCCACCTAGATGCAATTTTAAAGTGGCTTTAAAAAAATGAAGTAGACGTAAAAAGTTTTTAAAATGTCACATTCTGATCTAGAATTGTCTCAGAAATCCAAAGATGTTAAAATATACAGGGTGTTCTATTTAAGAATTTAAAACCGGGGCCATTTCCGGTGAAACCGGAAGTGACCGGAAAGTGGAAAATATGCGAAAACTCTCCTCTTCACATAACATTTACCTGTACCAATTCTCATTTTGATACACATAATACTCTAGAAATTATGACTTGTCTAATAGATTCGTTGACACCCGGTATAGTAAATAAAACAATAAAACACATTGTAGGGGTTTGAGACTAAGAGTGGACTGTATATAGGTTTAATTGAAGAGATGAGAAATTATACAAAATACGGCGACAGCGTGACACAAATACTAAAATGGCCTACCTTGTAGTCGAAATCACTTCCATAAATTCTTCTTGGTGGCCACCAGAATAATTCCAAGCTTCACCATCCAGGAACCAGGAATCGGGGACACTATCACTGTATTTTGGAGTAGTTTTGAGGCGAGAGTCAATATATTTGAGCGCAAACGATAAGCGCGAGACGTGCAATACGTCGAGTACTATACGATACGACTATGGTACTACTACCCTGTCCCTTTTTACATTTGTCCAAAGGCGCGAGGGCCAGTAAAATGTGTCACGTGTGAACACGAGTAAAATTGAACTAAAAAGTAATGAAACCTAAACATACCGCCCACCTAAAATGAGACATTTTATAAACAAAAAAAAATATTTCTGTACCATCCAAACAAAAAAAAACTTAAAGTAGAGTAATAAACAAAAAAAGTATATAATTTTAATTTTGAGGTAGGGGACATATTTTAGTTACAGGTCTTTTGAAATTACCCTGCGCGGTACGCACAGTCACAACGCGCGTAACTCCGTCCGCACCCGGATGCACCTCTAACACCCGGCCTAAATGCCATTTTAAGGGCGGCGCGTGTTCGTTTTTGAGCAACACGAGAGTATCTTTGAGAATAGGAACTGACGACTCAGTCCATTTGCTGCGTTGCATCAAAGTGTGTGAATATTCTTTGTTCCACCTTACCCAGAAATGCTGATGTAAGGCGTGTAGTAATTGAAAGCGAGATGATCGTCCGAGCGTAAACGAGGTCAAGTCCAGTTCCATAAAGGAGTTTAAGGGTTCCAAATTCAAAAAATGTTCTGGTTTACGAGCTTTAAGATCGTTTAAAACTAAACTTAAAAGGTGTCGGATATCTACCAACGCTTCAATTAAGACTAAAACCGTGTTACACTCTGTGTAAGAGAAAATTTGGGTACCAACAACGCGGGATAAACAAAAAATAAAACGAGCCTCAGGAATACCTTCCATAGTAGGCTGAGAAGACTTGAGAATTCTTGTTATATACTTGTAACAACGGGAAAGCAAGCGAATAGGTTTCTTAGGATATAAAATCTACAATTTTTGAGCAATCAAATGCTGAAGGGTTTGTTGGCCGGGATGTAACTTTCTAGAAGATAGATGGGAGTACGATTGGTGTCCGCCCACCCTCAGGATACCCGGTTCCACAAGAAATATACCATTGCGAATGTACTTAAATAAGCACATGAGAGTTCCGGAAAATGGTTCCGAAAGAGTATCCTGCGTGTTCTTATTCAAGATTAAACGCAGAAATCTGCACAAAATGCGTAATATTTTATCCAAGGAGGAAAATCTATCAAGAAGATTTACAAAGAAGTCCCTAGGTGGAACTAAGGTGGACAAAACGGTCTTTGTTTGCTCTACAGCAGTTTCCGTGAACTTGAACGTTCGACAAGAATCTGGCCAAAGCTCTTCAGATTCAGAAAGAAAAAAGGGCCCCGCCCACCATAGCGAATGGTTAAGCAATTGAGAGGGTAATAAGCTTCGAGAACCACAATCTGCGGGATTGTGTTCGGAAGAAATATAAAACCAACGAGTAGGAGCAACCTTTTCTTGAATATGAGTAATACGATTAGAAACAAAAGTATTATACTTATGAGGAGATGATTTTATCCAGGATAGAGTTACAGTTGAATCTGACCACGCATAAATCCGCCGAAAATCAATCTTGTCTTCAAACGCAGACAAAACCGAAATCAAGAGATCTGAAAGGAGTACGGCTGCACACAATTCTAAACGAGGAACAGAAATCGTTTTCAATGGCGCAACACGAGATTTTGCAGCTACAAAAGAAGTTTTTATTTGATTTTGGGACGTTTTGTATCGAAAATATATAACGGTTGAATAGCCGTAAGAGGAAGCGTCACAAAATGCATGAATATCACAAAACAAATAATCGAGAGAGAGAGGAGAATACGAGGTAATTGAAAATTAGACAGTAGAGGTAATTCACCCTTAAATTTGTGCCACTTAATTCCAATGTCTTCAGGTGGGATGTCGTCCCACTGAAGCCCAAGTGCCCAGAGTTTTTGTATTATAAGTTTACCGAAAAGGACAACTGGGGTTAAAAATCCTTCAGGGTCAAATATGCGAGCTAAATCTGACAAAATATTACGTTTTGTACAGGAGGTTTCACTAACACTTACGTTATACGTAAAGATATCCAATTTGGGTTGCCATTGAAGTCCCAGAATTTTCACCATATTTTCCTGATCATTACCAAATGAAAGAGGATCAATTTGCAGCCAAGATTGCGGTAAATGAATCAATAACTGTGGATTGTTACTGGCCCATTTTCTCAGCTCGAAACCACCAAGTCGCAAGAGCTCGACGAGCTCCTGTTGAAGCTGTACAGCTTCGCTAACAGTATCGCAACTGCAGATCAAGTCATCAACATAAATAGAATTTTTCAATGCTTGACAGGCTAGAGGATAATTTGCCTGGTAATCACTAGCCAGTTGCTGAAGAGTACGAATCGCCAAAAATGGAGCCGAAGATACACCGTAAGTCACTGTTAGTAAACGATAATCTTTAATAGATTCGTCTTGGGAGAAGCGAAATAATATTCTTTGATAATCACAGTGACTTTTAGTAACCAAAATTTGACGATACATCTGCTTGATATCAGCTGTAAACCCTACAGCGCCAAGTCTAAAGCGCAGTAGCAGAGTGAAAATATCTAACTGAAGCTTGGGGCCAATTAAAAGAGTGTCATTCAATGATATATGATTTGCATCTTTAGTAGAGGCGTCAAAAACGACCCTTAATTTAGTCGTCTGACTCTCTGGGCGTAAAACACAATGATGAGGAATATAGTAAGAGTGGGGTGCTTCTAAGGGATCTTCAATAAGTTCCATGTGTCCAGCTGATAGATATTCTTGGATAAAATTGCAGTAGTCTTGATAAATCGAGGGATTAGTTTTCAGACGACGCTCCAAGTTCAAAAATCTACGAAGAGCGATGTCACGAGAGTCACAAAAATTAGGAGAAGAGGAATTTTTGAAGGGCAGAGCTACTACGTATCGACCAGTGTGAGTTCTATCATGAGATTCAACAAACATATGTTCAGCAGCGTTCTCCTCGGGAGAAAGCTTGGGGGTTTGAGCTACTTGATCAAGCTTCCACAATTTTTTTATACAATTTTCATTTTGAGTTAAAGTACAAAACGTTCCTATGCGATAATTATTTTCAAGAGATACTTTGCCCATAAGTATCCATCCAAAAGACGTATTAACAGCGGAGGGTTTGTGGTAATCAAAACAAATTGATTCACCTTTCAATAAAGAGCCAAAAACTTCAGCACCGATGAGCATGTCAATCGAAGAAGAAATATTAAAATTTGGATCAGCTAAGTTTAAATTCAAAAATTCTTTAAAATGTTTTGCTGGTAAGTCAGCGCATGGCAAGTCGGCACAGATTTGCGGTAAAACAACAAATTCTAAAGTTAAACAAGGTTCACAATGAAAATGAGGACGAATTGTGCAAGCAACACCTTGCGTGGCCTTGGTAGCCATAGGTCCTAAACCACCTATGGAAATATTTAGAGAATAAGAATCCAAACCGAGTTTTTTACAACACTTTTTAGTAATAAAATTAGCCTGACTTGCGGAATCCAGTAATACACGGACTTTTTGAAATTGTCCCCACGCATCTTTGACTTCTATGACCGCGGTGGACAAGAGAACAGTATGGTTACGAGGTAAATTAGCAACGTAAGAGTTAACATCTGAAGAATTATTGTTAGGCAAATTGTCTTTATCTGAATGTGACTGCAATGCACCTGTACCGAGAGAGCTTTCCGCCAAATGAGAAACTTGAGTAGGCGCATGCGTGGATGTATGAGAAACAACTTGAGAACTCTGAGGATGAGAAACAACATTTTGAGAAGATGAAGGCTTAAATTTTGAACCAAAATGTAAAAGTGTATGATGTTTTAGAGAACATTTACGACAAGTGCGAAGAGATGTACATGAAGGCGAAAGGTGCCTTGTACCCAAACAGTTTATACACATTCTTTTAGTTTTAACGATATTATACCGTTCCTGAGGAGATTTTGATAAAAAGGTTTGACAACTATAAATGGGGTGTAACTTATTACAAAAAGGGCATTTTTCTTTGCCATCGGTATTGTTTAGAAATGTTTTTATTTTATTTTTAGGAAACTGTAATTTTACTGGAGAAGAAGTAACAGAAACAGCATCTAGAGCATCACAATGTTTTTGTAAAAAGTCTTTCAAAATACCAAAATTATTTGAGCGATTTACTGGGTTTTTTAATTCAGTATGACAATCAATTTCAAAGCGTGTAGCTAAACTGTGATTTAACCGTTCCATTAATATATTAAATAGCACAAAATCCCATTGTTTGACTGGGTAATGCAAATTATTTAAAGCAGCCAAGTTTTCTTCAAACTTGTCCACGAGATTTCTCAAAGAGCTGACCGAATAATCATCAGACAGTTTTTTAGTACCCTGTATTTCTTGCCAGTGAGTTATAGCAATAAGTCTAGGGTCTTCGTATCTATTAACCAGAGCATTATAGGCAATTAAATAATTTGCATCACATAAAGGTGTACATTTAACTAGAGCAAGCGGGGCTTTATCAAGAGAATTTATCAAATAGCTAAATTTTTCCACGTTGCTCAAATTGGAATTAGTATGTATGAGCGAGTTAAATAAATCATAGAAGGTTTTCCATGTTCGAATATCACCAGAGAAAACCGGTATTTCCAATTTGGGCAACCTACCATTATTTTAGGATGGCGCAGAATGAGAGACATTTAAGTTGACAAGGGGTTCAGATTCAAAAATACTATAATAAATAGCCTGAATTTCAAAATAATCAAAATCGACAAGTTCCCTAAAAGTGGCTTCGGTTTTTAAAAGAGCATCTTTGTTTTCCACGCTTGCTATTAAATCAACGATATTCGAATGATTTTTATCAAAATCATCTTTAATATTTTCCAACATTTTATAGCGCATTTTAAAATGTAAACGTACATTTTGATCTGTTCCAGCTTTTTCCGCGATATTCAATAATTCTTTGATGCGAGAATTAGCAGCATTTCTGCGAGCAATGTATATATCCAGTTTTGACATTTTCAAATCTATTATTTACTTTTCTAATCGAACAATATTTAATGAACAACAAATCAATAAAAGATGTTATTATAATATTTCCAATTGAGAGCCAGTGAATAAAAATAAATCAGCAAAAAATATTACTATTTTTTTTATTACTCTAAAATGAGGATTAAATACGCGATTTCAGTAATTTCCAATGCTTTAAAAATTCAAATATTTTATGTCGAAAATTTGAAGATACTGATTCAGCTGATCAGCAGGACTAGTGGGTGCAATGGTATGGAGGGAGTACGACCATGAAATTGCGTGTGACAGGTGCGCCTTCGAGACTCTTAAAGGGCCAACGAAAAAATTCTAAAAATGGTACATTCTCGAAGAAAATTTTGTAAAATGTTAATTAATTAAAGAAAATTTTTAATTTTGTGAATAAAAAAATGAAGATCCGGTTCGAAGTGGCCAGAAAATATGTAGAGGTTTGAGACTAAGAGTGGACTGTATATAGGTTTAATTGAGGAGATGAGAAATTATACAAAATACGGCGACAGCGTGACACAAATACTAAAATGGCCTACCTTGTAGTCGAAATCACTTCCATAAATTCTTCTTGGTGGCCACCAGAATAATTCCAAGCTTCACCATCCAGGAACCAGGAATCGGGGACACTATCACTGTATTTTGGAGTAGTTTTGAGGCGAGAGTCAATATATTTGAGCGCAAACGATAAGCGGGAGACGTGCAATACGTCGAGTACTATACGATACGACTATGGTACTACTACCCTGTCCCTTTTTACATTTGTCCAAAGGCGCGAGGGCCAGTAAAATGTGTCACGTGTGAACACGAGTAAAATTAAACTAAAAAGTAATGAAACCTAAACACACATTTTCTGTATTTTATAAACTTACACTTATATTTTACCCAGAAAAAAACATATTTTTTTGAATGTTTTATTTGAAAAGCAACACAGTAAATCTGTAGTGGCAGGGTAAAAACTTCTTCCTATAAATATCTTTAATTTTTCAGGATAATATATCTACAAATATTGAATAGTAGTTGAAAGCTTAAAATTCGTACCAAAGTAGTTCTCTCTTAAGTACTTAATTCTAAAGTCTTTCTGCTAGTATTTAATGTTAATTAATAGGGATGGTTCTGAAAAAAATTAAAACGATTTATAATCAATCGGTTTTACTCTGTTGCCATGGGAAATTTAAATTTTACCCGCCATTCATCTGCATTGCTCGTCACGGACGATAAAACAGGTAGCTGTTCCCCTTATACGACCAACCCTCTTCATAGTTGGCCCAGTTCTTTCATAGATCGCTCCTCGCTTCGATCCAAAAGCATGGTTGTGATTTTCCTCTTTCTTGTTCTGGGGTTAAGATGATATAATTTCTATGAATTATCCCCTAACTCTGCCTCTTCTTTTTAACAAAAATAGTATGAAAGACAAAAAAGCTATGGTTTTCTTCAGCAAGAGAAAGAACTGATTCACAAAGTCCCAAATTAAATACCAATACCAAAAGATAAGCTGATACTTGGAACTCAATTTTAGAAATTAGTTTACTAAAATATAACACTGCCTAAAATTTACGGATTTTATGATGCAAGTTCTGTTTTCCAGCTTTATGAGTTTTATTAACACCTAAAATTTTCCGAGTAAAAGGATAAATGTGTGACCTTAAACTAAACTTATTTCAGATCTCGACTTATTATTTTCGGCGTTGCCGTTAGAACTAAATTGACACCCCGTTATAGATAGTGTTAGCTGCAAAACTACTAACATAAAATTTTCACGCTATATATTTTTGGCAGCCTTAGAATTTTTGAAATTTTAGTTACCCATCGAAAAAACATTTATTTTGTTTTTTAGAATGAAGTTATCTCATATTTGTAAAGATTTTTGCAATCAAATGTTATCATACATGTTTTCGTTTTTAATTTTATGTTATTTACCCTATATTGAAGTTGTCAATCTTCCACTTTAAAAACAATAATTGTTATTTTAAATGAGGGCAAAGAAAAAATAATGACAATTCTAGAAATGTAATCTGTTTTTAATTTTGAAATAAGAGCCATTCTAAGAATTGAATAAGATATGTACGCTATATTTTTTCAGTATACTTCTGCTATGCAACAAATAATACAGATACATCAGGCAGTAACTCTCCCTACAACCAATATCTGCAGCCCCAACACAACGACTACAAAAAGTTCTCTTAAAAAACTTTTTAATGGCATCGGGCTCAAAAAGGTGAAAGGACAGTATACCAAAAACCAGGAAAAACGTTTAAGAGTCCTTCTACGAATTTACTACCCAAGATTCAATCTTATAAATGAAGCTGAACTGCAAAAAGTTCAAAAAAATAAGGCATTTACAACTCCAAGAATTCCAACAGACCCAGAGAAGGGAAAATCTTTACCTTAACAAAATAAAATTGGCAATTAAAAGTTTCAAAGTCTTTAAGTCGCTCGGAAAAATGGAATTTTTTCAGCCCTAGTACAGAATAGTTTAGAAATTATACCCCCCCCCCCCCCCGTTAAAGGAGCTGTTTTACAGCTGTTCTTTAGGTTGTATAATTCAAGCATATAAAAGGGGAAGGACTATATATTAATCCTCGCATTATTTACGCAGAGACGAAAACTAGTATAAATGCTCTAACTCTAACTGAAACAGATTAAATATTGAGGAGTAATAATAGACCAAAAACTGTCCTGGAATAGCCATATAGAAAATATTTTCCAAAAGGCAACAACAACAAGCTGGACACATCAAAGAATCATTATAAAAACCTGGGGTTTGAGACCAAAATTATGCACAGAAGCAGAATGTAGAAAAAATTATAAGAAAAAGAGATTCCATATCGCCGAAGCTTTTTACAGTAGTATTGGCAAACATATTTAAGAAATTACAATAGAAAAGTCAAGGAATTAACATAAAAAGGCAAGGACGATACAGATAAATACAATACTAAATACAAGATCAGATATAATTGGAAACAGTGATGAACAAATTAAAAGAAAAATCAGAAGTGTGATCTACAATAACCAGAATTAAGTCCAAAATAATGAAAAGAATCACTTAACCATATAACCAACCAACATGCTTAAATGAAACACCAATAGAAGTAAAGGACTACATACATATACATATATATATATATATATATATATATATATATATATATATATATATATATATACATATATATATATATATATATATATATATATATATATATATATATACATATATATATATATATATATATATATATATATATATATATATATATATATATATCTAACAGCCCAATTTGATCCACTCCTGGACATAGGTCTCCTCTAGTCTCTTCCATTCTAAATAAGTTATTGACAGGTTGTACACCGAAGAAATCAAGAAATAGACGGATTTTGTATTTCAGTGTATATTTTTAAATAATTACTATCGGCCAAGCGCTTTCGGTCTAACTTAGACCATCCTCAGGGCTCAGACCCTAGAAACAAGAGAATATGGTCAGCAAATAAGCTTACTCAGTACTCACCAACCACACTCACTCGTCAAAGGGCACATCTTAACCCTGCCAGTTTGAGAACAGTCTCCAGTCGCCAGCGTAGCTTCCACACAGAACAAACCGTATTCAATTAAAAATTTTTAAAAAATTTTGTCACAAATTAAAATTAAAACTAAAACATTCAACACATTAGTACATTGACATTATTAAAACAATAAACCTTTTGAATAACAACCCAAAAGGGTGAGGTTATGCCACACACAGTTATAGCATAGTATAGCAATAAAATTGTCCAAAAATTAAAATTATATACAAGTATGTGTAAGCCTGAGTAGAGATTTTGTGTATGAGTTTTATTTTTTAATTTCTTGTCAACTGTATTTCAAATCAATAAATTATTGACAATGAGCAAAAAGAGAAAAAAGGGCAGTAAAAGTTTATTAATCTACAGCGTTACTGTTATCGGTCATTCTGAGATATATTTCGAACACTTGGGTTCAGTGGCGTGAAATGATTTCCATTTTTGTAAAAAAACAAATTACACGAACATAGGCGTAGTTGAAATTTGTTGAAATGTGTTAACTATTAATATATTTAGAATGAAGTGTCTGAAACTGAAAAAGATGATCGAAATTATTATAAGATTGCACTCCATGCAATCACAGCTCTCAGACATTTAAATTGTTTAATAATTTAAGGAAAAAGTTTGAAAATGGGGTTGCGGTCATTTACGTTGTTCATTCTTACATTGAGGCAATGGTCGGGGTTTCTTTTTATCTCCCTGCATATTTCAAGATCCTCTCTGTAATCCAAGGTTTTAGAGTTATTACCCCTGGAGTGGTATAAGAATTTACTATTATGAGTTGGAGAGAAACTGTGTTTGGTAAAACTAATATGGTGACCAAACACAGAGATCTGAGGTTTGTTAATATGTTCTCTAATTCGGACTGCTAATGGTCTAATAGTTTTTCCTATATAAGTTCAAGGGCAGTCTGGGCAAGAAAGTTGATAAACCCCACTTTTTTAGATATGAGATATCAATTGTTTGTTATTGACCAGATGAAAACTGAGTTGATTTACACTCTTAAATGAAATCTTCACATTTTGAGTGTATTTTGTTAGAGTCCGTGCTATTTTATTAGAGAAGTGACCTAAGTACGAGAGTGAGAAAAATTTCCCTTGCTGACTTTTATTGTAAGGAGTCGAGCTGTAAGCCTCTTGGGATTCTTTCTTGTTTTTAATTTTCTCTATATATTTGTCGATGACTATATGCTCATACCCATTGTTTACGGCAATTTGCTTCAGAATATTGACCTCGTTGTTGTAATCCTCCGCTGACATGGGAATGTTGAGCAATCTATTAACATAGCAGTTTATTGAGGCCATTTTATGTTGTAAAGGGTGGTTAGAATTAGAAGGAATTATGTGGTCTGTTTGGGTGGGTTTTCGAAAAATTTGAAACTGAAAGAATTATTGGGTTTTCTAATAGTTCTAAATCTAATCTAATCTAAAAAATTAAGTTTGTTTTCGGTTTCTATTTCTAAGGTAAATTTTAGAGCAGGATGCAGAGAATTAAGATTATTTAGAACATCAATAGCCCGCTGTTCATTGCCCAGAATAATTGTAAAACAGTCATCCACATAACGAAGCCAGTTAATTATCTTGCTCTCAAAAATCAATCTCGGAATCAATGCATTTTCCAAGTTATTCAGGAAAAATGTCTGCTAAAAGAGGAGATAGAGGATTCCCCATTGCCAACCCCGAGGGTTGTTCGTAGTATTTGTTATTGAAAGCAAAAAAGTCCTGAGATAAACAGAACTTAAGAAGGGTCATTATGCTAAGCTGGTCATCACTAGAGATGTTGTTCGCTGTCAACAGATTTCATATAATCGGAAGAGTTTCCATCCTCAGAATCGACGTAAACAGATTGCATACATCGAAGGAAACAAGCAAAGAATCGTCTGGCATAGTTACAGAGTTCAGTCTTTTGACCAAATCTTTGGAGTTCTTGAGGCAAAACTTAGTCTTATCTTTGATAAGTTTAATCAGGATTTCGTTCAAAAAAGATGACAGTCTCGAAACGGGAGTATTGGTAAAACTTACAACAGGTCGAATTGGTACTCCTTGCTTATGAATTTTTGGTAACCCATATAAACGAGGTAAACACGGGTTAGAAATTAGAAGATATTTATTTCCATTATATTTTTTTATAAAATCTGAGCATAAGTTGAAGTAGGTTTTTGTTTTTATAACAAAACTAGAAAGTGGATGGTTCGGAATTTCTTTCGTCTAAGAAGCTTTCGGCTTTCAACAGATAATCATCTTCATTCATAATAACCAAACAATTACCTTTATCTGCCTTCGACAGTATCAGTCTATTAGATCGAATCTTAGTCTTAATGTTTTCAACAATACTAGTAAGAGTTTTGAGTTCAATGCATTTACTTGCCTTACCATCTCTTAGGATTCTCCTCAAGATTTGATAGACTTGTAGTTTAAGGGATGTTCTAGAATCAATGTTGTCTGTCAAGAAATCTATCAACGCATCAATTTCGGTAGAGTAGTTTTCCAGTCGTGTTCTGCTTGACGAGCTCTTCAAAGGGAAGCCCAAACCCAAGCCCAATAGGTTCAGCTCATCCTCAGAGAACTGACAATCAGACAAATTAGCAACCCTGTCATGAAATTTGTAATCCGAGAAAAAGTGTCGATCTGAATTTGGTTCTCTCTGCCTCTTGAGATTTTCAAGTTTTTTATGAAGTTTCTTAAATTTAAGGTCTTTTTGATGAAACACGAAATCGTATACAGAATTTAAGAAATTAGAAAGAATAGAGTGTGGCATCACCTCGGGCATGTGGTCATAGCAAATTTTCATTTCGATGTTAATTCTATTTTTCTTGGAATAATATTTGCAGATTTCATTCTTTATCATTTTTCTTTCTAGGTTTGATCTAAGTTGTATTGGAATATTCTTTGAGGTTTTGCATCTTGAGAAAATTGGGACAACCCCTTCATCCAAACACCTTGTAAAAACCATATATCGACGTCGGAAAATCCTCTCTTCAGACAGAGATTTCGGTATTTGTCTACCTGGTTCACCATAACGTGAAAATGAATAAGTTATTAACAGGTTGTACACCGAAGAAATCAAGAAATAGACGAATTTTGTATTTCAGTGTATATTTTAATAATGTCGATGTTTTAATTTTAATTTGTGGCAAAATTTTTTAAAAATTTTTAATTGTATACGGTTTGTTCTATGTGGAGGCTACGCTGGCGACTGGAGACTGTTCTCAAACTGGCAGGGTTAAGGTGTGCCCTTTGACGAGTGAGTGTGGTTGGTGAGTATTGAGTAAGCTTATTTGCTGACCATATTCTCTTGTTTCTAGGGTCTGAGCCCTGAGGATGGTCTAAGTTAGACCGAAAGCGCTTGGCCGATAGTAATTATTTAAAAATATACACTGAAGTACAAAATCCGTCTATTTCTTCTTCCGTTCTAACCTATTTTCTGCAATTCGGTGCCAGTTTCTACATGTTTTTCTTTTTATGTCATCTATTAATTTTTTGGGGGTCTTCCGATACTTCTTTTTGACGACCTAGATCTCCATTGCAATCTATGCTTTGTCCACATTGTATAGTCTTGCCTAGCGACATATTCTACCCAGTAGCAATGCGTTTTATCACATCCTCCACATTCATGCGTTTTCTCACTTCTCCATTCCTTATTCGGTCACGGATATTCCCAGTATGATTCTTTCTATTGTTCGCTGTGTAGTACTCAGTTTATTGGCTGCTTTAACTGTTAATGTGGTTGTCTCCATTCCATAGGCCATTACTGAGAGAAGGCACGAGTCAAATACTCCTCTTTTCAAATTAATGGGAATATCGGGTTTTTAAGAACGTATCCTAATCTTCCAACGACTGCCCATGACATTCTAATTCTTTTATTCATTTCCGCTTCTTGGATTTCTTTTCCAAGTCTAATTAGATAGACTAAATACATATATTCCTGTACTCTTTGTATTTCGTTGTTTTCTGCATAAAGTGGCGTATCTTCTGGAGATATTAATTTGGTTTTTGCGAAGTTCATGCTTAATTCAACTTTTCGTGAAGCACTTTTCAACTCAGAGAGCATTTTCTGTAAATTTTCACTAATTAATACGTCATCCGCGAAAGATAAATCGTTGAGATATCTATCAATGCTAGTGCCCTTACGTTCCCACTCCAGTTGCTTAAAGAGTATTAAAGTAAAGAGTTTAGGGGAAATCGTATCTCCCTGTCTACATATATCTGGGTTAAAACATAAGAATAGATAAAAAAATTGCGACGAGCGGACCTAAACCGGAGAACAAAACCAACCTGGACAGTGTTTCATAGATTAACGCATATATTGCAGAATAAGAACAAAATATTTAAAACCCACATGAAGATGAAAATATTGAAGCAATATATAATCTGATTCTGGTATATTGTGTTGAAATTTGGGCCCTCACTAAGAAGACTATGAACAAGCTAGAAGCCACCCAACGCCACATAAGGGGAGCTATAATAAATATTAGATTAATAGGTGGGAAATCAATGGAATATATAAGAAAACGCACCAAGATGGAAGACGTAAAGCAAATAATACTGAAAGCAAAATGGCATTGGGTAAATCACATCGCCAAGATGGAGAGAATAAGATGGACAAGAAAATTAATTAATCTTATGTTGGTGTGAAAACATCAGAAATAACAGAAGCGGAAAACAGGGAATCATAAAAAAGTATGGAGTTGAAGAATATAGTAACAAAGAATACTATCACAGGTGTGTAGAAATCAAGAGAAACTATATTGAAAAATAAGAACACTTTTTGTTATTATCTTCAGTATTGTGTTGGAAGTTTTAAGACAGCATTGAATCCCATGAATGAATGAATGATGGGTGGTGATACTAAATCATCGATGTCTAGGCCTCTATTGGGCCCTTTATATCCCACCATATCTGCAGGTCTTTCAAGGCCGATCGCCTTTGAGAATCCAAGCAGACTCGTTAGTTGAACTTGCTTAACTGCTTTCGGTAACAAAATTGTATCTCCGAAATATCTCTGTCTCAGTCTGTAAGTGCTGGGCACTCTCTGAGGAACATGGTCAACCGTTTCATTTTCCTCCAAGCACCATCTGCACGTCGGGTCGTCTTCGACACCGATTTTATGAAGATGGCCCCTGAGGTGACAATGTCCTGTCAACAATCCCACCACAATTCGCAGATCTTTCCTTCCCAAGGAGAGAAGCTCCATAGTATGCCGCGCGCTAAGCCCAATTATATAGCACACCTCATTCCAGGAGCTCCCTTCCACAATTCAATAAATTTGCTTTCGAGCAACGATTTTAATTCCCTTTTGCCAATAGCAATTGGGACAGGTAGTATTGGTTGAGGTCCATACGGTTCAGTTCTCAAACCAAACTTTGCCAGACGGTCTGCTTCCTCAATCCCGCGTATCCCCGGGTGACCCGGGACCCATATATATATATATATATATATATATATATATATATATATATATATATATATATATATATATATATATATATATATATATATATATATATCCCATAAGACATAAAATAATTTGATTTTTAGTAAGTATTAAATAAGTCAAGAAGGACGGTCCGCCGCAAAGATATTCTCGCCTAACAAATGTTCCTTTATCAATTTTGCATATCTAAATTCCATATTTGTGAGGTAATACTAATTGGGATATTTACATTAACAAATTATTATTACAAGAATTTTTGCAAAATATATACTTTATTTATACTGTATATTGTTTTATTGTGTTAATTGTTCTCCTCATAAAATTTTATCAGACATTTTTTTCATGCAAAGTAATAGATATATTGGACTTCCATTGTCTTTATTTTTTGTTGAATATCGCGATATTTCAGACATAGTTATCCTAAGCAGTTTTGAATTGAAAGTGAAAAATTTTGCTAAGCTACAGAACTATTTACATTACAAATAAAGGAAGTGAAATGTGACCGAGATGAGTGCAATCATGCGTCCCACTCTATGCTCCCATTTAATATGACAAACACGGGATCAGGGAATAGTGCTTCAAGGTTTCCGTATAAAATCTCCAGTTCCAGGACAGCGAGCAACAGGATATTAGAAAATACTAGTAAGGCATTAATACATTCGCAAATTATTTATCATTTCAAAAAGGCGACACAATATCCGTTGACGGTTTGAAGAAATTATAGAATATACAATAGAAGGAAATTGCGCCCTCATCCTGTGGAAAATTGATTCTACTTGTGATAAAATGAGAACAAAACAAGGAGATACACAAAAAGAAAATTTTTAAATACCAGAGCAGACAAAAACAACAATAGATATCTCAAGATTAGCGGACAATAGCTAATATATTTGCCAAGGAATTAACCAATTGCCAAAGGTTTGAACTTCACGGTTGTTCCGAAATAGGTTCCAATTCTCGGCATAATTAGCGCTGCTGATTCAATAAACCTCGAAGATTCTTTTGCATATAAGTTCAGGTGGAAGACTCTATAAAAATCTGGAAAAATGAAACCAAATATCAGCAATGACGAGACAAGTGCTCAAGAGAAACTACATAAAGGTTCCAGTATTATACCTACCAGCGGATAAGGGAAATTCCACAGTCATAATGAATGTTTAGACATACAACCAAAAAATTGACGAAGTTCTAAGGAGAGTAACCTCCACATCTGTTGCTGAAGATGTTAAATCTACAACTGAAGAAAGGATCTATCGCGTTGTTAAGAAACATAAATGGTATTCTTAAGAAGACTCGGACTAAATTAATGCCACACCACAGCAAAACTTCACACCTTTATGGAATTCCGAAGAAACATAAAAGATACATGCTTTTATGATCTATCACGAATTCCCAGAACTTTTCGACCTCTGAGCTTGCCAAGTTCCTTCTTCCAGTATTGACACCATTAAAAGGAAATACATCGTCCTGGGTCAAAAACTTGCAACATTTCATAGCAATGATACGCGAAATGAAAGTACAACCAGAAAATCTTTTTATTAGCTTTGACGTGGAAAGTTAAGGAGCCACTGATGATCATAAGGAGCCACTGAAGATCATAAGGATCATAGGAATCCAAAATTATGGCTGAAATGCGTAAACCACACCTTCATTATCAGAAATGGAACGATGGATATTTTCAAAACTTTATTTTTTATCTCAAAAATATTAACCCCACGAACGGAACTACAATAAGAACTTAATGAAAGAGATAGATCACATTAAAAGTGACTTGACAGAAAATGGATACTCAGTAAATCTGGCGAATAAGATTCTGGAGGAACGCAGAAATAGGAAAAGGTCAACAACGAATGAGGAATGAAAACCAGTTTTAAACATCCCCTATATCAGAGGCATTTCGGAATAAGTTTGAAGAATAGGAAAACGATATATCATCAACGTTATTTTCTATTCAAATAACTTTCTGAGAAGCCAGCTTACTGGGGTCAAACCAACAACTAAAACGGACATGAACTTGTGTATCAGATACTATGTGAAAGTGGCAATTTCTACGTTGGCGAAACAAGGACACCCTTTGAAGTAAGATCCAAAGAACACCAGAAGAACACATTTCGGGGAGAAACAGAAATCAAGTGCCACCAACTACGCCTGAATCATGGGCATCACATTAAATAGTCTGAAATATAAATGGGACCGTAATATAGCACGCATGATTGCACTTATCTATGTATAGTTGTGTAGCTTAAGGTTTTATTCAGTTTTAAGTGAAAACGGCTAGAGACAACTACTAGCCGAAATGTGATTTTCAACAAAAAGTAAAGATAATAGAAATCCAACATATATCTACAATTTCGCAAGAAACACCGTTATTTATGATCTCCAAACATTTTTTTCGATGTTAATCTATACTCTTACTTGCGTAAAATGATAATGAAAAATATACATAAGTACGTATTTTTATCACAGATTTTATTCTGTCAAATTTTGTGTATATGTTCGTGTGCAATGTTTAATCAAGGTATGAAATTATTTTAAATTTTAGAAAAGGTCAGATAATTTACACCCGAAACGCTACAACATAATGTACTTATAAGAAAGAAACACTTTGTGGTAGTTAGTCAAATAAAGGACTGAAACCCCAATACCCCTAATATTATGTAGGGATATAATAGTATACTGTTTTAAGAAAAAAATTACGCCGAAATCTCATTTGGCATCATTAACAACGAAAGTACTTGAAGTATCTGGCTCCAATTTTAATGAAACTTCAATATGTTGTAGAGGGTACAAAAATAAGAGACAATTATTTTTTTTTATTTTAACGGGATAAAAACCGCCCTTAAAGTTCACCCGAAAAAATAGTATTTTTGAAATATCTCAGGTTCTAAGTCAGATATCTTTACAAAACAAAATGAAAGTTATTTTTAGAAATTATGTTGAACTATGGTTGTTTCATCCCCAAGGATATCATCTCTGATTTTTTATAAGAGTAAACCATCTATTCACGCCCGTAATTCAATTCTAAAAATTAGGAAATTTATTATAATTATTTTAAAATATTTTTTTGAGGAATACCATAAGCAACTTAAGTTAACGGGTTTCGGGGTTTCTAAAAATAATTAGTAAAAGAGGGTGGCCAAACCAAAAAATTTTGTTTTTCTTAAATCTCAAGTTCTAATTGAGATATCTTTACAAAATAAAATGAAAATTACTTGTTATTTGAAACGATGTTGAACTAAGGTATTTTCATCCGCAAGAATATCATCCCTTATTTTTTATAATGGTAAACCATGTATTCGCGCACGTAATTTAATTTTAAAAATTACGAAATTTAATAAAATTATTCAAAAATATTTTTTTCACAAATATCAAAAATAACTGAAATTGACATCTTTCGAGGTTTCCAAAAATAAACTAGTAAAAAAGGGTGAGTTACCCCCCAAATACTTTTTCTAAATCTCAAGTTGTAATTAAGATAACTCTACAAAGCAAAATAAAAATTATTTGTTATTCGAAATGATATTAAACTATGGTATATTCTCACTTAAAGATATCATCCCTTATTTTTTATTAGGGTAAACCAAATATTTGCACACGTAATTTAATTGTAAAAATTACGAAATTTAATGGAATTGTTTGAAAATATCTTTTTCACGAATACCATAGGTCACTTAAGTTGTCGTGTTTCGGGGTTTCTGCAAATAAACTAGTAAAAGAACAATTTGGAAATTACTTGTTATTTGAAATGAAGTTAAACCCTAGTATTTTCACCCTCAAAGATATCTTTCGAAGGATGCCTTTTCATACAAGTTTAATTATTCTTAAAATTGTCAAATTTTAGTTGATAAACGTTACAGAGTTTACTGAAATTTTTTCTTTTAATTAATAAGAAAGTATAAACTTATTTTATTGGTTAAGCATTCATGTCATTAAATTACACTGGACAACAGCCAAAATGTATTTAAAATAAAATCAACTAAATCTTACCATTTTTGGTATGCTAAAACCGAAACTAAACTTATCTTTTTAATATTGGTTCTAGTTTTAGAGATACGTAATGTCATGTCTCCCTACATACCAACAATGTAACCACAAGAATGCATGTGGTATATTTGTGTCATTATTAAAATACTTGTTCTTGAAAATAGCAACTAGGTTTTTAATTTCATTTTTATTTTTATATTCAGGGCCCCAAAGTTAACAAAAAAATGCATTTTCCATACAAAATACAACAAATAAACTAAAATTTGTTGCGTAGTGTTATAATAATTCATGACAAATAGTGATTTCTAATTCTGGAACGTTGAAGCTTCAAGATTTCTTAAAATTAATAGGGAAAAGAATCATATTTCTTTCAACATTCCTAAATTTATTTTAAAAGTTATAATAACCTGGTAAACTAAAAATTGTATTTTATGTGTTTTTTTTATTTTTTATTTTTCATTCAGCCTATATTGTAATTTCTCTCGTCAATATACTTTCGTAAAAATTTAAGTTTAGTTTAATATTTTTAAAATTTGAAGCCACTTACGAAGACCAACCCTATCAGTTACGTGGATGTGTTATCTAAATAAAAAAAACTGATTTTGGAGTATTTTGTTTATAAGGAAATATCTAGAAATAAGGTAAATTTGCAAATCTTACATATAGGGTCGTCAAAAGTAAAAAATGCATTTTTCATACAAAATACAACAAATAAACTAAAATTTGTTGCGTTGTATTATTATAATTCATGACAAATAGTGATTTCTAATTCTGGAACGTTGAAGCTTCAAGATTTCTTAAAATTATTAGGGAAAAGAATCATATTCCTTTCAACATTCCTAAATTTATTTTAAAACTTATAATAACCAGGTAAACTAAAAATTGTATTTTATGTGTTATAATTTTTTATTTTTTATTTTTCATTCAGCCTATATTGTAATTTCTCTCGTCAATATACTTTCGTAAAAATGTAAGTTTAGTTTAATATTTTTAAAATTTGAAGCCACTTACGAAGACAAACCCTATCAGTTACGTGGATGTGTTATCTAAATAAAAAAAACTGATTTTGGAGTATTTTGTTTATAAGGAAATATCTAGAAATAAGGTAAATTTGCAAATCTTACATATAGGGTCGTCAAAAGAAAAAAATGCATTTTTCATACAAAATACAACAAATAAACTAAAATTTGTTGCGTAGTGTTATTATAATTCATGACAAATAGTGATTTCTAATTAGGGAACGTTCATTTAGATTAGAATTTGACAATTTTTAGAATAATATATGTATAAAATGATGGTTCACTTTTATAAAAAAATAAGAAATAATATCCTTGGGAGTGAAAATACCATAGTTTAACATCATTTCAAATAACAAGTAATTTTATTTTTGTTTTGTAGAGATATCTTAATTAGAACTGGAGATATTAAAAAAACGTATTTGGAGGTGGCTCACCCTTTTTTACTAGTTTATTTTCGGAAATCTTGAAACAGGTCAACTTAAGTTACTTCTTGTATTCGGAAAAAACATCATCAACAAATTAAGTTTAATTTTTTAATGTCCATAATTAAATTATCTAAATGAATTACAAGATTAACCCTCATAAAAAGTAAGGCGTGATTATATATATATATATATATATATATATATATATATATATACATATATATATATATATATATATATATATATATATATATATATATATATATATATATATATATATATATATATATATATAGGGTTAAAACAACATGGTGTAACCTCACTTAAACTAACAAGTAGTTTCAACTTTGTTTTGTAAATATATCTCAATTAGAATTTGAGAATTGAAAAAAATGTGTTTGGGAGCGATTCACCCTCTTTTACTATTTCATTTTTTTGAAAACATGTCAACTTAAGTTAATTATAGTATTCGTGAAAAAAATACTTTAAGACAATTTCATTAAATTTACTAATTTTTCGAATTAAATAGATGGTTTACCTTATAAAAATTAAAGGATAATATACTTAGGGATGAAAATACCTTAGTTCAACATCATTTCAAATAATAAGTAATTTCCATCTTGTTTTGTAAAAATATCTCAACTAGAGCTTGAGATTTAAGAAAAAAATATTTGGGGTGGCTCACCCTCTTTTACTAGGTATTTTTAGAAACCCCGAAACCCGTTAACTTAAGTTACTTATGGTATTCGTGAAAAAAAAAAAATTTTCAAATAATTATATTAAATTTCGGAATTTTTAGAATTAAATTACGGGCGCGAATAGATGGTTTACCCTTATAAAAATAAGGAATGTTATCCTTGGGGATGAAAAAAATATAGTTTAACATCATTTCGGGCAACAAGTAATTTTAATTTTGTTTTGTAAAGATATCTCGCTTAGAATCTGAGATATTTTAAAAATATTGTTTTTAGCGGTGAACTTCAAGGGCGGTTTTCACTTCGTTAAAACGAATCTCTGCAGATAAAAAAATACGTGTCTCTTATTTTGTACCCTTTACAACATATTGAAGTTTCCTACGTATTGCCTAGACCAATTAAGAAACTCCTGGACAAGGTTGCCAAATGATTTAAAACTGGCCTGTCCATTGTTTAAATTATGAAAAATATTTGAAAAAATAAAATAAAAATCTACTGACTTTTTTCTTTAATAGGTTACTTTTAACTGGGTAAAAATGTTAAACCATAATACCAGAGACATAACTATATATATTTGACGACACCGCACTATTCTGAGTAACTTAACCTAACTTTTTGATTCTAGCGACCTAATTTATCATTTGTTGCCGTAATATATTTAGAAAATACTTAATTATGCGTCCTCAATGCCGACCCATTCCACAGTGCGAGGTAGAAAAAAGAGTGAAAGCATTATTCTCCTCTCTTTTTAATGGGCGAAGCATAGAAACACGTGACTCCCAATCGCGAATAATACGCCATGTCTGGTTGTATGCTTAACCCATTAAAAAAAGAGAATGCTGTTTTCACCCTTCTTCCTCTCTCGCACTGTGGTAACTGCTGGCATGAGGACGCACAATCTAATTTTTTCTAAATCTGTGTTATTGTATCTTGTTGATATTTTGCATATAAATAGATTTTGGATATTTGCTTCTTATATTTTGCGTCTTACTGCTGTTTTTGTGTTTTATTGTCTACTATAAAAAATTTGAAATGATGTGTAATAAAGTACTGTGCTGACAGTACCGACAAAGTTCCAGAAAATCGTTTATATCCCTTCTTAGATGAGAATTCCATCCTAAAAGATAGTCTAATGGGAAGATGACTTTAATGTAAATATTATTTAAAATATAAGGATATTTGTAGAAAGTAAAGACCGTAAGGAAGGGTCTAGTTACTCTGAGGAACTGGGTATAAGATTTTACCCTTACATAATAAATAATAATAAATTGCTATTAATCTATATTTTATAATGAATGTAAGGTTTTTAACTTTTTCAGACTGAATATAATGTTATTTTTAGAATCCTAAAATGTAACCTGGTTTCTTTTATACTAAAATACTTCCAAGTGTGTTTCTATATAGGAATTTTGTATATATCATTAAAATTATAAACGCATTATTTAGAAAGTTAAATCAAAATTTTTTATACATTTATTATTAAAAGTTAAAATTATTTATTATATTTCACATTTTAGCTGCCAGAAGACGCAATAAATTGGAAGAAGTTTATAACCGTGGGGCCTAGAAGTATTCTAAAACCTGATGCTCTTCATATCTATTTGGATATACCTTCATTGTGTTAAATATTGAAAGCTTCAAGATTTTTTAAAATTAATAGGGAAAAGAATCATATTCCTTTCAACATTCCTAAATTTATTTTAAAAGTTATAATAACCTGGTAAACTAAAAATTGTATTTTATGTGTTATAATTTTTTATTTTTTATTTTTCATTCACGCTATATTGTAATTTCTCTCGTCAATATACTTTCGTAAAAATTTAAGTTTAGTAAATATTTTTTAAAATTTAAAGCCACTTACGAAGACCAACCCTATCAGTTACGTGGATGTGTTATCTAAATAAAAAAAAAACTGATTTTGGAGTATTTTGTTTATAAGGAAATATCTAGAAATAAGGTAAATTTGCAAATCTTACATATAGGGTCGTCAAAAGTAAAAAATAACTAAAAGTATGGCAGACATATTGCTATTTTTGCAACAATAAGTTACTGTACCGTTAATAAAATAACTTATATTTGTATATTATTTCTACCTAGTTGTCCAGACCCTTCTTTCTCTTAGATTTCCGATCCATTTCCGAAAAAAAAATTTTTTTTTTTTTGAAGCTCAACTCATTCTTCAACAAGCTTTTGATTATATTATGTCAAAACAAACAATGTTTAAAAACAAAGATAATATTTCAATTAAAATTTTAAACACTTTAAAATGATAACAGGGTACAGGGTACAGAGTTTATAGTCCCATGTTTGTAAATATTATTTTCATCAATTAAAATTTCTATGATACCCTGAATTTAGTCCTAGTCAAAAGACTTTCTATTGCAAACAAAGCAGGGCGGTATTTGATTATAAAATAACTTGAAACATATTCTGTGGTATTCATATTAAAGACAGGAAGTACTGGGCTTTCGCATAGTATTCAGTTCCAATAGCCGCAAAGAATCACTTTACAGAACATAATTTTGGGTTTACGAAAGTCAAACTTTCAAACTACAAGCAAAGTTAGGCAATAGCTGTTATAAAACAGTTTTTATTACCTCTTTACAGAAATAAAAGTTTCCAAATTAAAAAGAGTTTAATTTATTTTTTAACTAACTTCTAAATGAAGGAGGTTCTCAATTCGTCGCGTATGTATTTTTTGTTATGTATGTACACCGATTACTCCGGAACGGCTGCACCGATTAGAATGAAATTTTTTACGTTACGTTCAGAAAGTTGCTGCAGTGGTCCCATATTTTTTTAGATGAAAGTAGTGCAGTAAAATCTAAGATGGCGCTTACAATATGGCGGCCAAAAAAATTAATTTTGTCCGATTCTCTCCAAAATTGGTATGGAGGAATTTTCGGGGTTGTACCCAACGAATCTGAAATTATCTTAAAAAAATTCAAAATGGCGGATCTAATATGGCGGACAAAAAAATTTAATTTTGTCCAATTTTCTCCAAAATTGGTACGGGAAAGTTTTCGGGGTCGCACATGATAAATCCAAAATTATATTTAAAAAATTCAGTATGGCGGATCCAATATGGCGGACGAAAAGTTCAATTTTGTCCGATTCTCTCTAAAATTGGTATGGGGAAGTTTTCGAGGTCTCACATAACAAATCTTAAATTATTTAAAAAAATATCAATATGGCGGATCCAATAGAGCGGACAAAAAAATTTAATTTTGTTCGATTTTCTCCAAAATTGGTATGGGGAAGTTTTCGAGGTCGCACATAACGAATTCAAAATATTTTTTAAAAAATCAATATGGCGGATCCAATATGACGGACAAAAAATCAATTTTGTCCCATTTTCTCCAAAATTGGTACGGGCGAATTTTCGGGGTCGCACATGACGAATCTAAAATTATTTTTAAAAAATTCAATATGGTGTCTCCAATATGGTGGATAAAAAAGTAATTTTGTCCGATTTTTTTCAAAATTGATATGGGGGAGTCTTTGGGATAGCACATTACGAATCTGATATTATTTTAAAAAAATTAAATATGGCGGATCTAAGATGGAGGATTAAAGATTCTACATACCTCGATTTTGTCTAAAGTCAGTATTGGGGGATTTTTGTCAGTGTTAATTACGATATTAAAATATTTTTTGAAAAACCCAATCTGGTGGATATAGAGGGTTTTTAGGGTGTAAATTATGAATTTAATAGTATTTTTTCTGGATTCAATATGGCGAACGTAATATAGCTGACTAAAAACTTTATATTTTTTGATTTTGTTCAAATGTGGAACTGAATCGTTTTTGAGGATGTAAATAGCGAAAATAAAATTATTTTAAGAAAATCTAATATGTCAGATGCAATATGACCGTTTAGAAATTTTAAATTTCTGGATTTCATCTAAAATTGGTACTAGGGGTCTTTGAGGGGTTTAGATTTAGAATAGATTACGACGTTAAAATTATTTTTTTGAAATTCAATATGGCGGATCCAATATGGCGGATCCAATATGGTGGGTTGAAAATTTTACCTTATTCGCATTTTTTCAGATTTGGTATTAGGGAGTTGGGGGGGGGGGGTGTATTACGAATATGAAGTTAATTTTTTACAACTATTAGGTTAATAAGATACAATATGAGGGACTAAAATTTTGCATTTTCTGGTTTTATCTGAAATTGATATTGCGGGGTTCTTGGGGTCTATACAAACTCAATATGCAATATAAAATATATCGAGCTAAGAAATTTATGTCTCAAATTCTTTATAGAGCGATAATGGAAGGTTTTGGGGCCTATATTACCAATCTAAAATTAATTTGAAATTTAAGATATTGGATTTACTATGACAGACTAAATGAAAAACTAAAAATCGAAACATAAAATTTTTATAAAAAAAATTGAACCGACTTCTAAAAGTGCGCTAAAAAGTGAAAAATAACTATAATTTTTTATATGGAATTGCAATTTTTGAAGTCGGCGCCAAATTATTTCTAAATGAAATAAATCGCTATTAATATTTACAAATTATGTTAAGAAAGCAATTACAAATAAAGTATTTTTGATCTGTTTATGCGAATCACATTTTGTCAGGTATTAGTTTGGCGTCGACTTCAAAAATTTCAATTCCATATAAAAATTTATAGTTATTTTTCACTTTTTAACGCACTTTTAGAAGTCGGTTCGATTTTTTTATAAAAATTTTATAATCAATTTCACACAGGTACAAAAAATAGTAATCCAGTCAATTTCGACATTTGACATTTTTTTAAATCTTATATATATATATATATATATATATATATATATATATATATATATATATATATATATATATATATATATATATATATATAAAACTGAAGTGTCTGTCTGTCTATGTGTCTGTCTCTCCGTATGAGCTAATATTCGAAACTGCTGAACTGATTTAAAGAAACTTTACAGACATGCAGAGAAGGTTGTGAGAATGAAGATATTTCATACTCTTATAAATTTTTATTTTCCAAGTTTTGAACAGACCAAGTCACGAGTAAAAGCTAGTTTTTAATATAACAACAAGAATTGAACATAATTAATAACACTTTTTTTCATCTTACTTAGTATCTAATACATGCACACAATCCTTAGAATTCAACAATTACAAGTATTAAATTTAACCTACAATAGCCTTCTTGGCTGAAGGTTTTAATGCATGCGCAGAATTATTAAGTTCGTTATAATAGTTTCTGTAATTTAAAAATATTTAGTTTGTATTTTCATGACAAATTGAGTAACATCCATAGCCTTTTTACCTTTACTAGCTGCACTAACTTTACATTTTGCAGCTTATAATTATCTCTTGTTCAAGATCTATAATCCCTATAGAACAGTCTGTATTACGCACTTTATGTTTAGGTATTATTCTTGCTTGGACTAGGCGTATATGATTTTCTTGTTTTACCTGTACATATTCTATTGCATTATCATCATAAAATGGCATTTGTGTCCTAAAATTGGCATTTAAAGCACTAGATCTATTTATTAATATAATTAAAAATATTTATGTTTTTTTTCTTTATTTATAAATGTATCAATGTAAGAACATACAATGAGGACTTAAAAATCTGGAATAACTCCATTATTTAAAAAACGGTGAGTTTTTTAAAAAATCCGCGACTTCATTTTTTTTTTGTAAGAATATTTTTCATTATCTTAAATTTTACAGGGCGACTCTAAAAAGAAGTTGTGCTATAATCAACTTTCATATTTTAAATAGTTACTCCCAAGTTTTTGTACCCTTTTAAACTATCTGTAAAATTCTGAACATTTTTTGTATTACATGGCCTATATCTGAATGTAACTATTTTCTATTTATCGACAGTTTTGTCAAATTGTCACTTTGAGTTAATTTTAACTGAAAATGGAAAGAAGTGTCTCAGTAATTTAAAAAAAAAATTCTAATCTTCCGTCAATTTCACAATCGACCGTGAGTAGGATTGAGTAGAAATTTAATCGGTTTGATCGTATTCGAGATGCCCCAAGAATTGATCGACCAGCAATTACATGGTAACAAAAGAAATTAGATGTATTATTAGGTGTCCAAGATAATCACCATATTAACTGTAAGGACGTAGCTACAAACTTGGGTGTAGCAAAACAACGGGCTTGAATATATTGTATTCTAATAAATATCATCATTTCAAAATACAGGTCGTTTAAGAATTTTGTGAAAATGATAATGACAAATATTTTCAACTGTTAGAAGAAAGGTGTTTTCGAGATGCCATTTTTATTAAAAACATTTTTTCTTCCGACAAATCCACATTTTATTTATATGGTGATATCAACATAATCAAGGTTGGTCGGATAAAAACCTCAATTAAATGAGAAGGGAATACACTTACCATAGACAAAGGTAAGTGGGCTGAAGTCGTGGGTAATATCATTGTAGACCGATATTTTAATGAAAATTTAACTGCTGAAAGATATTTACAGTTTTTAAAAGATCTTATTTCTGATCTTTTGGCGCTGTTTTCTGATGAAGAGAATCCAGATTTACTCTATCAAAATATTTAGTTTCAACAAATAGTACCCCACCACATTACGCAGCGAAAGTTCTCGCTTTGATTAATGATGTTTTCGCAAACAGGTGAATTGGAAGAAGGGGACCTGTTGAGTTAAAAAGGAAGATATAATAACTTGCTCTGGGGATAACCTTAAAATGTCATAAATGTGAAAGTCTCCAAACACATATAATCAAAAAAGCCCAAAATAAGGGATATTTTGTGCAAGTCACAAATTTTGTTCTGCGTCGATTTTCGCGCATTTTCTGAATTTTAGTCACAAAATTTAGAAAACGTTCTATATTTTTTTGCCGAAAATTTTCACCAAAATTTTAACAATAATTCTTTGATGTTTAAAACAGCAGATTAGTTTTAGGAAAATTTTCAACATAATTATGAGATAAACTTTGGCTATAATTCTTGTGTGTGTAAAACGTAAAATTCTAGACATATTTTTTGTATAATGTTCTATACTTAAATCTCACCCTTTTTGACATATATCAATTTTTATGTCAACAATGACGTTTGCGGATCTTATCTATAAATTTTTCCTATAAGGAAGTCTTTATTATTTAATTTGGGCTAGTTTTCTTGTTGACGAAGTAGTGTTTCTGAAAATAATTAGAACAGAATGGTCAAAAAAAAAGGAATAAAAATTATATTTAAAAAATCGTGAAAAGTCAATTTTTTTAAACAGAAAGCACCTATTTTTATAATTTTATCATATGAAGCATTAAAAATAAGGGTAACTTTGTATAAGGTTGTCTATTCCAAAAAAATTGTAGTTTTCGAAATATTGGCAATTCAACATTTTTCTATTGTAAAAATGCTATACGGTTTTTAAGTTTTGTTATTAGTTGGCCATGACGGCGAGGCGTGGTGAAAATAAAACAATCAAACCCTACAGAATTGTCGCTATTTCTTGCCATTTACATTTATTAATTACAGTCATGCCGGGCTGATTAAATTACACGCACGAAGGAGAATGTGATAGAGTTATTTCAAGAACATGCGATACATTCGCGATTCAATATCCGCAGAAACAGAAACCAACACCACCAACTGTTATAAGGATTATAGAAAACTTCAAGAACTTTGGATCCATAAAAGCAAAAAGAAATAGAAATAAACCAATTAGTACACTGTCAAATTTTCAGATTCTTCCTAATTATAGGTTTCCCACAATCGATCGATAAATTTCCCGGAAAATCACCATGTATAGTCTGTCCCACGATGAAATGCTGCTACCGATTTCTCGAAAAATAGACTTTGGACAATTTTTAAACTTTGGCAGTTTACTAAAGTTGATGGAGACCAATTCGACTAAAATATTTTCAAAGTGAATGATTTCTTGCTTATTTTAAATGGAACACCCTATATATTGTTTAATTTTTAGATTCTGCGCAAAATTACAGACCTATTTCATATATAATGTCCCATACCTAAGTCTAACTTCTTTTGACATTTTTAAATTTTATGTCAGAAATGGCAAACATAACTATCAATTTCTTCTATATAACAGCTTTTATTATTTGATCGGGGTTGATTTCCTTCTAGAAGAGAATCTATCAACTTTGTTGATATTTTAATAATAAATAAATACAGGGTGATCAAAAACTGACGTTAAATATTAACTTGAAAAATCGTTAAAAATCAATTTTTTTTTTAAACGTAAACCCCCTATTTTTATAATGTTATCTTATTTGGTACTAAAAATAAGGGTGATTTTGGATAAGGTTGTCTATTCGAAAAAATTATAGTTTTTGAAATAATCACAATTTTACATTTTTGTATTTTAAAGCGCTGTGCGGCTTTTAAGTTTTGTTATTAGTTGGCCATGACGGCGAACGAAACATAACAATAGAGCACTACAGAAACGTCAATATTTCTTGCCACTTGACAATTATTAATAAAAATCATGCCTGAGTAATTAAATGAAACGCACAAGGATTATTTAAATTTGTTTATTATCTACGCGAAATGTAAGAAAGTTTTATCAAGAACATGCTAGACATTTGCTGATAAATATCCAGATAAACAGAAATCGCCACAGAATGGTGGTAAACGAATATTGAAAAATTTCAAATATTTTGACACCGTTAAGGCAAAAAAGGAAACCTATTCTTAACGATGAAAATGTACCGTTAAGACAAATGTGTCTACAAACACGAGTTCCGAAGAGCTCAATTCATGTAACTCTGTTGAAACACAACTTTCACTCTTATTTAATGTCTTTGGTTCAACATCTAAGAGATACTGATTTGGCGAAAATAGTACAATTTT